>CAJHZI010000833.1:185000-722500 GCA_905160935.1 Enchytraeus crypticus | reverse complement strand
AAACTGGCTCATCTCTCATCCATTCTAGGCAAGGTTTATTCCTGGTTTTGCGCTAACCATCTTGCTGTTAATCCCTCCAAAACTGAATACCTTTTAATGGGCACTCCTTTGCAAAGAAGTAAAATTACCAATAACTCTGTTAATTTTCAGAATCTTGCTCTTTCACCTACTCGATCTGCCAAAAACCTTAGAGTCATCTTTGATGAAAACCTTGACTTTAAATCCCATATCTCTTCTGTTTGTCGTGCTTCTTTCTTTCAGATTCGTCAAATTAGGCAAATACGTCCATCCCTTACTAGAAATTCAGCCACTATCCTAGCAAATTCTATAGTTCATTCAAAGCTCGACTACTGTAATTCATTATTACATGGGTTGCCTACTTCTTCTCTCAATCGTTTGCAGCACATCCAAAATTCTCTTGCATGTGTTGTTTGTAAGTCCTCTCGACTTCAATTTCGCTCTCTTTCTCTTCTTCGCAGTCTTCACTGGCTCTCTGTTTTCAATGCATAAAATATAAAATAGCTCTATTAACTTTCAAAACTCTGCGATTTCGCAAGCCTTCTTACTTATCTGAAATTCTTCTTCCCTATCGCCCCTCACGTACACTTCGCTCCACCGATGCCAATCTTCTTTCAGTTCCAAATATTCTCACGTCATTGGGCAGACGTTCATTTTCTTACGCAGCACCCACAATCTGGAACTCTTTACCTGCTAATCTTCGCTCTTGTTTTTCTCTTTCAACATTCTCTAGCAAGCTTAAAACTTACCTTTTCCCACCATAGACATAATCAATCTACCTTGACCATTTTTTGATCACCGGACTGGCTTTCGTTTAGGACCTTACTTCTCCTCAGCACATTTCTTTTGCAGATTGGTCTGGATGAATTGATCTGTAGTGATATGTGCTGTTGGGGACGTCCCTGATATTATCCCTGGATGAGGAAACGAACGTTAAACCTTTATTATTATTATTATTATTTAGTAGTATATACTAAAGTAGTATATACTAAAATAGTATCTAACAGTAGTATATACTAAAATAGTTTATACTAAAGCAGTATATACTAAAATAGTAGTACACACTAAACTATATAGTAGTATAAAGTATATAGTAGTATAAAGTACGACGACAACAGACGAAAAATTTCGGACACATTATGCGAAACAAAATAGTTAAAATACCGTAGTGACAGGAATAATGGAAGGAAAAAGATGCAAGGGTCGACAACGAATGACGTTTATTAAGAGTCTTAGCAAATGGATGCAGATAACTGAAACAGAGATGATCAGAGCAACAATGAACAGAGACATATGGAGGAATATGACCATGACCGCCCAGGCTTGGAACAGGCACGGCACTTAGAGAAGAAGTATAAAGTATACAGTAGTATAAAGTATATACTATAGTAGTAGCCTACAGTAAAGATAAGTAGTATTGCACAAATATCATATACTCACACGGAACTATTTCAAACATATATCTCTGCGCCTGATTGCAGTCGTACGGCAGCTCATTGACAGTGTACCCCACCAGGTAGATATGACCCAGAACTGGCTTAGATTCCTCTTCGCCGGTGTAATAGAACAACTGCTCTCCGGCAAAAACAAAATAACGAGATACCCACGGCTTATATTTTCCTCCAACGTGCCATCTCAACCACCCCTTCTTTACCACCTGGCCGGCCTGAGCAGGGTCCTGGGCGTAAAATGTGCTGCCAGCGTTACTTAGAGCCGGAAGAGTGCGGGACACTGGAGTATGTGAACTGGCACTGCTTATGATTGACTGAGCATTGGAAAAGAATCGCTTGATACTACTACTAGATTTAGTAGAACGGGCAGCACTACTAGTGGTGATACTACTGGTGGTACTACTGGGAGTAGTACTGAGAGCAATACTGGCAGTTGTTCTTGTTTCCATTTGTGATCCAAGAGTAATAGTTTATTGTTCATAAATTTAAAAATTATCCCAGGAAATTAATATAAATAGTAAATGATAACTATAGCAACAATAATATAAATATTCAATGATAACTAAATATTATCCTTCTGAAAGTGCACATGCAATAAGCTGATATACACTATTTTATTACATATTATTTATTTTATTACTTTATTTTATTATTTTGTTATTTTTGTTTTATTATTTCTTATAGACATATTAATAATTAAACGAAAAGCTTTTGGTTTTTCCATTAATTGATGTACAATAAATTTACAATAATTTAAACAAGAGCTAAATTCTAAGTAAGAATTTACTTACAGTCTAACAATGCTAGTATAGTCATACAAATAGGCTTCAGGGTTCTACTTCTTTTCAATTAATTGAAGGATTTCTTTAAAATAATTGATCAATTAGTGAAGGCCTTACATGCATAGGTGTTGCTATGACGTCCCTGCCATCATCCTTGGATGAGGAAATGGATGTTAAACCTTTAGTACTATTATTATTATTATTATTACCTTCCTAGTTATTGCTCTTGTGTAAATTTCGATAGTACTTTACATAGCTAACCATAATCCCAAATTTACCATCTTTCTCGATTAAGTCTATTAACTACGAGATAAGGCCGCATTACTTTACAATATCCGTGTCATCAAGAATAACTAGTGCTTGAATAAATTATTAACAGATAATTTGCCTTTCTATTTAGAATGCTTGAGTCTTGCTTATATATGAGTTCTTTATTACATACTATTTGAATGGCAATTGCCAGTACATGAGAATATGGTTGAAGAGTCTGGGCTAGCTATGAATAGCCATCCTAATATGTTGTAAAATTTCTACAGCTTAGATTTAACGGTGCTACCATCAGATATTAAAACGTTTTATATACATTAATATGGTCAATTTAAATATTTTTAAATTTATAAGTATTAGTTTCACATCAAACATGTACTCTTAAATTACTACTTTGTCTCAATATAACCAAATTTATTTGTGTTCGGGTTTCATATAGTTACAAACCTTTAATTTGCTGATTTGTCTTAAGATTGCTTAAGGATGTCGTGTCTGAGAATATTAGATTAATATACGACCCAAACGTTATTTTAAATTCTTATAAGCTGTAACGAAAAGAGAATATGAAAAGATGTCAAGCTATCATGTGTGACCAATGACCATAGAGCTCTGCATGTTTCGTAAATTTAGAAAAATTGGCGAATCCTGGGATATAATAAAATTAAACAATCAAGAACGAGTAATAGAGAAATTGATAAATCTAGAGTTTAATTGTCAGAAATCCCCTGCGTTTATTTTTCTTCAACTCCTATCGAATACTGTGAAATTGTTTTACGCCTGCCACACCCACTAGACCAAGTAATGAGAAATCAGTGTAATATAATATTATGTAGAATGTTTGACTGCTCACAGCGACTACAAAGTAGTCCACTCGTACTAGACATATGAATATAAAATAAGTGCGCATTATTTATATATTACGCAATAAATACATTATTTTACTACATATAAATCTGTTTAAATATAAAATATTTCTTAGGCAAAGTTAATCATACATCAGATCCTAAAACTCTATTTATAAACAAAGATTGGAGATTGACTAGGCGCAGATGTCTAACTCACTTAATCTCAAATTTAATCTTGATAGCGATCACATCACTCTATGGATCACACGAATGGGACGTTGCCATAGATTAAAGAGTTATTTAGTCTATCTATATCTTTGGACTTTGCTATGGATCGAGATCAGTAGAGGAAGATGGTGAACGAGAATACTTTAGTGTCTCCAAAGTGACGCCAAATACAGATCGATGATCACGTAGGTCAATGATGATGATTTAGAACTGCATAAATTGCTTCAGTCTTCCTTTGCAATAGCAGCATTAAAATGACAACAATAATTTAAAGTTATATAAGGTTATTAAGCTTACTGATCTAGTAGTAGTTCTGACGTTAATAAAAGCTGAATTAGTTGAGAACTATATCTAGGACTACAGATAAGACGATCGGTAATAGCACAAAATACGATTACAAAATGCATGAATGGTGTAAATAAATACCAAGGGAGGAAGTTCAGAAGTTCAGTAATTGAAGCTTAGACAACTTTTAATTCCTGGCATCTTACCTTTTTAAATTCTTCTTATCTTGTAGACATATGTAGCAAGCATATATAATTAGCTTTTAGTATGAATTAAGCTTCGATCAGGCAATAATTGCATACACGGTCTTCTAATGTCAAAATATAAATTTAATTTACATTTATTATGGTTTATCTTATTTAATTATAATTAATATATAAGATAAGGCTACAGACATTCTTATTTCTTTCATGTAAAGGAACTAGTTACGTTGATTGATGTTTAATATCTAGGGCCATTGGCTAGGACTTGTATCATTTCAGAAATAACACACCTACAATGTGTCAATGTGTAAACGTGTCAATGTCACAATGTGTCCATGTGCCATGGCAGTCATTCAATGGTGCCAGTCAAAGATGCCAGAGCACACTCCTGTGCCTATATTTTTTGTTTTGTTTATAATTTTTGATAAATCTGGTAGCACTGTATTATTTTTAAATAAAAATTGTGTAATTTAAATTTAAAAGCTTTTAGATTTAAATTGTTGAAGATGTTTTCACCCGGATCTCGAGGGGTGAAGGGGACCCCAAGCTCCCTTAGGCGATCAGCATCTACCGCGGCTCCTTCGTCTAACCGACCTCGGGATTTGTTACACCAGAAAAGAGTGTTGTCTCAATCGTAAGTATTTGCCGGATCGGTGAGCGACATTAGAGGATTTTATCGTAGAACTTTTCAGAAACAGCTTAATTGAAACTGGTGTGCCAATAAATTTACATTTACACATATAGGCCTATTGTAGAGTAAAAGTTGTACAATATTGATGGTTTTGCACGAAATAAGGAATTCAGGATTTCAGCTTAGTACTTCGCGGCATATTGGGACTTTAAATGAGGGTCTTATAAACACGAACCACAAAATGCGGCGCGATTTGAAACATTCACTAGCTTTCTCTCTCTCTTAGTGCTCCACCCACTGGCAGGTCCATGGTAAATAACACCTCCACTCTTCTCTGTATTCCTTTTTCTCTTCATATTTCATACGAGTGGATCTTTAATTCATTTAATATGATTTATCATTATTCTTGAAGGATTCTGCTTATGAAGAGGTACCTTTCTCAGCTTCGACTAACATTATTGTGCAGGGGCGTCATTTCCTGAGACAAGTATCCTGTTTACCCATACTACTAGCTTTAAACATTACCTAATCCTAATCCTAGGACATACATATAAATTTATATATTCCTATGAAAAGATTAACTATAAAATTGAAATTTATGTAATACGAGAACATACTAATATTTAACTGATTTTATATAAGTACCGTTGTCTCTCGCAGATTTTCATTGAATTTTTTAAAAAACTTATTTAATTTTGAATGACTTAAAATTTGAACTATTTGAGATTGCTAGGGTACTTTGCAAACTTGAAGGGTAGAATTTTGCCATTGAGCAAGGTCTCTTGTTAATGTTAATCTTTGTGCACTCGTTGCTGCCGTTTCTGAGCACCTCACTTCATTGACTCTTTGTCTGCTAATTAATATAATTTTAAAACACGATATATCTCGTCACTTGTCAGGCTTTCATAGGGTTACTCTAATTTTATTTTTATTAATCAACTATTTACCGATATTATATTATACAATTTATTGATTTTAATAAATAAATGAAAGGGGAGTATATATGCTTTAAAATTGTTGTAACATATTTTCACGGAGAAGTTTGCAATGCAGTTGTATTATTCAATTATATACTTATATTTATATTTTATAGTGGTATTATAATAGATTAAATTATATAAAATATTGAAAATTGTTGTAACAGATTTTCTCGGAAAAGTCTGAATGAAACGCGAGGTGGTTTGGACAAAACCTCGTCTGACGTTGATCACATTCTCTCGGAGTATGGCGCCCCTGTTCCAGTCTCTGTCACCGAGTCACTCACCCTCACTGAACGTTTGTCTCCTTTCTTAAAATATGTAAAAGGAGAAAAAGTTAGCAATTAAAGAATAAATTAATAAGACAATTGTGCAATATATTAATAAAAATTGACTAAGCAAGAACTGAGAAAGGCATTGGGAACTGCCTCATAGGCTGTGTTCTTCATAACTGATAGGCCTTATCTAAATCTTATGTAGCAGAAAATTTATTCATTTCTTTATTCGTCAAAAACAGACGGGATCAAGATGCATCACATATAAATATATACACACACATACACACAAAAGCATAGGATCATAAAACAATCAAAAATGAAATACTAGAAACTTAACTAAAATTCCTGCTAATACCAGCACTAGCATTAAAAGCTTCGTAAATTAAATTCACGCTTCTACCATAAGACACTCTATTGTCTAGACCCATCGAACAATTTATAGGCAATCTAAAACAATGACACATTTTATCTAAATCCCTCAACACATATCTAATTACAAAATGCTTTAAAATTATATTTATACTAAAGATTTGGATAAGGCATTGTCCCTTTTGAGAGAATTAACTTGTTGATCTATGGAGTGCAATCTAAAGAGTGAAAGCACACTGAGTATTAATATGTATATTGAACCTACCACTTGGTAGAACAATAGCGAGAGAATGTATTCTTAAAGTTAGGAAGTAAAGCTTGTGAGGTAGATTGCCATTACCTTACTCAGTTTAGGATTAGTTGCCTTGTATGGATTTTACGAGTGGTCCATTATGTAGCAGCATGGACGCAACGCTAGTAACTGCCAATAATTAAAACTATAATTAGAAATAATGATTATAACTGCCAATAATTAGAAATATGCAAATTTGTTCTACAATTTTCTGCTGTATCCAGTTGTACTACTGTTTACCAATAATTTAATTCAAATTGTATAAGACTAAAATCTTTAGCAGGTTTGATGCTTATCCTCCTGCTACTCTTTTTTCTTAGTATCAGTTCTGTTGCTAAGTGGTTACTGTCTCCAGTTTTTTAATTTAACTGTACTATTTTAGAAGGCTGAGGATGGACCTGCCATTAGGCAGAGCACTAGAAAGAGCAATAGAAGGAAAAGTTAGACACCACCAATTTTTAGAAACCAATTTTTAGAATAAATATTTGATTAATATGTAATATATCCATGCAATTTTTGTAACTGAAAAGGATGTATGTACTGCTATGTGAACTTTAAGGTGGACAAAGACCCAGTGTAAATCTTGATAGATCCGGTTGGGCTTGGCTGGTTTGTGGAAGAAAGCTGATTGTATGGAACTTTCGTAAGGCTAAGGTTGGTATACTTTCCTCCCAATGCTTACTTTTAATTAGATACTGCCAGTGCCACATAAAATATTTACTCTGTTGTTCACATATATGCAAATATTTGTAGCATCACTGTTTGTGCCGACAAAATGCAAAACATTTATTTTAAAAAGTGAAACCTTATTGAATTATAGACTTCTTTATTCTTGTTATTGTAAAACATTTACTTTACTGCATACGTTTAATAAAAAATTTGCTCAGTTGCAATGTCGATAAATATATTTTCACTCAATTATTTGTATATATCACTAAATAAATTCTGATGAGGGTGTGAAATGCTTCCCTATTTAAAGTATTTGAATCCTTGTATTCTTACCATTATATGTAGACTAGCGAATTACTGTAGTAGTCCTTTAAAAGTCAATTTGTAAGCCTGCGGGACAGTGTGAAAGAGAGCTAGAGAGATAGAGGCAGTGTGAAAGTGAGCTAGAGATGTTGAAATAAAATAAAAATAAATTAGCAATGAGAAAGAGCTAGAGGAAATGAGGCAGTGTGAAAGATGGAATATGACCAAAATTAGTTTATAATGGTTTCTTGACCAAAAATGATCTATGGAATCACTTCACAATGGCAAACAATGGGAATTATTGCTTCATACAATCGATCATATAGATATTGCTGTCAGTAAATGATGCATACTATGTTTGATTGATGGAGTCTGGAGGTGTTGCATACTATTATTGATTTATTGATTGGTGCAGTCATTAAGTGGTACATACTCATATTGATTGATTGATGAAGTCAGTAAATGGAGCATACTATTATTGATTGATTCATGCAGTCAGTAAGTGATTTCTTACTACTATTAATTGATTGATTGATTGATTGATTAATTGATTGATTGATTGGTGCAGTTTGGAGGTGGTGCATATTTTTATTGATTGATTGATGCAGTCAGTATGTAGTGCATACTATTATTGATTGATTGATTGATGAAGTCTGGAGGTGGTGCAAGCTATGATCTACTACTTCCACACTCTTCTTCCAGACATCGAGCCTCATTGGTCAGGGTTTTTGAACTGAATGGCAGCATGGCTTGTGTGGCTGCCACGCAGGAGGGAACGGTTTGGTTCTGGAAGAATATTTCCAACGAGGGAAGTCTGGTGGAAGCCAAAGCTGACGTAGGGACAGACTGCTGCACTAGTCTAGTATCACTACAGGTATGCAGTGTCTTATAGCTGGTACTGGTTTGATTTTATTTACTGACATTAATGTAGACTTTGTAGTTTCACGTGTTGTGTCTGGGTTGTTTGAAGATTTGACCAACTGGTGACTGCACGTGTCGTAAAAGGTGACTGAAGCACTAAGATCCTTACCAACGTCAGAAAGGGCATTCAGTTGGTGAGCGCCTAGGCTTGTAAAAATTGCTACAAAAATTTAAGCGAATAAAAAAGTCAAATAGGGGATTGGCTGGTGGGGTGGTGCAGGACAGAGGATTTGAGATAGTCTGTTTGTATCCCGACCCTGGTTAAACTGGATTCAAGGGAGGATGATGGTGATGATGAATGTAGACTTTGTAGTAACTGTTTTACAGGTTGATTGCTAGTTAATGCTTTGTGTTAACTGTTGGTTAACTACTTCGTATTGTTAAAATCGTTTCTGCGTTATTTATTTATGTCTGATTGCTTTCAATATAGAATTTCTTATCTCTAAATGCTAACCGCATTAGCTAAACATAAATAAGAAATGCTATTGAGTAAACAAATGCTCAGTTTAATCTTAAAACAAGAATTACTATTGAATATATGAAATATTCAGTATAATGAATCATTGATAAATATAATTAATTGTAATTTAGAGTTTATAAATGAACACTGATCTGACCATTTGTCTATTCAGTAGTAATTCAATCCTTAAATAGCAATAGTTATTCAGCCCATAGGATAGTTTTCTCAGGGATTGACGCCCCCTGCCCGGTAAATGTCAGTCAAAGCTGAAGGCATAGGGGGCCCACCTCGTCAAAAAGCACATCCCCCAAGAAAATAATGGTATATCACGAATATGGTCTAGGAAAAAGAAATGAGAGAGGACAGAAGTTGGTGGACTTTTGCAATAGAATGAGATTAGTGGTGTCCAATACTTGGTTCAAACATGAGAAGAGAAGGCGTTGCACATGGAAGAAATCAGGAAGCACCGGAAACGAGGGAAGATACCAGATAGATTATATTCTGATAAAGCAACAGTACAGGAATAGTGTGAAGAATTCAAGGGCTTATCCAGGAGCTGATATTAATTCAGACCACAATCTAGTAATGGCAAAAGTAGGGCTTCAGCTGAAGAAAATACTTAAGAAGAAAAGCAGTAAGAGACGGAATTTGAACGGATTGAACTAGAAAAGAAGTCAGTTTCAGGAAGCAGTGGAAAGAAAAGTTAAGGAAATGAAGGACTACGAAAGAACAGGGGTAAATGAAAGATGGTGTCAGCTAAAGGAAGCCATTAAAATAGGTGCAAAGAAGTTTATGGCTTTCCTAAAGCAAATACAGCTAAAAAACCTTGGATCACAAGCGAGATGCTAGACAAAATGGATGAAAGGAGGAAAAGAAAGAGTATTGACACCAGTCATGGCCGAAGGAAATATAGAAGCTTAAACAGTGAACTTAGAAGAATCACAGACAAAGCAAAAGATCATTGGTGGAGTGAAAGGTATGATGATTTAGCAGAATATGATAGAAGAGGGAGGTCGGATCTATTATACCAGGAAGTCAGGATATTAACAAGAACCGATAATAAAAAGAAAGGAGATGCAAAGAACATTAGTATAATGGGTAAAGATGGGGAATTGAAGACAGAGCTGGAAGAAGTAAAAGAAAGATGGAGAGAATATGTAGAGGAATTGTATGATAAAGCTGGGAAACCAGTTCAAGAGGATTTTAAAATAGAAGAAGAGAATATCATAGAAGACGATAAAAGGGGCACCGATTTAATGAAGGAAGAAATTTATTCTGCAATTCACAGTATGAATAAGGGAAAGGCAGCCGGAATAGATGAAATCCCAGCAGAATTCTTGAAAATGTTGGAGGGAAAAACAAAAGTTAATGGAAGTATGTATGGAAGTGTACAGTACCGGTATTTGGCCAGACGACTTTACCAAGTCAGTGATGATTCCAATTCCCAAAAAAGCCAATGCTGTTGAGTGTTCGGATTACAGAACAATCAGCTTAATACCTCATGCATTGAAGATCTTATTAAAGATAGTAAATAATCGCATTCAGTCGAAAGCAGAGATGATACTGAGCAAGACACAATTTGGTTTTAGGAAAGGATGCGGCACAAGAGAAGCAATAAGAGTAATGCGGGGGTTCTTTGCGCAAGAAGCTTAGAATATGGTAATGACGTTGTTGTATGCTTTGTAGAATTCGAGAAGGCCTTTGACAGGATTGATTGGATAACGATGATGAATATCTTAAAAAGAATAGGAATTGACTGGAGAGATAGAAGACTAATTTTGAACTTGTACATGAATCAAAGAGCAGAAATCAAAATCCAACAAGAATACTCAGAAGAAGGTGAAATAGGACGTGGAGTACGACAAGGTTGTAGCATTTCGCAGCTGCTGTTTAACATTTATGCTGAGGCAATGATGGAGGAAGCCATGGAAGACTTGGAAGAAGGAATAAAAGTAGGAGGGAATTTGTTACAAAATGTATGATTTGCAGATGACCAAGGAATGGTAGCGGGCAGCGAGATTGGATTGCAGAAGATAATGGATAGCCTGAATGGTACGGCTTTGAGATATGGCATGAAGATTAATATAAAGAAGACGAAGGTTATGAGAGTGTCCAATAATAAAGGTGAAGTTAATATCACAATAAATGGTACGAAATTGGAACAGGTAAGGAGTTTCAAATATTTGGGTCATACTATAACCGATGATGAGAAATGTGAGACAGAAATATGCAGTAGGATTGCACAAGCAAAAGCAGCCTTTGGTGGTAGAAAGGAACTATTAACATAAAGTCTAAAGAAAGACACAAAGGTAAAGATAGTGAAAACTTTGGTTTGTACCACGCTATTGTGTGGATGTGAAACATGGATCTTAAGAAAGGATGATATTAGGAAACTGGAGGCATTGGAAATGTGGATCTGGAGAAGAATGGAGAGGATTAGCTGGACCCAAAAGGTTACAAATGAGGAAGTCCTGGAGAAATAGTTGGCACAGATAGACAGTTGATAAATGTATTAAGAAATAGGAAGAAGAGATGGATAGGACACATTCTAAGGGGGCAAGGTCGATTAAAAGAGGTCATAGAAGGTAGAATGGAAGGAAAAAGAGGCAGGGGCAGGCCGAGATTAGGTATGTTAGATGATTTGAAAATCCACTCATATGTGGAAATGAAGAGGAAGGCGGAAGACAGAGCAGAGTGGAGGCATTATGTACCATAGACCTGCCAGTAGGCAGTGCACTGAGAGAGAGATTCAGCCCATAATTATTATAAAGGCCATGCAATTTAGATACCCATTTAGCTTCGTTTGGTACTTTTACAGCCTCCATTAATTTTTGTCTCTAGAATGTGCACTTTGTGCGGGATGTTGGTATGTATATTGTATACAAATGGTCCTAGGCTGTGCTCTCAGCACTTTAAAAAGTGAGCGTTTAATATTTTTATCGAAGTATGTATGATGATCATTTGTTCCTTTTCAAGTGTGTTTGTGTTAACTGGTCTATGTGTGAGTTAGCTGATTGAGTCACATGAAGTCATTCAGCAGCGTGATCGTCACACCTCTAGAAAATAGTCTGCTCCAAGTAGATCTCATAATTAATGATCAGCCAAGGCCGCATACCATAGGACAACACAGCGGTTCTTGCACATCGCATTGCTTATATCGAAGTAAATTACTGATTATATTTATGAAACTTGTAAGGCTGTATTGAGTTTCTGACTTGTTGTTTACAGACTGGGGTCTGTGTGCTGGGAACGTCACAGTGCTCATTGTTTGCTGTGATACCAGGAGCCGGCATGGTACGTAATGCTTTGTCTAATAGCTTGCTCTATGTAATAGCTTTTATCTGCTTTACATGTATTGTTATTCACATCTTTATAGCTGTGGAGTGAATTGGACTTCTGAATAAATTTACATTTTGTATGGGCTGGTGACCTAGTTGATGGGAGTGCTAGTACCTGATAAGCAAGAGATGCTTATACTCCGCTTCTGTAGGTATCCTGTGGTATTTTAACAGCTTTTTAGCATACATATTGTTAATTCACTTTGAACATTTTAGCTATATTTGGTTGGGCATGTAAGTGTAAAGGAAGAAGTACCTATATCTAAGTCGCATGAGGGTTCAGATTTTAAACTTTAATATATTTCTTTAATTTAATTATTTTATTGAATTCATTAATTTTTTTATTATTTTCAAACCACTACACTTTACAAAATAACATAGCAATATACATATTTTGATTTATTAATATATATCTTTTGTTGAATAATCATTAAGGATTAAATACTGCGATTACTTTATGACTAATTTTATCTAGTCTTACAACCTATTCAGTTTGTATGTTTTGTGACTTGTTTTTTTTTTTTTTTTTGTCTTGTCGTCCACTCAAGATTTCTCAAGGTGGTCTGGGATTCTTTGGCAAAAGTCTACAGTCGTTTTTACCTTGGCAGTCCTCACAGTCCAGCGACCAAATGCCGGTAATTGTAGAAAGCATCTGCTCTGTTTGCTTAATTTAGTAGCAGTATTTAGTTAATTTAGTTTATTGATTAATTTAATTAGTTATTTAGTTATAAGTTATTTAGTTAATTTAGTATTTAGGTTAATTCTGTATTAAAGAATCAGATCCTTTTTTTTGTTAATTTTATTTTACTTCACGATCCATTTCTTCGCTTTTCTAAAATCATAAATTTAATCTGGACTGATTAAATTCATTAGTCACACAAGTTATAGACAGCAATTTTTGAGTCAGACCATTGATTAATTGTAATAGTAATTTTAATTAGCTTTTATCATTCATTTTCTCATTCAAAGATGATGTCTGGCTCGTCTATACAGTATGCATCATTACCAACCAATTCACTGAAAGCAATTAAGAAATATTTGTATGAGAAAAAATGAATTGATTTAATATGTTGCATAGTGATAGTATGATTGATTATGCAGAAGTTACAGAGACTGCTAGCGGGGGAGATGCTGGATGATAGCACACAGGCTGTGTATGTACTCAAGTCTGATGGGTTACAGAAGTGGGGCATAGCTCACGGCAATCATAAAGTAACCACACCTCGTTTGATTTAATATGTTGATTTTCTGTTTGTTGTGTAACCATTGTTCTAGTGCTATTAGATAGGATAGTGTATTTGTGCATAGTGTATAGTTTAGTGTATATATATATATATATATATATCCATAGTCTCTCTCTCTCTCTCTCTCTCTCTTAGTGCTCTGCCTACTGGCAGGTCCATGGTATATAAAGTCTTCACTCTTCTCTGTCTTCCGCTTTCCTCTTCATGTCAACATATGAGTGAGTCTTTAATTCATCAAACATGCCTAATCTCGGCCTGCCTCTGCCTCCTTTTCCTTCCATTCTACCATCGATGACCTCTTTTAATAGACTTTTCCCCCTTAGAATGTATCCTATCCAACTCTTTCTCCTATTTCTTAATACATATATCATCTGTCTATCTGTACCCACTCTCTCTCTCTCTCTCTCTCTCTCTCTCTCTCTCTCTCTCTCTCTCTCTCTTTCTCTCTCTTTCTCTCTCTCAATAGTATTGTAGTTTATAGGTAGCATAGTAGTGTACTATACTCCTGTCATCTTATATTTGCATAATTTTTCTCTGCCATAGTTTTGAACATCTCAAAGAATTTCTCTTTCTTGCGAGGGCTACAGTAGCACAACCACAATTGTTCGAGACTAACATAATGATTCGTGCAGTTTACCTACTACGATTTTTAATCATGAATAGAATTTAGCACAGAGGTTGATCAACATCTTTTTGTATCCATAATCTGAAAGAAGAATATGCTTCTGATGAAATGCTTTGTCATCGTCTTTCTCAGTTTTTGTTATATGTCTCTTGCAAAATTCGTTCTGTTTTGGTTGATCTCTTCTTCTTAAGCTCTGTCACTGAAATTGTTTTTAGAACAATTAAGTTTCATTTAATACAACTCTCTAATAACTACTGAGTTCTTCGTAGTTGGTTCTGCTGCTGTTTGTATTGTGCGTGGTTATTTTTCAATGAATTGCATTGCCTGAATTTAGTCACATATTTCTAATGTACTACCGTTTCTTGTAAATTATTTAAAAAACTGAATTATATTCTTTTTTAAATTTCAGAAATAGTTTCTGTCTTGTATATTCTCTCATGGTTCCTTTCAGTATACCTTCCTATATTAAACATCCCCTATTTCATAGTTAGTAGTGCAGTGGATGCTGCTAGTTGGCAGTTGTGACTGAGATGCTTTGGTTGTCTGCGAATAAATGATGACTAAACATGTCAACTAGAAAGACTTCATCTTTGAAAAAAATTCCAGTTTCTGCCCTGCTAATAATGGTGCTGTTCACGTAATTCAGGTAACTCTCCCAGCAGTCACCAAGTGTTCGGCTGTGTGAGATTTTCTCTCCTTATGTACAAAGGATGATTGAGGCCTTATTAGTCAAATAGTACTCTGTGTTGTCTTGGACAACAGTAGCCCTCTAATCGTGTTGTTGCTGTTGTAGTGATTAACCTATTGGGTAGACAACCTCAGCATGTCTCTCACTTCATCCCATGAATAATGAACTTTATTGATTTCTGCAGCTTATTGTGACTAAACCTTCTTTGATTCATTATTGCTTCTCTGTGGCTATGAGCATCAGGTAGCTTGTAGCTCCATGATCTATATACATATTCCTTTTCATTCATAATTTGGTCTTGAAATTGATATTTTATGTATAACATTTTCAGATTCTGTACCAGTTTGATGTGGCCAGTGCGTTCAGGGAGAACATTGCTCAAGTGGCTTGGGTTAGTGATGTATACTCCTCTTATATTGAGACCACGACTGTTAGTGTATGGAAACTACAGTGAAGTTCATAATGTTATAATGGAAGTTGTGTTTACTTGATCTGATATACATAGTTCTATTGGGTATCACTCAGGTTTATTGATGCAGTTTTTCTAATCTAGCTAACTAGATGTTCCTATTCTAATCTAGTTAACTAGATGTTCCTATTCTAATCTAGCTAATTAGATGGTCCTATTCTATTCTAGTTAACTAGATGTTCCTATTCTAATCTAGCTAACTAGATGTTCCTATTCTAATATAGCTAACTAGGTGTTCTTATTCTAATCTAGGTAACTAGATGTTCCTATTCTAATCTAGCTAACTAGGTGTTCCTATTCTAATCTAGGTAACTAGATGTTCCTATTCTAATCTAGCTAACTAGGTGTTCCTATTCTAATCTAGCTAACTAGGTGTTCCTTTTCTAATCTAGCTAATTAGATGGTCCTATTCTATTCTAGTTAACTAGATGTTCCTATTCTAATCTAGCTAACTAGATGTTCCTATTCTAATCTAGTTAACTAGGTGTTCCTATTCTAATCTAGCTAACTAGATGTTCCTATTCTAATCTAGTTAACTAGATGTTCCTATTCTAATCTAGTTAACTAGATGTTCCTATTCTAATCTAGTTAACTAGATGTTCCTATTCTAATCTAGTTAACTAGATGTTCCTATTCTAGTCTAGTTAACTAGATGTTCCTATTCTGATCTAGCTAACTAGCTGTTCCTATTCTAATCTAGTTAACTAGATGAACTAGTAGTTTCATAAACCAGTAGTTCGTTGTGATATTTCAGTATATAACTATGTCATAGTTTGAATGTACAGTGTAAAGGTGATATTATAACCGATCAGAATTGTTTACACTCATACATTTTTAATGTTTTACATTATTTAGCATTTTTAATAACCTTAATCAAAGTATCATATCGATACATGTTAATTTATTCAAATGTTAACGTCAGTGTCCTCACTCGAAAGCGATGTCAATGACGGGCGAGCCCATGATTTGAACCCCGCACATACTGATCTGCAGTAGAATATCATACTGACATCGCCACTGGCTCCAGTCAATTAGTAGTTTAAGTTTAGGGTGCACCGTTACTGAGACTTTTATACTGTTATCTTATTTTCTGCATTTTATAGAATCGTGAACCCAGTCAGCTGACGGCTCTAACCACTGAGCTACTGGACATGCAACTTATCAAGTTTGTAGAATAGTTTGTTATATATCGTATACAATCCACACGTGTAGATTTACATTACATTATTTTAATTTCATTTAAACACAATACAGTTTCTTAAATATTTCTATTACATCCATGGAAACCAGTGCTATACACTTAGAATTCATGAATTGATTGTACTGTTACTGGATGCACCTTCTACTTATGCATAATTGATTTTACTGTTCTAGATGCAACTTATAATTGAATAAGCATCGTATGACCAACTTATAAGATATTGCATATTAGATGTCAATGCTGCCACTCACTGCTGGTGTAAAATCTTTAAAAACATTTGTTGTGTGAAAGAAATTACTTATTCAATTTTCTTATAATTAATCATATAGTATGTTTCTTTTGTGTACCATTGCTGTGTTGAAATAAACGGGGCTGGAAATAGACTGAATTAAGTCGTAGAGTATGCCTGTCTGCAAGCCTTCGCTCTTAAATCACTATGAAGTGCAAGTCGTATGTGTAGTGCTAATTGCTGTTGGTTGTGTGTGATATTTAATGTAAGCTATCTCTTTCAGCTGTGGCAGATCTAGAATCACTCTTTTTTGTTGTTGTTTAACTTATTTTTTAACGACTGTGTGACGCAGTGATGGTGTGATGATATTGGGAGCCGGAGTGAACTCTAAGGTTTCTAATGACGTCAGATATGCTCTAGGTGAGATTCCTTATAAATAGCCCTCATAGATATGTACGTTTTATGTCTGATATCTGTTGTTTTGTGAAATATAGAGAAGTAGTGATGAATTTTGATGTATTCTGTTATTTACAGACTCGTCATGCATAAAAATATTTTTATAGAACCTTTACTCTAGTGTGGTTGAGCTGCATCTTATATCTACTCTGGGTTCTCTTTGATATTTTATTCATTGTAGCGCATTACTACTTGATATAAAGATTAAGTAAATACCCCAACCCAATCTGTCGTATAACTTTGCCTTCTTGGGAGGGGACTCTTACATTATCCCTATTTTGTTGTATTGCTAGAAATGCAAAATATTTCCGTGTATGTGTATATCCTATACTATTCGTAAAAGACTAAACTTCTCTAAATTTTGTATTAGCATACATACTGTATACATAATGTATTTGTACCAATTGCCTACATATTATTCTTTGCTTACCTAAGTTATATTATTATATAGCTTGATGTTTCTCTGAGTTTTACAATTAATTACTGTAGGACTAGGGACTTTAGATTGGATATGTAGAGTTAAAGAGAGTATAGAATGTAGTGGCTTATGCATCAGTTTATACCGTGACTCTGCGGTAAAGAAGCACGTCAATGGGGAGAGAGAGAGTAAGAGAGAGGGGGGGAAGAGAATGGGAAGGACAAAGACACGTTTATGACATCTCTACTGAACATATAGACTCTTCAAATAGGCTGTTATGACCTGTTAATTAATTTAATTGATACAGCGAATGCTTTATTTTTTCATATTATAAATAATTGTATAACGGTAACTGTATAAAGTGCTTGATGATTCTACAATGTGATAGGCACCCTGCACACAGAAGATGACTTAGCACCTCAGAGCTTTCTCTCGTTCAGTCTTGTTAACCACACGTCTCTCTACGACAGTGTAATCATCCTCATATTGCTTTCTTTATTTACGCTCATCACATATTTAACACTCTAATTTTCGTATTAATTAGTTGCATAATATCTAGCAGAGAAAGTATAATTGAGTAATTATTTGTTGTGCTTGTCTGAAGTTATCTTTTCTATAAATAACCGACTGCTGATTTAATTTTCTCAATTCTTTTTGTTTTCATTTTATGCATATTGGATTGCAAAGTTAAGGAAAATGTGAAATTATTGTTATACAGGTAGTTTTTATTGTATTGAACTTGTAGGAAGCGAAGACTGTTCCTGGTTACTCTTTGCTTCTGACGCAACCGTTACCAAAGTATATCTATCTCTATGATCATCAGACGATAGTTTGTGTGGCAGGTAATATATGGCATTAATTAAACGTAATTTAGTTACTTTATGATTTTATATTTCTGTAACACAATTTACTGCTTATGATTAGTTGTGGTCATCGGGCTTAGATAGCTATAGTAATTGAAAAAGAGTATAATATATTTGTTGTTTTGTTTGTACTTCAGTGATGTTTTCTTTAAATGGATCTGCCTAAGTGCTTTATTGTCTTTGGTCTAATGATGCATAGCTGTTATTGAATTTATTACTTTAGTTACTGTATAAATAAATTATCTAGCAATCAAAATGCAAATATAGCATCCCAATTAATTATTGGTAACAACAACCTTCCACATTGACCTTTTATACTTTTTAGTATTCTCTAATACTTTGGCCAATTTTTAATATTTGTAAAGAATATAGCTATTTAAGAATTTTGTTGAACAAAAACACCATTTCATGCGAAGTTCAGCCCTCTGTAATATTGCTGGTAGATTAACTACTAGAGTATCATTTGATGGAGCCTGCTTTGTTTATGTACAACATTGAAATGAATTAAGGGACACTTTGAGACTTATATTGGCTCCTGTATTTGTTGGGCTGTTTGTATAGATTATAACTCTGTATAGGGGATGTGTAGTGCTCAATGGTGGTTAGTGTATTGTGTAAACATTACAGCCTTACTTAAACTTAGCTTAATGGCAGTTTCTTCGTTTGAAAGTATTCCTGTGACATGTAGAGCTGGATTTAATCTTTCATCCTCTGATCCTCGTGCAAACATTTTAAACGTTATGCCACTGACTCAGCGAGTATATGTGTAGAATTTCATCTTTCAATTCAATTTTATTTTTAATTTAATATTCATTTAATAGAATTTCATATAGATTTAAATTGTTCAGTATATAGCATAACTACTGCTGCTTGTAGATGGAAGGCCAGATCAGGCAGCACAAGTCGTTGAGTTTGATAATCTGGGGGCTGGTTAGTACATTAGAGAGGTCTTTAATCAGAGATTTACTATGTCGTCACATATCATTTGTTTGTAGTGTTAATGCCTTTAATTCTGGGTTAATGCTGTTAATCTAGTTTTATGATGTCTGTGTCTTAATATTTGTTGCTATTTGAGGTTGTTAAAAAATCTAAGATTAATCGATTAAAATTAAAGATTCATCGTTTTGCTTGTTTTGAGTTTTGAGCTATCAAGGACAATTAGACAGCTTGTATTCACTCGCTAACTCAGCCAGGCACAGCGAGAAACACTTGATGTAAGCAAATTCTTGAATTACCTGTAGAGTGATTAGTAGTATAGTGATTCCTAAAGAGAAACATGCCCCTTCAATACGTGGAAGGGGCATGTTTCATGCCCATATTATCTTACATAATCATCTTTAAAATTTTTAAATGTAATTTATTTACAATTTTTAATTGTAAAAATGGAAAATCTGATCATTCTGATAAATTTTTTTGTGGTGTTTTAGGATCACACGATGGTCTAGCGGTTCTTCTGTCATCATCTGGTTATCTCATTTGTATCCAGGATGCGCCACCATCTCTTGATACAAGGTTGATATGCTTTCTCGTTAAATACTGTAACTAACAAGTATTCTCCAAGAACAGGTCTTTCAAGAAGTTAAATTATAACTAGAGTTCGTTTTAGCAAAGTGTAGTTCATTAAAATGTTAGGTATGTTGCTCTTAGCAAAGTGCAATTTCTTAAATTGTTAGGTATGTTGCTCAATAAATCATTCTTATTACTTTTTATTAATATTATTATTAATATTATTGTTATTTTTCTTTTTTTTTTTTTTTTTTTTTTACCCCGGTGTAAAGAACCTGGGGTTTGATAAAAACGATTCGAGCAATACGTGCTGAATCGCCGCCCGGCTACTCGAGGTCATCAATCGGCTTAAAAGAATTGTTGAAGCAGACTGCATTAAATCTTTGCAAAGTCATGGAAAGCCTTTGCCAAAGAAAAGATGTCTCTCGCTTATCGCCGGTTTGCTCTGCAATAAGTCTGCCTATGCCATTAATAAAGTCAACTCCTTCGGGATTCATCGGGCCCATGGTTTCAATGGCCACCGGAACAACTTCATATCCTAAGGACAGATCACGGTATTTATCCAACTTCCTAGAGGCGGCATGAACAGCAGCACCACCGGCTGTGACTGAAGTCGTATTCAGGTAGGAGTTTGCCATAGTGTCAATGACCGTGACGTCCCAAAACGGCACATTTACCGTTGCACCAGGGCACTAAAGTCATGCCGTCCGGACGCTTGCCGTCTGATGGACAACCCACTTGGTTCCTTATAGGAAGGATGCCTGCTCTCGAAAGTGCTCGCCATATTATGTCATTAAATTGTGATGGCGAGACATTCTACCTGAGCTTCGTTTGCAGGAGAGACCATGGAGACTAAAGCGTCGACTTCATGACCGCAGGGGCACATGTGAGGCTCGCAAGTTTTCGCCCCTAAACGGAACTAACAGCTACTCGAATCGCCTCATTGTCTAAAAATAGCCCACAAGAAGCAACAGGGAGAGCGTGAAGCCAGTCGCTGCTTCTTTTAGTTGATACAGCTAGGAGTCGTGCTCTGTCTACTGCATTGGACTGGGATTCTAACAGACTGTTATAAATCCGATCCACTATAGGACGGTCCCATGATTTCTGGCTACTGACTGAGGTAGAAGGTGGAGCACTGGAGGTGAGGCTTTTGGACCAAAACTGACAACGCAATGTCAATGGAACTATCGGCAGAAAGGGAGCACTTATGAAGGATGGCGTCTTGCAACTGCCTCGTTCCCATTGCTGATGCCCAAGAAGGCTGAAGGCGCGATATGGGAAACAAGACGAATTCCAAGACCACCCATGCTCACCGGTAGACTGGCTTGCTGCCACTGCAAATCAGACAATCTGCGTTGATAACGGCGCACAAGCATTGCCTAAGAGCCTCGTCGTAGTCTAAAAGCCGCGGATTAGAGAAGCTCGGACTAGAGCGCAGAACGTGCATAAGTTTAGGTGCACTTAAAGAAAAGCGAAGGATTGTTAAAGCATCATGAGCGGCTAGCGACTTCAAGCGTGATGCTGTACGTTTGAGGTCTTCAAGGCGACTGGATAAAGCGGTGGTAGTAGCTTCTTCTCCAGAGAGTGGCGCGCCGAGTAGAGAACTATGGGATAGGCACATTGGCACAAATGATGACAAAACTGAGTTGCCCGGAGATTTGCAAACTGATGATATGACTTCGCACTTGGTACGATTCAACTGAAGCCCAAATTCTTGGCCTCGTCGATGATAGTCCGTACATCATTTGCAATCGACGACTCGCAACCACCTAGAGTAATGTCATCTAGGTATCCCACCGTGAGATCGCTAGAGAGAGAAGTAAGGAGAGGGTGAATAGTCAGGCAAAACAGCATGGGCCCTAAGGGATCCCCTTGTTGGACTCCTTCCTGTGACTCAATGCACCAGTCTCCGAACTTCAACCACGAAGGGCTTATTGTTATTATTACTATTATTGTATTATTATTGTATTAGAATAATTATTGTTATTATTATAAATATTAATATTATTATTGTTATTATTATTATTATGTTATTGTATTAGAATAATTATTGTTATTACTATTATTATCATAATGACATTCATGTGATGAGTTGTTTCAATAGAAAGTAAATCTCTTTGAGCATGTGGGTGTATGTGTGTTTCATGATCACGCACATACATGAGTTTCAGTGTCTCTGTGTTGCTTCATGGTGCAGCTATCTGTTTTCAGTGGGTTGTTCTGCTTTAGATGTTCTCTCATCTCCTGTAGGGAAAGAAATGGACGTTAAATTGTCATTCTATAACAATAGTACTTTTCCATAGAAGTCGTGATTTCTGTGTGATGATTACAGCGTAGCAGACAGCCTGATGAAGACGACCTCATTTGCGGCTCTGGATGTAAGTCTCTTGAACTGAATAGACTAAAATATGACCTAATCACCAATTATAAAATTGTAAATAATTTACAGATTTAACAGCTGATGAGTTTTTTACACCTAAAACTGGGGTAATCAGAAATAATGGTGCATCTCTTAGGATTAATCTTTTTTCGTAATAACGCTGACAGGTATGTTTTAAAAAGTAGAGTCATTGCAGCATGGAATAGTCTCCCCATTTATAGTCATGGCTTCTTCAGTTGAGCATTTTAAAATGGATTAAAGGTGATTAATTTCCAAACATTTATAAACAATAATTATTCTAGATAAATTTTGTGTCTTTTGCGGTGTTCAAACTTTTTTCTGGTCCTTGGCATAAATGTCTTGTTCTCAATTTATCCTTAGTTGATACAAATTAGCATATTTTATTTCACCTAATTTATCAATAAATGCTAGCACATGCTGCATGCGTGCATACATATAAGCTCTCCTTGCAGTTGAGTTTTCAGTTGTTAGCAAAGAGTTGTGAGATCTGAATGGTGATTGCTTGGTTGATTGTACACTCAGACGTCTATAGTCTCTAGCGCTAAGAAGCTGCGTGTGACACCCGGGACATCGGCCGATGATAAGCACACACGACTAAAGGCAGCCTTCCTCGCCTGTATTCAGGACTCTATGGTATGAGCACCATTGTTACTCGCCTGTAGCTACTCTGCTATGATGTTAATAATACAGGTTTATCTTTTTACTTAATTTCTTATTCTAGAATGAGGTCAGGGTCTTCACTACTCAACTGTATAACCTGTAGTTAGCAAATAGGATTACTAGTTTTCTGTTTCCATTCAGATCAAATCAACCAACTTCTTTCATAGCTTGATTTACTAGAAAATAAGTTGTCATTGTTTTGGGTGATTTTTGTGCACAATTGCAAGCAAGATGATTACAATATCTATATTATGCTAGAAAATGAATTCGTTAACCGTTTCATAGAGACTATTTATTCAATAACAGAGCAATATCGACTGTCCTCTTCTCTACTGAACTCTCTGCTTGCTCTTTGCTCTTCACTCCTTTGGTCGCAACTTAAATTATTGCTATTAATACTAGTATTAAGCTTTTGTTAATTATGAAAAATCTTGAACCAAAATTAAGAAGTCGCTATAAGCTACTGAAACGCACCCTTTTTGCTATTTTATCTAGATTCTAAGAAATGTTCCTACCTATATACCCGTTGCACTCATTTATGCTCTAAGATTTTCTGCTGATAGAACTTATGATCAAATGTTATGAATTATGCTGTAGTATTTTACTACTAGCGTGTAACTTAATGATATTAAAATCAGTGTAAAGTACTTAGGTTTTGCAATTGTTGGTCTCTTGCTCATTCTCGCTAGAAGCTGAACTCACAGCCACCTACATTGCTTGCTGATTCAACTGCATGTATAGCTTTATGTATTTGCTGAGCTCATTGTACCATTTTTGTTTTAACATACCTTTATTTAATGATTGTAAATTTTATATATACAGATAATTATACAAGTCCTTAAATTTTTTCCCTTCTATTTTAGTTACTACATTGTTGGCACCAGCTTATGGGTTGTAATATATTGTACATTTTTAGACTTGCCGTTAAATGCTCAGCGGAAGTAGATTGTCAGGTTTTGTTTTAGGGTCTAATAGGCCTATAGGCCTGACTTTCAAAAGCAATGTAATTTTAAATTTAATAAACAATATTTAACTATCCTACTCCTACCCCTTACCCTAACCCTAACCATATTCCTAAGAAAGAATCAAACTGAGTAAAACTTTAATAAATAAAATTGACTCGAGCCGGAACCGAACTCCGAACCCATGATCGAAAGCCTAGCATCTACACCACTAGACCACCGACGCTTCCGATTGCACTTAGTTGAATACACTATGTCAACATATCATACTACAAATTAGTAATCGTCTGTAACTATAATCAAAACAAATCCCGACTAGCTGAACTTCCGCAGGACATTTGGCTGCAAATATTTGTAGTGATTATAGAGTAAGATGAATCATGTCTAGGCTGTCTCGTGTTGTTCATGACAGGCTCAGTCGCAGGCTATCGTAGACGACCTCTTTCCACCGGGCTCAGCCGTGCTGAGAGACAGCGGCTCCTCCCTCGACCTGCTCGTCACTGAGATCAGCAGAGAGATGATCGACGACTACCCCGCCTCTGATCCTCGCTGGGGTGACGCTCTGCCCAGAGGTAGTTCAGTGTTGTTGTTGTTGTTAAACTCTTGTTACAAGTTCTGATAAGTGATGCTATGCTTAGAGGTTGTCTAGTGTTGTTGTTGTCATGCTCTTGTTAAAGTGATGCTGTCTGGAGGTGTGTCGAAGTGTTGTTGTTGTTGTTGTCAAACTCTTGTTACAAGTTCTTCTTATCAAGTACTGATAAGTGATGCTATTCCTAGAGGTTGTCCAGTGTTGTTGTTGTTGTCAAACTCTTGTTAAAGTTCTGATAAGTGATGCTATGTCTAGAGGTGTGTCGAGTGTTGTTGTTATCAAACTCTTGTTCTCATAAGTGATGCTATGTCTAGAGGTTGGCCAGTGTTGTTATTATAAAACTATCAATAAAACTCGATCAATTATACTATTGTTGATATGCTAATAAAATAGTGCTGTGCTTAAATATTGCTTACTATTAATGCCAGTATCATAATTTGTGAATGCCATTCTTATATTATTCTACTATTACAATATTGCTATTATTACTATATTGCTATTATTACCATATTGCTATTAGTACAATATTGCTATTAGTACAATATTGGTTTTAGAACTCTTGCTAAAGTTCTACCGATGCTGGCCTGGAATTTGGTGCTGCAATTAAATGAAGATTAGATGGTTAAGAAACTGTAGTATGAACCCTGCACTCGGTTGTTGTGAAATGCTTTTGAGATGAGAAACTTATCTGAACGTAACCGAGTTTTGATATTATCATATTAAAACAGGTTACCAGTGTTGTCGCTGCTATCATTTTTTAAATTCATCAGTAACCTCATAAATTGATGTGAATTGAATTGATTTGATTTTTAGATTTGATTGATTGATTGATTGATTGATTATGATAGTAGATGGTGGCTCATCGACTGCTTTTTTGATACTGCTGCATCTGCTCAATTATTGATTGATGGATTGATTGATTAATTGATTGATGATACTAGATGGTGGAGCGTCCACTGCCTCACTGATACTGCTGCATCAGTTGGATGATAAGCTGAGAGCCCACGAGCTTTACCTGCGCTTTCTCAAGAACTCTGGTCTCTGGGACAGGGTTAGCTTTATGCTTTGGTCTTTTTTTAACGTAATGTATATTTACATGTAATTTCAATCTAATAAGAACACTAAAAGGGGTCCCAGTACAGTTCACATACAAAACATACAAACAAGCAAATGAAAAAAAAAAAAAAACACAAACTTTAATGTGAACTTGGTTAATTTTGAGAAGAAAAAAAAACATAAATAACGATAATACATGAACTCATGCCTACAAAATAGGCAGGGGTCTTATGTTTATTTCCGAGTCAGTCGAGTCTTTTAACTCGATGTTGTGAAGATTAAGTAGTTAAAGCTGCTGATTTTATCTGTGAACCAATTTGTAATTTAGTAGCCCATTGTTAAAGGCTTCACTCTGTAGTGACTTGATTTCTCTGACTTGTTCTATTCTGTGGCACAACAAATCATCATCAATATATATCATCTTCAAGAGATCTAATCTAATTTCTTGTGCTATATATTGACTAGTTGTTGATGACCTATTGCACATATTCACTTAAAGAGTTCTATCCTGAGAATGTAAACAGCGTGATTTAAATTTTTTGGTCAGAATTAGAGAGCATGCCTGTGAAAATTAAATGTTGTGTTTCTGATTTGTGCTTCATCTAGTTGTTTTTCTGTTCTGAATGGCTCATATATCTAGCTGACCACCACTCATGATTGATGTATCTAGCTGATCACCACTCGTGATCGATGTATCTAGCTGATCACCACTCATGATTGATGTATCTAGCTGCCCACAACTCGTTATCTAGCTGATCACCACTCGTGATCGATGTAGCTAGCTGATCACCGCTCGTGATTAATGTATCTAGCTGATCACCACTCGTGTATCTAGCTGACCGCCACTCTGTGTTGTTTGTAGCTGATGACGATGCAGCTGCGAGGCAGCATACAGCAGACGGTACAGGTGCTGTGTGAACACGCTGAGAAGATTGAAGCGACGAAAGCTTTGAGAGAACTACACAATGAGTACGTGGCCAGCTTCTATACTTCTTATTTTACTTCTTACTTATTACACTGGCTGGAGTCAATGGCGACGTCGGTAGGATTGTCGACCGCGGATCAGTATGTGCGGGGTTCAAATCCTGGGCTCGCTCGTCACTAACATCGCTTTTTTTAGTGAGGAAACGGATGTTAACCTTAGCTTTTTTTACTACGCTAATTGGACTGAAATTCTGAATTTTTCCCTTGACTGATATTTTCTTTAAATAAATCAAACAGACTATCACTGGCTTAGCCTCTGAAATTTAATTATCAGATCTATCAGTTGTGTTCTTGTAGTCAAAATGCTCCACATTGTCAAATGCTGTCTGAGGCTGAAATGTTAATCAGGGTTTATACTAGTAGTTGGCGAGCTGTTAAATTGGATACATTTGAATGAGATGGAGGTGGAACAAATGTCATTTGCTTGATTATAAGCAATGTATTTTGATCTTAAGATTGAATTTTGTTGCTCGACCATAATTGTACCGCTCGTTTTATATCACACGTTAACGCCCTTGTAATGATTTTGATAACTTAGTCAGAAGTTGGAAAATACCAAAGCCCTTGTGAGAAAACTAGTTGCTTAGTGAGACGTTTTATATTCAGCTGTCAATATGGAGCACTTGATCAATGAATAAGGCAACTAAGTGCCAATAGTTCATGATATTATTGAGTTCATTTAATGCCCTTGTTTTAAGAATATGACATATAAAAAATATGTCATATTTTGTTAATTTTGTCTTTCCGAGTTTCTAACTTTCTACATAGTCTTCTCTAGTGAAGAAAATGTAAATATATAATATAAATATAAATTTATACCTACATATTTCGACGTCCCTGACATCATCCTTGCATGAGGAAGCAGACGTTAAACCTTTAATATTATTATTATTATTATACTGGCTGGAGCCAGTGGCGATGTCGGTAAGGTACTCGACCGCGGATCAGTATGTGTGGGGTTCAAATCCTGGGCTCGCCCGTCACTGACATCGCTTTCGAGTGAGGAAACTGACGTTAACATTAGTATTGTTATTATTATTAAATATAAATGTATGTACTGTGCTGCGTGTGAGCAGACACGAGAAGTTGGTTAGCTCAGCAGTGGACGAGGTGATCAGACAGCGAGGTACCGTCTCTCCATCACCCGCCCTCACTGCTCATGATCTCTTCTACAGAGAGGTAACGAGTGCTAGTAAACATTTCACTGCTTTTCCGTATATGCTAAAAAGGTAAACACTCATTATAGTGAAATGATCAACTATGTTGATATCTATTACTTTTATACCAAATGTTTAATCCGTTAGGCAATTTAGACCATTTTCCGTATAACTAGTCCAGTGAATGTCCGAGATTTAACTCTCATATAAGCGCAGCGGGGATTCGAACCCACGAGGGTTCAATTCGCCTGAGGATATGTCATTTAAAACTTCATGACGTTACCCCTACGCTATTAAGACATTTGCTAGTTTGATTACAATGCATTGTTTAATGCAGATTTGTTGGTGACCAGTCAATTATTGAAAATTAATAATAGTAGTAGTATTAGTGTATTTTCTGGAATTTTCGTTTTGACGCTAGTCTTTCGTTGGCCTGTGTTAAATTGGCTTGATTTTAACATTGTCTTAACTAAGTTTTGGGTAACTGATTTCTATTTACATTCTCTGCACTGTTTAACGTTCTGGCCAACGAAAGACTAACGTTCTGCCCTTTATAATGAATAAAATACATGATTAAGCTGAATGCTCAATTCAGGATATGCCGGTGTCTACAGGTTTGAGTATGGCTGTATCTAGGAATTATTTAATTGACGTATAATTTTGCTAAAATCGTTAAAGTTGTTTATGTGTAGTTAACATGAAGCTAGCTTGTAATGTTTGCGTGCAGGTGTCACGTATAGATGACTTGATAGTGTGTTTGGTGGACTATGAGGAGGATCTGCTGAATACAAACATATCAACAACAGAAATGCTCTATCTGGTGTCCGCTGTCAACAACATCTGCCTGGTCTGTCTTATCTGTAGTATTCAATGTATCTTTATCTAGTCTTATCTATAGTATTCAGTATTCAGAGTGTTTACTCTAGATGTTTACTTCTATTAGCAGAGTTTGTATTTTGACTGTTTACCCTAGATGTTTATTTCTACAAGCAGAGTTTGTATTTTGACTGTTTACCCTAGATGTTTACTTCTATTAGCAGAGTTTGTATTTTGACTGTTTACCCTAGATGTTTATTTCTACAAGCAGAGTTTGTATTTTGACTGTTTACCCTAGATGTTTACTTCTATTAGCAGAGTTTGTATTTTGACTGTTTACCCTAGATGTTTATTTCTACAAGCAGAGTTTGTATTTTGACTGTTTACCCTAGATGTTTACTTCTATTAGCAGAGTTTGTATTTTGACTGTTTACCCTAGATGTTTATTTCTACAAGCAGAGTTTGTATTTTGACTGTTTACTTTAGATGTTTACTTCTATTAGCAGAGTTTGTATTTTGACTGTTTGCTTTAGATGTTTATTTCTACAAGCACAACTTGTATTTTGACTGTTTACTTTAGATGTTTACTTCTATTAGCAGAGTTTGTATTTTGACTGTTTGCTTTAGATGTTTATTTCTACAAGCACAACTTGTATTTTGACTGTTTACTTTAGATGTTTATTTCTACAAGCACAACTTGTATTTGACTGTTTACTTTAGATGTTTATTTCTACTAGCACAACTTGTATTTTGATTTGTCAGATATTATTAATCCAGATGATCTAAATTTAACTTCAAATTAGAGACAAAAGAATAAAATTATAATTGTTTCTCAGCTTACAGTATTTTCTAAAACATATCTCAAAAAATCAAGAAAAATTATCTTCTAATTGAGCTTCGAGCTACCCGTCCAAAAACGATGTCGAAGAGTGCAGAAGAAATCAGCTGGGTTGTATCAGATTGATTGATTGATTGATTGATCTGTTGTTGTATTGTAGAGCATGCTATCAAGAGCTCATGACTACAGAAGAATTCAAGCTGGGTTGTTTCAGATTGATTGATTGATTGATTGATTGATTGATCTGTTGTTGTATTGTAGAGCATGCTATCAAGAGCTCATGACTACAGAAGAAGTCAAGCTGGGTTGTTTCAGATTGATTGATTGATTGATTGATTGATTGATCTGTTGTTGTATTGTAGAGCATGCTATCAAGAGCTCATGACTACAGAAGAAATCAAGCTGGGTTGTTTCAGATTGATTGACTGATTGATTGATTGATCTGTTGATGTATTGTAGAGCATGCTATCAAGAGCTCATGACTACAGAAGAAATCAAGCAGGGTTGTTGCAGATTGATTGACTGATTGATTGATTGATCTGTTGATGTATTGTAGAGCATGCTGTCAAGAGCTCATGACTACAGAAGAAATCAAGCTGGATTGTATCAGCTGAGTTCTAGAAAGAGGAGTCATCAAGAAGATTTCCTCACGTGGACTTCCTCTAATGGTAGACAGGGCATTAGGGCAGCGCTGAGGCGACAGGTTTCTCCATCACTTTATATCTCATCTCTGATTATATGAGTATTTTGTATTTTAGTAAATTTTTCTTTAATATGATTATAATATGTTTAATATGAACTTGCAGGTTCATAATACATATTATAGGTTCATCAGGCTCTTGCAGGTCTATCCCTACCCTAGTTAAACTGGAATTCAAGGAAATATGGTGATGATGACTATGAACATGCAGGTTGTAACTGCAAGCAGGTGATTTGTAATGAAAGGCTGAAGCCTGGTGTGGCGTCCTTTTCCTGCCTGGAAAGCATGTCATTTGATGAGACCAGCTGGATTTGAACCCGGACATAGTGATTGGCTGATGGATAACTTAGATAAAAGACAATACTGATCAATCAATGCTTAGTTAGGCACTGAGGAAAATGCTTCATTGATTGAATGACTTCAAGAGAGATTCTGCCGTTCATTGCGTCAATGCTTGTGGCTGTTTTTATTAATATTAACATCTTAACTGCTGTTAAAGAAGGATTAGTGTCCAGCGTAAAAGTAAAGTTATAGGTAGAAGTCTTTGTATGTTTACAGATTAATCAAATAAATTTTCTTGTTGCATTTTTCTTCGTTTAGTGTCATCCCTATGGTGACCATTTTTAACTCTATCAGGGCCATAAGGGCGTTATATGTAAACTTTTCTGTATCGTGGCAGGGCAGAGTCAACTGTTACAAGGAGTTTCAAAAGATCTAGTAGTGCGATCAAAAATAAGGATTGTATCAAAACAAAGACGGGCTTTATTGATTGATTGATTGATTGAATGATTGATTGATTGACTAATTTATTGACTTATTGATTGATTGATTGATTGACTGATAGATTGATTGGCTGATTGATTGATTGATAGACTGATTGATTGATTGATTGATTGACTGATAGATTGACTGATTGATTGATAGATGGATAGATTGGTTGATTGATTGACGCAGCATACATTCACAGTGGAGAGAGGTTTACCGGACTGTGACGACGCACAGTTGAAGGGCTCGTACTTCCAGCAGCTGCTCGACCTCACTGACATCCTGCTGGACGGCTACAGAGAACAGCTGGAGGGAGTGAGGAGTATGAAGACAGATAATAGGAGATACGCTGAGATACAGCAGGTGTATGAGAGAGAGAGAGCTGCGCTCATTGAACCGTTCTGTAAGTTTCATATGTTAATCGGCTATGTTGACGGTGGGATTAGCGCACTTGGTTTAGTTGCGCATCAATTATCGAAGTTAAGCTGCCTAGACCTCGGTTAGTACTTTGTGGGTGACCACATTGGAAGACCGAGTATTGGTAAAAGCTTAAGAAGGAAAAGATCCCAGGGTGATGGAAGGTTATTCTTAAATCCGCGCCGGCTGCAATTGATGCTCCATCAATAGGCAACGATTACTAATAACCATGGAGAGGATGGAGGAAATGGGTCTTAAATAAGCATCTGTGCTTCCTGACCCAGTGTGCCGTTATGTTATGTTAATCTCTATGTTTAATTGATGTGATGCACCAATCAACGTACATTTAATGCTGCGTTATAAAAATAGTCTGAATTGAACCTCAAGTTCTTTGATTGGAGTTCAGATTTACTTGGCTCGAAGTGAAACATACTGTTTTGGACTGGTTTGTATGTTTATATGAAATAGTTTGCTTCGTCTTGTCGACATCGATGAAGATTGATGTGCTCTGAGTTTTTATATGTGCTATTTTGTTTGGTTTCTTGTATATAATTTCTTTGATTTCTTTGCTATACTTGTGATGTGCTGTGTGTGTGTGTGTTTATGTGTGAACTAAGATATAAGCAGTACGAAAGAGCTACTGTGTGTGTCTACCAGTATGTGTGCTTGTATGTGTTGTAGTAAAACACGAGCAGTACGAGAGAGCTACGGTGTGTGTCTACCTGTATGTGTTCTTATATGTGTATGTTATAGTAAGACACAAGCAGTACGAGAGAGCTACTGTGTGTGTCTACCAGTATGTGTGCTTGTATGTGTTATAGTAAAATACAAGCAGTACGAGAGAGCTACGGTGTGTGTCTACCTGTCTGTATGTGTCCTTGTATGTGTTGTAGTAAAATACAAGCATAATAATAGCAATTAGAGTGCTACAGTCATCAATGACAACATCGAGCACTATTGAGACAAAATCAAGCTGGCGAGCAAAAAGAAGGTTCAAAACGATGCAAATTCCAAAATCCAGATAATCAGTCCAGAGTACGAGAGAGCTACGGTGTATGTCTATCTGTATGTGTGCTTGTATGTGTTGTAGTAAAACACGAGCAGTACGAGAGAGCTACGGTGTGTGTCTACCTGTATGTGTGCTTGTATGTGTTATAGTAAAATATAAGCAGTACGAGAGTGCTATGGTGTGGATGCCTGTATGTGTGCTTGTGTGTGTATGTTATAGTAAGACACAAGCAGTACGAGAGAGCTACAGTGTGTGTCTACCTGTATGTGTGCTTGTATGTGTTATAGTAAAATACAAGCAGTACGAGAGTGCTACGGTGTATGTCTATCTGTATGTGTGCTTGTATGTGTTATAGTAAAATACAAGCAGTACGAGAGAGCTACGGTGTTGTCTGAGAAATTTTGTCACTTCGCTGCTCTGGTTCGACTCTGTGAAGAGGTCAAGAATGAGGACAGACTGAAACATTACATGGACCAGTTCAAGGAGGAGGTTTGTTGACTCTTCTTTATTGTTTTACTTACCCTGATTTTGATAGTCTTCATTAGTATCATGAGCCTTTTACGTATGTAACTGTATTGAAGGTTATTATTTTTAGTTTTTGCTGATGAACTGGACGTTGGTTCTTGTGAACGTAAGATGTGTCTTTATGGCATACTGAGAAGTTCAGTAATTACAATTCATTAATTTTCATTAATTTTATTTACCATTAATTTTGACCTGTGCTTGCTTACATGCATTAGCCTACCCTTAACTTCAAAGTGTATTATGTTTTTGAGCCAATCGTTAGTTTGTGGAGAGTTGTTGTTACACAGCTATTAGACTTCTGTCTTAAATCATCATCACCATCATCATCCTCCCTTGAATTCCAGATTATCTAGGGTCGGGATGTCTTAAATCACCAGTAATATTTTATAATTATATAATTATATATTTATTAGAGTATGTTAATTTTTAAATTATGATGAGTTAGTGATGTTTTAAATGCGTTTGTAGTGATTAGCGCCAAATCTCGTATGCAATGTGGTATTTTTATTAATTAATTACCTTTATCAATTATGAAATCATGTTTCAAAATACTTAAATTCTTGCTATATGACTTCTAGTCTGCTCTAGTTCTTGATATACTAAAATATACATTCATGTTCTGATTATTTCAGGGTTTCTCAGATTTTGTATTCAAATGGTACATGGAAGCAGGTCTGTATTCCATCTGTCAGGGAATAATTTCAAATTAAGGATCATTTTAAAATTCATTTAATCATAGATACTGAATACTTTGATAAGTAGAAAATTTGACTCATAAATATAATTTTAAATTGTATGTTAGACTGTATAAAATAATTATATCTCAGGCAGATTTAGCATTGCATCATATAAAGTTTTTAAGTTTGAGAATCAGGATGATAGTAGTCGATCCACCTTCAATCAATAAATGAGATAGATCTTAAAGGGGTATATTTTAAAAGTTAGCCATTTTGTGTCTGTTTGTTCAAACTTCCAAGGATCTAAGAGTATGCACTAGCCAATCTATTCCAATTTTATAAGAAGTAACTAATGCAGATGTTTCAGTAAAGAATTTTCAGAGGTCTGAGCAGGTAAGGTGTCACTTGTGTGTGGTAGCTTTTACTTCAGTAGTAGCCATCTTGTTTTAGTTCTCTGTAGAACATATAATCAAACATTAAATTAATTAATTACAATGAAACGTGCTGCCCTAGCTAGATTTAACATTTTATGCTCTCTAGATTTGATGAGCTTTGACTGATTTATTCAGGCAAACGAGGTAAGCTGATGACGTCACACCTCTCGTCTAATCCACTGCTGACGAGGTTTCTGCAGACAAAGGACAATCAGTTCCTCAGTTGGCTGCATGACATCAACAGCAGCAGCTATAATCAGGTGAGTCTTCAGTAAAGCTTTTGTCGACTGATTGAACCTATGAGTTAGCACTGCGAGTCGTGTCTTCAATCTAGTTCTTGTGGAATATGGAACAGATGATTTGTGCTGATTCGCTTAAAGTCCAATTAGGTTTCAATTTGTCTCACTAGAAATTACAGATTTTTATGCCATTCTCATGAGTTCTTATTGTGGCAACAGTGGCGTCAAATTAGGCTTTTGACTTTAATGTTCATAATTATGTCTAGTGCTGAAGAGATTCTTTATAAACAGAGAGTTGTCATGGTTCTCATAAATGGTCCCATCTAGGCCTTGTTTACTGATATCATGAACAATAGTAAATCTGCTGCTGTATCTCTGAGTCTTCAAGTCAAGTAGTTTGTATTTATTACCCTACATTCTCATTTCTACATGGTAATTTAGTGTGCAACTGTAGAATATATTAGTGGGCATATAATTGCATATACATGTATGAGAATATGTAGCTTATAGGCCTGAGCTTAACTAACTAAAGGTCTCTGATAACTCTGATTTTAAGAAAATGGCTGACTTGTGATCGTTGGCATATCATGTTTGTGGCACCACTATTGCTGACTGATCATCTTAAGAGCATTGTAATGGAAGATAAGCTATATAAAATTTACTACAAGCATTCAACTAACGATTTGCTGATCTCAGCATTTCAACGTAAGCTCTAAAATGGTTTTTATGTTATTGTAAGCAATGTGAAGTTGGTTGACCTATGTGCACTCGTGCTAAAGCATATATTGTTCTCTTACAGTGTGTTTCTTCTTTTCATTAGGCTCACACAACTCTGCTAAATCTCGCCAAGCAAGAGGAGAATTATTTGAGTAGAAAAAAGGTTTGTCGAAGTAGTTCATAACTGAAATTGTAGCCATAATTTAATTGATGTTAAAACTGAATATTTTAATATATTACAATAAAATGGCTCTGAAAACTAGAGCCTGATACAATGAGTTTCTTAATAGATATATGGCATAAGTGAACGTGCAATGTGAGCACATTATCAAGTAGATGTAGTAACTGATATATATAGTTACGAACCTGTTTCATTAAACAGATAGAACGTTTTATGTGTTTTATATACCAACGTCAGAAAGGGCATTCAGTTGGTGAGCGCCTAGGCTCCAGAAATTGCTACAAAAATTTAAACGAATGGAAAAGTCTCAAATAGGGGATTGGCTGGTGGTGTTTTGTAGAGCAAAAAAGATTTGAGAGTCTATTTGTATCCCGACCCTAGTTAAACTGGGATTCAAGGGAGGATTATGATGATGATGATGATGAATGTTTTATATGCATTGTCTGTGTGCAGACATTGTTAAGTTTGAGTAAGCTGGCTGCTCTTGTAAGCGATGGGGAAACTGATTCTCTGCAGGAAAACATTGAAAGTAAGATCTTCCAGTTTGTTTAAATTTCTCTTAATTTATTTGTACATTCAGAAAGTATTTAAAGTAGTCCCCTAGATTCTAGAGGAAATGCACGATTTACTTTCACAATATTCACATCTTTCCAAAGTAAACTGGTTTTGTTATTATGTAAATGAATTTAAGTTTGAATCTTAATAGCCCAAGCCTTTTGCATCGCAGCACTTGTAACTTTAATAATGTGCTACTGGCCAAAAGTCTACTTACCCTGCTTCTTCACGGGACTTTTCGCTCTTCATTTAGCAAATTTAGGTTACAAATTGTATTCATCAGATTTGTAAATCGTGCATGATTGTGGGTATGAGTTTCGATGACTTAAAAGTTCATATTTCAGTCAAGAAGTTGTTGATTGCATATTAACGGTACCTATTTAGTGCCTTTCTATTTCATTGCTGTTACAAATATAGCAACATAGAACTAATACTTAGCAGGAGTAATATTGACATGTGTTGCTGTAGGTGTTGACAATGAATTGAATCTAATCATGCACCAGGAGCAGCTGTTCATGAATGACGATATATATGAGGTGAGTCTGCTGCTCCCAACTGTATTGTTGTTTATTGGATTCAAGACGTTCTTTGCTATCTTTTTCCTCAACTTGAGCACTTTCACAAAACAATAACAACCACTAATAGAGTGCTACTATCGTCAATAACAACAGCAAGCATTGTTGAATCATATATAAGCGAGCAAAAAATTTAATGGGTCCAAGAATGGTACAAAATCAATAGAACCTGCCCACTGTACAATACTTAGGCATATCAAACCATGAGTGCGAAAACGATTAAACGCTTTAATTTCAACACTACAGTCGCCGAGTAATAGATTACTGATGTTTGTAGACATCAGTGGAATTATTTAGCTTCGGAAAATTTGTCACAATTGTAGATTCTTTTAAATCTAATTTAATATATTAATTTAGTCACAGTTTTGTTTGCACTATTATCATTCGACCTGGAAGTCATAGATTAAACTCAGTCTCTTGTAATGATTATATGAGCTTAATAAAGTTTGGAGCCGACAGTTTTATACGAATTATACTTTCGTGCTTATTATATTTGGAGTTGTATATATTTGATTTTGTTTTGTTGTAACTGACTTTATGTGCATGTTGAACAGAGAGTGGGAGTTGAAGGTGATCGCATGAAGGTGCTCAATGCCGTAGAACTGATCGAGGTAAACTGCTCTGAGATCTGCTAATATTTAACTCCTTTTCGTTCGATATTTTACTTCTATCAGCATTCAATATCTACAGAAAGAACCAGCATCGAGAACTCTGTGTACATACCCTGCCGCTATTTTCTATTTTTGCTCGGTCTCTTTTATATTTTCAAACACCTAATGAGATGTAAGAAATTTAATTTAAATTAAATACAAATAACAAAGGATAAAACTTAATGAAAATGATTTTATTCAGTTGCAAATGGAATTGAACTAGAAGGATGAGTATTGGGTTCGAACTGATTTCTAATAGTGGTCAGATGATCTACATTTCTCTATAGATGTAAAGCTGCTTTATGAAATGCATTATTCGTTTGCTTCAGCTACGTTTGTTCTACTGCTACTTTGTTAAAACTCTTTGTAATGCTTATTTGCTTCTTTTCTATTTATGTTTTCTTGGATTTTGACGAAAGATTGAGATGAGTTTAAGGAGTGAATCGTTTAGAAAAGTTTAGAAATTGTGGGTTAAATTGACTTTTCTAATGGCATACATGTATGTCGAGAGTCAATCAGTAATAACAGCCTGGAGTTAATTGTGGCTAGTCGAATCAGATGATATTAATGATATATCTTCTTTTTTTCTACATGATTGCAGTTTGTTTCAGTGTTTATATTATGGAACAAAAAATGTTGCATGGTGTTGCTGTATTGAGAACCCATGTTGTGTTGAGTTGCTGAAGAGTAGACTAACCATATACTGTACGTGTCGTAAAAGTCGACAAAGCACTAAGATCCAAAACAACGGCAGAAACGGCATGCGGTTGGTGAGAGCCAAGGCTCCGGAAATTGTTACACAATTTTCTAGTCCTGATCCTAGTTAAACTGGGATTCAAGGAATGACGATGATGATGATGTTGCTGTATAGTGAAAGAAGCTGCTCGTTAATTACTGTGATATAATAAATGTTTGATTTACAGTTGCTGATAGACGAGTACAACCCGAATGCAAATGAAATGGACTTCAAGAAAGCTCTTGATCTAATCAAGTTTGTCGATCAGGTACAACGCTTGTATGAATGCTTAATTTGTAACACTCTTTGAAAGATATTTAGCTAGAACACTGTATGTATATATCTAAACAATTGTTACTATTGATAATCACATAGAGAGTTGTAGGCTCACTTTGATTATGTTAAGATACTATGTATATAACTAACCAAATATAACTTTGTATGGCTTTGTATAACTAATATCATTGCTGTGTTTGAGCAGAATGTCTCTAGTGTCTCAGAGAACGAGATTTTGCTGAGGATTTGGTCAAAGGCAGTGCTAAAAGATAGGTTTGTATTTGAGTCTCGTATTTCTGAAAGCTGTAAAGCTGATGTTAACGTCAGTTTCATCTCTCGAATGAGATATTAGTGACAGGCGGGCCCAGAATTTGAACCTGTGATGCTAAATTAATTTAAGAGATTGAAGCTAATAGCCAAGATTCACGTTGTAGTATAAACCCTAAGTTATATATGCATAGATATTTAATACGTACAGCGTGTCCAGAGTTTTAAAGATCTCGTTAAGCGAAAGATTTCCACTGTCATATTTTTTAGATTATTTCTATCATGAAGGATTTTGAACAGTACAAATAGCTTTACGGTTGACTAATTTATGTTCAGCAATATTTTTTTTATGCTTCTCAATTTGATCTCATCAGATAAGGACGTCTTAGAATGTCTTAATAGCGTAGGAGTAACGGCATGAAGTTAATTCACCCCTCGTGGGTTCAAATCCCAGCCGTGCTAATCTGAGAGTAAAATATTGGACATTCCCTGGCTGTTTATACGAAATATAGTCTAAATTGCCCAACGGTTTAAACATGTGGTATTAAAAGTGATAGATATCAACATAGTTGATCATTTCACTATAATGCTTTTTTACTTTACGTTTTACATGACGTATGAAGGAATGATGTTTACTTGTATTGTCAACTCATTGTTTAGACTAAACCTACAACTCCAACTGCAATCTATCTATTTGTGCCTTAGTTCAAAACCTGAGGAATGCAATCAACGTTTAAATCCGCCCTAGTGTTGTTAGGGATTCCTGTTGATCTCCTACGTTAAGTTCTAGTTAAGCAAAGATGCCTAAGCTTGCGCACTTATGTTTATAGCGGTCTCTGGTTAACGGACTGCGTTACTATCCATCTCAATCTTTCTCTTAGACTCTGTTGCATTGCTAGTGAGTTCTGAGAGTGTAGAACTGCTTGTTGTTGAATGTTCCATTTGAGACGTCTCTTTCATCGGTCTCTAGCTCGGTTGAAGAACTGAACTTTTAACCTTTATTGTACTCTATGTACGTTGTTCTGGTGCTGATATATCAATGATTTCTAGATGATTTATATATGATTTCTATGATTTGAATTAAATGATTTCTATGATTTGAATTCACTGATTTCTCTGATTTGAATTCAGTGATTTCTAGATGATTTCTATGATTTTAATTCAATGATTTTTAGATGATTTCTACGATTTGAATTCAATGATTTCTAGATGATTTCTATGATTTGAATTCAATGATTTCTATGATTTGAATTCAATGATTTCTAGATGATTTCTATGATTTGAATTCAATTGTTTCTAGATGATTTCTATGATTTGAATTCAATGATTTCTATGATTTAAATTCAATAATTTCTAGATGGAATCGTGTGTCGACAACAGAACCTGTGGATATTTATCGAGACACTGTCTTCTATAAGCTTGTTCAACTAGCTATGGCTGAAGGTATGCTACTTGAAATCATTTTAGACTTTGTGTTTCTTTTTCTAAACTTTTACAAATTTCTTGTTATCACTTTATTTAGGTTTAGTTTAGTATAATTTTTCTCAGCATCACTTATACTTAAACAAAGAACAATGTAGTTGGCTTTTGAAGAGTAGTTGTTCCTACTATTAGGGATTGAATTTGTTCATATAAGAAAATGTATTTTTAACGAAGCGTTGCTGTTTACTATTATTGTTTATAGACTTACTTACACGGATTGCTAATCAGTTCATATTGTAGATCAACGGGGATGCTGTCTAAAACCTTGCGACCTCTCTGTACGTTATCGTACGAGGCGCTCGTACTCTAATTCTAGTACTGTCTGTTTTCTTTTTATCTTTGCCGAAATAAACAGTAAAACCGCTGTTATGTAACATTTCTGATTTATGCTGACATCGATATCTGCTGAGGATATTAGCCAGATATGATGTGATGTGATATGATGTGATATGATGTATTGTGAGGTGATATGAAGTGATATGATGTGATGTGATATGATGTGATATGATGTATTGTGATGTGATGTTATATGATATGATGTCATGTTATATGAAATGATGTGATGTGATATGATGTGATGTGATATGATATGATGTGATGTGATTTTATATGATATGATGTAATATTGTGATTTTATATGATGTGATATGATATGATGTGATGAGGTGAGATATGATGGGGTGGGATGTGATTTATAATATGATATGAACTAGAACCTCTCTTTATAGTGTGTAGCTGCTAGTTAGCTATGTTGGTTGTGCACTGTATGTGTAGAGATGAGCGTTCCCGGTGTGGATGAACTGCTGGAGTCAGAGTTGTTGGATGAGCTGAGCAGAAAACCTGACTTTGTCTATCTCATACGTGGACTATACGAGCATGTGTCTCGTACTAGACAATCCTCTGCTTAGATCTCTCTCTCTCTCTCTTTTATCTCTCTCTCTCTCTGTCTCTCTCTCTTTCTCTGTCTCCCTCTCAATCTCTTTCATTCTCTCTGTCTCTCTCTTTCTGTCTCTCTGTCTCTCACTGTCTTTCTCTCTCTCTCTCTCTTCTCTCTCTCTCTCTCTCTCTCTCTCTCTCTCTCTCTCTCTCTCTCTCTCTCTCTCTCCAGGACCGTGTAGGATTCTTTAAGTGCATTGTTAATCCGAAAGCAGGCCGCCGTTTATCAAAAACAGTTTAGCTTCATCTAATAACTTTAAGCTAATAACTATGATTTAATAGATGTTCAATAACGATGTTTTTGAAAGCATTTCATTAATAAAGTTTATTTTGAATTAAATTTTGTAAGATTTTATGTAAGAATTGATAAACAAAATAAAACGTACAACACTTTAAATTAATTACCATAAATTCATCCCTCCTGTCCTCCAGGATGAAGAAATAGTTTCTCTGCTATCATCGACGGCGGGATTTAGCGCACTTGGTTGCACGTCAATAATCGAAGTTAAGCTACATCGGCTTCGGTTAGTACCTTGTGGGTGACCACCTTGGAAGAACGAGTGTTGACAGCTTTGGAGGAAAAAATCCCAGGATGATGGAAGGCTATTCTTAAGTCCGCGCCGGCTGCAACTGATGCGCCATAAAAAGGCAGCGATTACTAATAACCATGGAGATGAAGATGAAGGAGGAAATGGGCCTTAAAAAAGCATCTGTGCTTCCTTTCCCAGTGTGCTCTTATGTTATTTTCTGTGTTATATGATCCCATTGTCTACTTTAAAATGTAAAAGTAAAACTTTAAGTATTTCATTAGGTAAAACTTAAAAGAGTTTAAAAGTAATATAGCGTGTTGTAGAGAATTCAATTTGAGGGAATAAACATACACTTAACGAGAAATAGATTAGTCTCCTCGCTGTGTAGCATATTGGTAATACATTAGAAAAGCAATTAAATAAGCCTATCAATTAAACAGAAATCTTCAAGCCGCTCCAATCGGTTCACTCCTGAACTTCGTCAATTTAAGAGTACATCGTAGTTTGTATAAACTGAAACAAACAAAATATTACATCATAACAATAACATTCATTTAAGGTGTAGTGTTAACGTGAAACTAATTTAAACTTATATAATTTGGAGACAGTGAAATTCTACATCGACTCGTCGTAAAATACCAGATGTTTGTATTTGATATATTTAAGTGGCTACTTTGCGTTCCACTTTCAATAGAAGTTGCTAATAGACTCTTGGTGATATATGCTATATAGCAGAGATAGCAATCTAAACTATAATTAAATTTATATGGATATGTACTAGCGAGTATTATAATGTGCTCCTGACCTGATCCTGACTAAATGATGCGTCCATGCTGCCTGCGCTCATGTCTTTGAAGATATCTGTTGAAATAGAATATCAAATACAGTACTTCTTCAATACTACAACAGTACTTGACTTGTTGCTATGAACTCTCTTCTCTCTCTCTTTCTCTTTCTCTCTCTCTCTCTAGCTTTCTATCTCTCTGTCTTAGTTCTCCTCTCTCTCCCTCCCTCCCTCCCTCCCTCTCTCTCTCTCTCTCTCTCTCTCTCTCTCTCTCTCTCTCTGACTCAAGTGTTTTTAAACTACTTCTACTGTAACTCCTACTACTAACTGCTAACTAGACTACTGTAACTCCTTGTTTCTGAATCTCCTAAGCTGCGAGATCGACAGTTCAGCAAACCATCTCCCTTAAGACAGTTCCTATTCAGCTTATCTTTCTATTATTTAAACTTGTATTTCTTTCTTAGACACATCCTTTCTTCTTCCCTTGCAGACGAACGGAATGCATGCACCACAGTACCAGCTCCCCACACAAATCGCACGCATTCATTTTCTTAAACTGATTATATATAGTTCTCTCTGCCTATATTAATACTTAACCGTGATTTAACAGAGTATGGCTTAGTAGCTGCCATATAACATGAGAACTGCTTAGCTGATTCATAAACTAAACTAATCTTCGAGACAACTTTACGGTAGCAGTAATGAAAGCAGTGTTTATGACTTTGAACAGACATACAATCAGTTTTGGGTATATTAATTACTTAAAAATTTATTAACTTTATTATCAAATATTTATTAAATTAAATATCTAATATGTTGAACTCTTAGCGTTGAAAAATCTTAGAACTAGATAAAACAGTGTAGAGATAGAACTAACCGAACATATTTGTAAGCAATACAGCAATGTCATACAACAACAGAACTAACCGAACATAGTGGTAAGCAATACAACAATGTCATACAATAACAGAACTAACCGTACATAGTGGTAAGCAATACAACAATGTCATACAATAACAGAACTAACCGTACATAGTGGTAAGCAATACAACAATGTTATACAACAACATAACTTACCGAACATAGTGGTGAGTCTGGCAATGCAGTGAATGAAGTCATCGAAGTATATCTTTCCATCTTTATGACTATAGCGCTGCACCAGGGCATTGAACGTCTGGTTGCTGAGTCTTATGCCTATACAACAATGTCGTACAACACCAACAACAACGTAATTAGAGTGCTACTGTCGTCCATGAATACATTGAACACTATGATAGCAAATCCGATGAGGAGATTGTGGGGTTCAAAAACGGTGCAAACCACAATCCGGGAAATCAGTCCAAAGAGGAATGGAATGGAGGCTTTAGTGAAATAGTGGAATGAAGCTTTTGTGTTGGTCTCGGTTCTTGGGCAATGGGTGGATAGAAGTCAAAGAGAAAAGCTTTTAGCCGCCTATGAAACAGTTCATACAGAAGGAATAGATGATCAGGAGAAGTTGAGGGGGTGCGAAAAATAGAAGGAAAAGAATTACAGATCTGTGGAGCAATGTGCTGAAAGAAGCGCTTGGAGCACTACAACGCTTATTTACCCTCCGTTTCTTCTTCTGCAGGCGAATTGAAGACAAATCTAACACAGAAATCTTCTTATGATACAATATAGTAGTCAAATGTTATAACTAATTATTGGAACATTCGCAATTTATTTAGGAATAAGCTTATCAATATGCGGCCGAATTGTATTAGACGTTCTACTGAAGCCTATATATCCGGGTTATTTATATGAGTGTATACTTCTAAAATTTAGTCTTGAGTGTGTTTACACGGGTTATATTCATGTTATTTATAGGCCACGTGAAGCTCTTTACCAATATTTCCTCTTGGTATTTAGCTTATTATTACTATTGAACTTTTCTGCAAAGTAGTCTCGAAGACGAATTCGGCCATGCCACTACTATATAAGTTTTCGTTGTTAATAGTAATGATAGCAATCTCTAGATTTTACTAACCTATTTCATGCAGAGTTTGACGCAGCTCAAAGCTGTTGAAGTTACCACTACCATCAATGTCCTGCCTTTTGAACGCTTCCTACACAATATTGGTCGGCAATTAGTCATTGAAAGTTTAGCGTCCGTTAAATCGACCTAATTTCAGTAGCGGATCTAGAGACCTCCGAAATACATATGCAATTTTAGTAGACTTTATTGACGAAGAGTAATTTAACATTCAGTTAATCAGTGGTCAGTGGCGGATAGAGGGGGATCCAGGCTCACCGTCTATAGTCAATCACACATATGACAGGCTCCACTTATTAAAACGGTTTCCGGCCAAAAGGTCGTGACACAATCCAAAAGCGTTTTGCTTCCCCCCCCCCAGAAAACAATTTCTGGATGCGTCTTTGTCTAATTGTGTATCAGCGGCTGCTCAAACGAATTCAAACTGAAGACTTTTTCATTGTATTAATATAACTGCTTCAGCTTATGCCATTTGAAGGTAGAGAATAGTCGGAGCCGCTATTACTGCTTAAATTAGAACGCTGGAGTTTAGTTCATAAAACAAAAATGTAAATTAACCGTTCCGAAGTCATTGTCTTATTTAGAATCGGCCAGGTTAGTGAGTTCATAACTCCATATAATAAATACAATAATAAATACAATAACTCCATATAATAATTTTTTCTCTGACTTATTTAATCTTAAATCAACGGCATTCCGTCATTACAACTTTCAAAGCCTCTATTGAAATATGAGCCTAAGTTACTACTTGTAAGTTAAAAAAGATTCTACAATTTTAATAATTGCTTTTGTATTATCATTCCTAAGGAAAGGAAGTCTCAATAAATGAATCTATACAGTCACCCTGACTACATTCATCTTCGTGAATGGCTTGACATCTCCACAAAATATAGTCTCTCTCTATCTCTCTCTTTCTATCTCTTACTCACTCATTCTAGTTCTCTCTCTCTCTCTCTCACTCTCTTTCTCTCTGTCTCTCTGTCTCTCTCTTCTCTCTAGCTGAATTTACTATAGTTATTTTGAAGTATAACGAAATTTTAGGAGAAGTATTTAACAAAGATATAATATGCGCGATGGCTTTTATTTTACTTTTGTCTATTCAAACCTTCCAGTTGCGCAGATCACTCCATAGTTTCTTGAACTCTTCGTATCCCAACTTACCCGAACGATCGCACTGATTTTACGATATAATATGTAAGAATATATTATGAAAGCGTGAATAGGATATATGTACAATTATTCAAATAGCTGAGCAGTTACACGCAAAGATTATATCCTGGCCAAACTAATAAGAAAGTAGAAATCTAGACATTTTACAGATCCCGGAAATAGACACTGGAATAAACTTTCTGAGCGTTTATTTTAGAATATACTAGCATAAGATTACAAACGTTTATAAACTAAAATGACAGTGAACACAATCGGAAAAATTAAAAATACAACTATATTATAAGAAAATTTTGCATGCAACTTTTGAAGGATTTCTTTATCCAGCATTACTTTACAATAGTACAACGCAAATTACCATATAACATTAGTGACAAAATGCTAACTTACAGTACATGACTTAGGCCTAGGCCTATATAAAATAAAAAATACAAAAAATTAGATTTAAGCATCCAAGGTCTATATGGAGTAAGTGTGCTGGGGATTTAAATTGCTTCATACTCTCTAGCACACATTTAAAATAACTTATTCAATCTACATGTATGTATTTGTATAGTAAAGTGTTATTAAACCTACAAACCTACAAACCTCCTCTAAACCTACTGTCAAGGTAGGAGTAGAGATAATATTAATTATTACAATATACTCCACAATGACCTTTGTACTTTACTAGCAAATAACACTTGTATATCCAAAATCAATCAATGAAGGCCTAAACCTAAAATAAACCAATCTTTTTGAAGTTCTGCTTTAGTAAAAGGATACATCCTTCATTGCAACAAGACTTCTACAGGTGTCTGAACTGAATCCATCGAACTTAAACTCTACAATCAAATACACCTCATATAATATATAAAGTAAAGTAAATAAATAATATATAGTATAAAAATTCTATAAACATACCTCACACAATTAGATAATTCATATCTGTATGAAGACTGTATCAAACGTACTAACTAAAGCTGTATAATTAAAACACTTACAATATCCATCTCATACCTGCTTATCTTATCTACATAATTGCATCATCTTTCATTTAAATTTAATTTAATTTCAATTTTATTTAGCTTATTATTATTGAACTCTTGCTGTAAAGTAGTCTCGACGACTGATTTCGGCCATGATCCAGCCATATGAGTTTTCGTAGTTAATCATACTTACTTATCATACCTGCATAATTACATCACTTATCAATTACATCCATACCATACTTACTTATCATAATATATATATATATATATATATATATATATATATATATATATTTCTATAATTGGATCTCATCATATCTACTTAGCGTACCTATATTATTACATAAGTTATCACATGCACTTATCATACATTCATAATACATGCGCAATTAAATCACGTATCACATTTATATCGTTCCTACTTAACATAACCGAAAAATTATATCACGTATCATACTACTTATCATACCTTATAATGTCTTTTAGAATGTCTAAATAGCGTAAGGGTAACATCATGAAGTTTTAAATGACAAATCCTGAGGTGATTTGAATCCTAGTGGGTTCGAATCCCAGCCGCGCTGATCTGAGAGTAAAATCTCGGACATTCACTGGACTGGTTATACGGAAAATGGTCTAAATTGCCTAACGGATTAAACATGTGGTTTTTAAAAGTAATAGATATCAACATAGTTGATTATTCACTATAATGCGTGTTTACTTTTTACTTTTACCTTATAATTAGATCACTTATCATATCCATGGCACAACTACCTTGTAGGCCCTGCTTATCGTACAAGTAGGCTTAGATCGCTTACAATTATGAGTCGATTAGAACTGCGGATTATTAGACGAACGGAGAAAAGCTAAATTATAATACTAAGAGATAAGGAAAGAGACAGAAAAAGAAAAAGAAGCAGAGAAAGCGAGAGAGAGAAAGAGGGAGAGAGATAGAGAGAGGGAAAGAAATTGTAGACATAGTTTGCAATGTAGGCCTACAGGTGCAATTTCAGTGTCGTATATATATATGTACATGTAGGATGTATTCATATCTCTATACCGTTACTATACGATTTTAAAATATTAGTATTTATCCATTGTATTTAATAATTTTTGGTATATATTTTATTACATATTTTTATATTGTACTTTTATATAATTGCTATATTATATTTGTATTTCTATGGACTTTATAATGCATTATAGAAATGACAGTGAAAAGTGGGAGAGAAAAATTTAGATAAAGATTATTTAAGATTATTCGAGCATACTGAAACCTTTCATGTAGATGGCATTGAGTATATCCTGCAGTTCATAGGCATCTATTTCCAAATCAGCTCCAGCGATCTTTTTGAAAGCCTCTTTCACAGCCTTCTCCGCATCAGCGCTCTCTGGCGTGGGACGAGGAGCTGGCTTCTGATGAACACAAATGTAATGATCTTGAACTCAATGTTGTCGTGAATGATAGCAGCACTATAATAGTATGGAGATATTTTCGGATTAATGTAAGTAAATGTGCACGTCTATATAATTTCTTTTACACACATCCTCTCTTTCTCTCTCTATCTCTCTTTTTGTCTATCTCCCTCTCTCTATCTCTGTCTCTCTGTCTCTCTCTCTCTCTCTACGTGTCTCTCTCTTACTCTCACTCTTTCTTTCTCTCTCTTCTTCTTCAACTCACACTGAGCTAGTTCTTGAGTAAACGTATAACTTCATAAGCCTTATACTGGTTTATCTTACAGTTACTTATGCGCGTTTAGATATTAGACAGACACTAGTTTAGATTTTGTAATTTAATCAAATTAATAGGCCTAACATACTTAATTTTTTCGTATATAATTAATTAAACAGTTATCTAGTATATCTAGTTAATATCTTTGTTACTCATTAACTGATTTTGTAGACTCTCACTAAAATGGTATTGACCTACGTTCAGTATGGTTTCATATTCTGAGTTATTCTGCAGAGTTATTCTGCAGAGTTATTCTGCAGAGTTATTCTGCATGTTTTCCAGTTTCCTTACAATGTAGGACAAATAAAACTATGGCAACAAATTTCAGTGCATGAAGTTTATAAGTCCATACACACTCTTCACAGCATGTTTAAACGATGAGAAAGAGATTCGCAATCAAAGCGTTCAATCAAAGTCCAGTCACTTTAACCATCTGACTATTACAGGTTAGACTTTATTAATCTAATGAACTTTGATCAAAGCGATTGAATGAATCGTTAGAATAAATTTAATGTTTTTTCAATTTAAATACTGCGTAAAGACTGACTTTGAAGATTTATATCTGCCTCTCTACTGAAATATCAACGTGAAATGTTGTAAATTTGCGAATGCAAAATTATTTTTTTATGTCGTTAAAATGCAATATACAGTCATAAATACCTATATTTATGACAACGATATGTCATACATATAACTTTATATATATATATATAAATATATATAAATATATATATATATCTATAAGTATATATATATATATATATATATATATATATATATATATATATATATATATATATATAAGAGCCTATAAACAAAAAAGCATGTATAATCGTTTGGAACGTGATGAAGGTATACAATAATCTAAGTTAATGTGATAGAGTTAGGAAGAAGAATTCTACGCTTAATTAAATTCCAATATGATCGACTCAGCTGAGGAAACTTCTTAGAACAAATGAAGATACGTTGCACAATTTCAAAACTTAGGACATGCTCTGACTGATAATAAATAAAAAGTATAATGGTGCCACAATATATTCAACAATTGTAAAATGTTGCTTAGAATTTGGCTTATCATAACAAATATGCAAAATGTTAGGCCTATTTGATTTTAAAGCTTATGTATTATAGTAAGGTAGAAACAAAGCACTTAACTAAGCTATATAATATCAGTTTATATTGCAGCCACATCTTCCTAGAACTTCGAAAGTATTCGTCGTACGGTTCATGGCTGTGTTTGGTATCTCAATAGGGTTTGATCTCTCTTATTCAACCATTGCACAGGAACTGAGACCAACACGTAAACCTCCATTCCAACAGTACCCTTCCTCAGGCAAACTTCCCAGATTTTGGCTTACACCGTTTGGGCCCCACACTCTGCTCATCGGATTGGATTTGATACCATAGTGTTGTCATGGACGACAATAGCACTCTAATTCTATTGTTGTTGTTGATGGGAGGTCCGGGGTTTCGACCCTCCTTGAAGATTTATGACCAGCTTGACTGAAGTTTTAACCCCCAGTTTTACCACCTACTTATAACAAAACCCTTGGCAAGTCTTCAACCATCCCAAGCGACCCCCTTGGAGAAATTTAGCAAATCCAACCGTAATGGGGTTCATATAGTGTGCGATGAATTGTTGTAACTTGAATAGCGTCTGTATCAACGGGTTTACTACATAGACGTATTTCAATGAAATAAATGATTAAACACCTAAGAATCAAATGTATACAAACCATAATATACAGTCCCACTTGCATTGTAAATAATCTATAGATTTACCGTAGTTACTAGTTATTACTTTCTAGTTTAATTCTGTAAATTAGGTCTACACCTGTATTACATTTGTTGACTTTTTTGTCAGAATATTTATTATTCATGCTAAAATGACTAAATGCGTATTCTGACATACTGAAGCTGCAAACACAACAGATTAATAGGCATATAAGTTAACTTAGCTGATTGTAGGCACCTATTTAGTTAACTATAAACACACCTCATCGGCTAATTCTGGAAATTCTGACTGGATCATCAAATAGAATAAAGAAGCACATACACGTCAATGTTTTCATATTCGACATCATTCCACGCTTATTCCTAATTATAGGCCTATATTCACGCCATCGAAGTTTCACACCTCCGCTTACCGGCATCGCCATTGGCTCCAGCTAGTGGCGATGTCGGTAAGATATTCGACCGCGGATTAGTATATGCGGGCTTCAAATCCTGGGCTCGGCCGTCACTGACATCGCTTTCGAGTGAAGAAATTGTCGTTAACATTAGCTTTACTTTTTTACCACGAGATGGACTAATTGACTGAAATGCCAAATAATTATTTCCCCCAATTCGGCCAATTAGGCTTTGACTCACAGTTTAACACACTCTTTGCAAACTCAAAACAATGGCAAGGTAAAACCCAGGAAAAGCAAATAAGAGAACTCAATTATTATGATTATATTTATAAGTAGTAATAAAATTAAAGGTTTAATCAGAAATTCAAGGTTTGAAACTACTATACACAGCACAGCAGCGACCTGCATTTATTTATCAGAATTATAGCATTGGTTGAACAGTATGACAGGAGAGATTTAAAGGGATATAAAACCATCATTGGATAATTCAACAAAATGAGCAAGTGAATGGAAAACTCAAATAAAAAATGTAAATATGTCCATTTTCTTTCATTTCTTACCACTGCCGGAGCTCCCGCAGGTTTTCTTATCGCATCCTACGTTTATTTCAATGATTTGTAATCGAAAACATATTACAAAATGACTGGTAATGAATAAAATGCAGTTAGCTTATTAAAATTTATTAATATTATTTATAAAAACTTGTGTCATTTTATATAAATATGTATCACTTTATAAATTCATTTTGAAGCCAAATATGTTATATATATATATATATATATATAGAGAGAGAGAGAGAGAGTATATATATATATATATATATATATATATATATATATATATATATAAAGTTTTAGTAGAAGTATCATTTCAAATGTTTAATCAAAAACGTTGTGTCGGAATTTAATATAACTAAAGTAAAAACAAATGACCAAGCTGCGGTATTATAACGAAAAAAATTGATTCTCTAACAATCAAAAGAGAGTAGCAGAATCGCAGTTGCATTTTTAGTCGTCTGAACTTCGACTTGCCTTTTACATTTATTTATACGTGTTTAGGCATACCATATTTATGACTGAGTAAAACTTTAGTTAATTGATAACAGTTTGGTAAAATATAAATCCACATATAATTGTAATTGTCAAACATACATTTTTTTGAGATAAACTTTCTATTATTTAAGAGAGTACGTACCTTGTCTCCAATGCTGGTTTCCTCGTCAAGTTCGCTGTAATTGTTATAGTTTTGTTATTAGCTACAGTGATTGTACATCATTTAATAGAAAACAATTATTTCAGTGCAACAAAAACTATGAATTATTTAATTTTTGCGAAAATTTATTGAGATTTCACACAAATATCTGTTCCGTTGTGGTTAATATTTGGAACACAGGAGACTCGATTTTTCTGTATATCATGATTCCTCTAAATTCAGAACTCGTGATCTAAATTAATAGTCCTTAGCAGAATTGAAACACTTAAGGAAACATCCACTTCACGCCGATCTCAACACTGCTATTACTGATTCATGGATCAGTTCTAACGGAGTTATTGCTTCTTTAGTATTGCTTGTTACATATTATAAAATTCCAATCTATATATTCCTCGCATAAATCTTGACTAGTCTAGCACTAGGTTGTATAATTAATTGCTTGATTTCGGGCTATTAATGAATACACCAAGCGAAAACTGCAAGCCTTGTAACAGGTAACTAAACAAAAGCTTACAAAGGATATGAGAAACAATTCCAGAAACCTTCAGATATATTTAGGTTTGATAAAGGCATAACTTTCGGGACAAATTTATATTGTTAGTCAATAGAATATCGGAAAAAACAGACTACACTTAAATAATCACCTTGAACTTCCAACGTATCAGAACAGAAGAGAGATTGTTTGATTAGTTGATTGATAATTGATTGAGTTAATTAATGATTGACATATTTTCAAATGATTGCCAGGATCTGATTGATTGCTAAATGATGTATTTATCGATCAATTACGCAATTGATGATTGACTGAATAGTTTACAAGAGATGTGACTTAATGACATGCTGATCGATTTAATTATTGATTAAATATTTGCTTTACTGACCGATTGACAGACTGAATAATTAATAATCAGGAAGATAGGCTGATTGTTTGATTGGTTGATAGATTGATGTTTAATTGACTAACTGAGGCATTGATTGACATATCAATTTTTTATTGATTGATTGATTAATTGATGATCTGACTATTCGATTGATTGCTGGATTACTTGAATGATTGATATACTGATTGATTAATTGATTGATTGATTGATTTATTTATTTAATGATTGAATGAATGATTGATTGATTATTTAATTCATTGATCGAATAATTAAATCATTTAACGATTGATTGATTGACTGATAAATTGACTGATAAATTGATTGATTAATTGATTGATCGATTGATTGATTGCTTTATTGATTGATTGATTGATTCATAGGCACCTGGAGAATACCGGTTTCTCTGTGTAAATCCTAAGCAGGAAGTCGCCCTCTTCATGCGGCTCGAAGGTCGAGGGTATGACGACGTACTGCCCCGGGGTCAGCTTGTGTCGCCCGCACACCTCCCGCAAGTTTATGAACGGGGCCCCGCCACCCCCGGGGCGTGCCACTGATGTGTGCGTCTGAAAGAATCTGCGATCCAGCGGGGCACTTCCCACGTTCCTATCCAGCTGTAGAACAGTGTACGAGTTTGTTACAAAATAGAAACTACAACAGTAATTTTGTTCCAGTGTTTATCAAATCCCGTTTCATTTGTTTTATATGTTATTATTGGCTGAATTTCATACAATAGAAAGGCATATTTTAGGAAAGCGGTTTCCTCTGCTGTTGTGATATAAAAAAGCGAATGTTAACGTCAGTTTTCTTACTCGAAAGCGATGTCAGTGACGGGCGAACCCAGGATTTGAACCCCGCACATACCGATCCGTGGTCGATTATCTTACCGACGTCACCACTGGTTCCAGCCACACAAAGAGAACACGACGGTTGAAGCGTTACACGATGGTCGAGCCAGTGCCTTGTCCATGACAACAGTGATTATGAGGCTATGCTTGTCGACCGACCTAGCATACTAATTAAAGACGTTTTTAGCACTTATTCTTGAACAGGACAACATCATCCTAAAATAGGCCTAAACGTAGGGTTCTGAAGTAGCGCATTTACCTAATGTCATTTAAGTAAAGTGGAAATTATTAAAGTGAGTTAGGTTTGAATATTTTAGTAATATCTAAAGATAAATGATTAATCTATCGCAGAAATGCAGAAGTTGATTCGTGACAAATATAGGTCTATAAACTATAAAATATATTGCTATGTATTCCACCTTCAAATTTGATAACTTAGACTCATATAGAAATTATATGAGGTAACTGTTGTTAACTACAGTAGTTTCGCAGAGGATTATGATAAGTAGATTCACTCACATCATCCTGACGTACCTGACATCATCCTTGGATGAGAAGACGGACGCTAAATCTTTATTATTAGTAGTATTATTATATGAGGTACGACGAAACATTTGAAGCGAATAAACCCTTCTACTTAACCACGCATAACCATGATTTACTGTGGCTACTGATAAACTCTCACAAACTTTATAGACTCCATATCCCACAGTGAGCAGATCGAGTCCTTCCATTTTCTTCTTTCTTCTTCCTGTTTGCATGAGAGCAAGTAGGACAGTGCCAGTGTTATCATCGTCATCTTCATCCGGGTCCACTACGTCAAAGCGGTACTGGGGATTAGTCCAGAATGTATCTAGCATCATTCAATCAATGAACACTTATTCAGTTACCTCGTAAATCAGTCAATTAGTTAATGAATCAACCTATCGGTTGCTGATTTTCTGTTAGAAGTATTATTTTCCTGTAACGCTAGAGCTATTATAAAAAGGTTTTAAAGTTTCAATTACGAAAGACTTATCCGTTTTTCTGCAGCTTAGTCGCCTCTATGAATCTGTTTGTTGAGATGAAGGAAGATAGCTTTGCACTTGGAACAAGAAAGCATAATGTGAATAAAAATATGTGGCTTACACCTGCCACTTTGCAAACACTATAGAGAGATATCTTGCTTATCCTCTCAATGATATTTAAATCGTCTTAGAAATATTTATATCATATTATTATTGATTCATATTTATACATATATATATATACTATATATATATATATAATATTATATATATACACAGTATATAATTTTATTTTCATATAAATTTGTATATATATATATATATATATATATATAGATGTACATGAATATATATATATATATATATATATATATATATATATATATATTTTTATATATATATGATTTTTTCAGTGTATTAGATAACTATAAGCTAAGTGATCTTATTTTAATTACCTAGATAATTTCTGCATCCTCCTGCGTTCACACGACGTATCCACGAGCCATCGTGTGATGTGCATTCCCAGCGTCTCTTCTTCTCACTGGCCAGTTCTTCATCGCTCAGAGAGTCTGCTCCTAGGTTACAGATCTCCAGCTTCTGAAAGTTCTGGATGAAGTCCTCAAAGGACATCCTGTAGGATAGAAATAAGAGCATAAGTTCACAGCGATTAATTGATTGATTCTTGATTTTAAAATTACTCAGTCATTGTGGTTGTTGTTGTTGTCACGGGCGTCTACCGGGCTAATCGACTACGCAGACAGCGTAATCAAAATCTAAGGGGGGATTTGTTAGAGATCTAGGGGGGGGTGTTTTCTTATCAATTACAATGAATATTTCAGAGTATCCTATATATACTGCCATTTGTTAATGTAATTTCGGTATCCTTTGAATTATCTCTTAACTTTTGGGAACTATGGGGGGAGGGAATTGCGTAGTGTGCTTAGGGGGACGCTCCACTGGTTTTGTTAAGTGGATATTGTACATCATGATTTTGAGGGATTTTCTAATTGTAATTTGTTTTATTATTTAAAGACAGTGCCAACTAGTGATTTAAGTAAGCTTGTTTGTGAAATTTGTAACACTAATACGTGCTAATACTAATATAAGGGTAAAAGGCGTAAAACAAACCAGAATTCTCCGTCATGATCGAAAGTCAATCCCATATCTTTCCTATCCGTGTCTGAAATGTACTTCCATTCAGGTGATCTAAAAAACCAAAATTGTGAAGCTACTGTTGTTTGAATCTCGAAATTTTCTTTAACTATGAAAATATGCGCTTCACTGGGCCATTTGTTTAAAAAAAACAATTCATAACATATAGGACTTTCAAAACATTAACTAGATCATATCATCAACATCATAATCTTTCCTTGAATCCCAGTTCAACCAGGGTCGGGATACGAATCGACAATCTCAAATCATGTCTGTCATCTTCTGTCATTCCCCTATTTGAGACTTTTTCATTCGCTTGAATTTTTGTAGCAATTTCTGGAGCCTAGGCGCTCACCAACTGAATGCCCTTTCTGACGTTGGTGTGGATCTTAGTGCTTTAGTCGCCTTCTACGACACGTACAGTCACCGATTGGTCAATTCTTCAAACAACCCGGACACAACACGGGAAAAATCATTGACTAGATCAATAAATCATTTTTTAAAGTTGACATAAAAATAGCCAGATAGTAAGTACAGTCATTTTATCCTCTGAAGATGGTTGTCAGGAACGTCTCTAACAAATATACTACAATTTCACTGTACCTGCATTCATCAAAGGGATCAATGTAGTTAACATTATCACGATTTCTGACAAGATACAATAAATCATCTTATCATCATGACATGATAAGTTAAATGACTGATATAATGTATTGAAATAAAAACCGAATTGGAGTTGTAATTAATGAACTAGACCCTGACAGTAGTAAATAATCTCCGCTGCTACACATGTCTTGTGTACTTACATAATATACGCATAATATACAGGGTAAACAGCATAGTTTCCTCAGGGAATGGCGCTCCTGCCCAGTAAATGTTAGTCGAAGCTGAGGAATGCATAGGGGGCCCACCTCGTCATAAGCAGTATCACCCAAGAAAATGGTAAATCACAGCAGGACTGGGTTTTTCTACATGATTAAAGTTCCTCTCATATATAGACATGAAGAGGAAAACGGAACACAGAAAGGAGTGGAGGCGCTATAGACATGGACCTGACAGCAGACAGTGCAAGAGAGATAGAGAGAGAGATGTGATTACATATATTTTCTTCCTTACAATATCTATTGTGAGTTTCAGCTAATTCGTTGCATTGGAGCCACTGTATGTAGCTCCATACAGTATATCACCCTGACATATTAAGTGATAGATTTCCATATCCAGGATAGGAAAATTCACAGGAAAGAGTCCCAGAGTAAAACAAATTTGTAATTAGTAACTAATTACGCAACACTCTTACTGATCACTCCAGGCCCCTTTCCACTCGCACTCGTTTCCCCACGGATTGCGGATTCGAACCAGCGCCTGCTTGTCTCTGGAGCGAGGTGTCTGAATGTTCAGCTGTTGTGTGTAACATTACAAATATAATTTGTGAACTTCAACAAGTTTATTTTATTAATTCTTTTACTACACTAGGCCTGTTTTTTCTTTACATGAAGAATCCGATAAGCAAGTTATTTTGACGTTCAATTTTTTTAACGAATTCTGAAAAAGATTATATTTCGCGAATGCTTCTATAAGGCATTTAGCAGAGCAATCGTGCTACATGTATGGCGAAAGTAATCAGATATGTAAAGCACTATATAATAATATAATGAAACATGTAAATTATATAATAATTTTCTCTAATAATTTATTTAGCTATTTATTTTTTTGCGTCTCAACCTCGATACTTTTTCCCTGTCTCTCAGCTTAGTTTTGGGTTGTTTATGAGACTAATGTATTTAGAGTGTCAGGTATCGTCAAGAATTGTTCAATGATCAAACCTGATGTACACTAAAGTCCCATTACTTCGATTACCTATAATCCATCCATAGAGTAAATCATTTCATATTCCGATAAGTACTTAATTGGTGAAGATAAGTGCCATATATCATGCAAATTACAATACTGGAATGGCAGGACTGTTTTTCTTATATTTTCGCCGTTTGTGACACTTTAAATTTGCTCATCCATATTTGCTTTCAATTCCATACTGGCAATGTCGTAGTGCTTGACTTTGTCGTGGACTACAGCAGTACTCTAATCCAATAGTTGTTTATCGTTGTTGTTGATATTGTTGTTGTTATTGTTGTTGTTGCTATTGTTGTTGTTGTTGTAGTTGCTATTGTTGTTGTTGTTGTTGCTATAGTTGTTGTTGTATTTGCTATTGTTGTTGTAGTTGCAATTGTTGTTGTAGGTGCAATTGTTGTTGTTGCTATTGTTGTTGTGCTCTTTAGAGCGTGTTTTAGCATTCAACACCTTGCTACCTACCGTTTTGATCCCCGTGATGCTGTAGGCGTGACCACGAACAAGCCCGTTAGACAGACGGGCTTCCAGCACCCTGGGGTCAGCCTGTGAGGACAATAAACAGTTCAACAATAACACTGACACTGTATGAGTGCGTAGATGTGCTTATTAATGCGTATAGTGATATATAATTAATTATTAAGCTTCAGGTGAATTAATAAATAAGCGTGTAAAGTTACAACTGGTTATATAGATTAAGCAGGCTTTTAATTAACTGATTTAATTTAACCGCCATAATTAGATTCTACTCAACCGATTACGGCTATTAGCGCATCACTATTCGATAAAGGCCGTATTTGGTTCACTTTGATTCACTATTCGGATTCGATTAGGATAGGATTCCAGTATCGGAACATCCTAGCTCTCTCTGTGTCTCACTCTTTCTCTCTCTGTCTCTCTCTGTCTCTCTCTCTCTGTCTCACTCTCTCTCTCTCTCTCTCTCTCTCTCTCTCTCTCCCTCTCTTTATATAATATTATCTCTATCTGTCTCACTATCTCTCTTTTTCTAGTATTCTGCAAAGTACAAGGCCCGTCATATAAACAATAAGGATTCTTTTCCTTGCCTTAATACATTGCTGCTTGAATGTTCAGTATGCTTGGGGATCGACTGATGATATGATGTAAGACAGAGAGGACTGAAAATAGTCTATTCGTATCCCTACCCTGTTTAAACTGGGATTTAAATGAAGAAGACGATGATAATGATTGCTGCTACATTGCTGCTTCATCACACTTTACGACTCCGTCAATTTACAGACTTTCTACTCCGTAGCAACTCGCACGCATCGCGGGAAAACCCCAGATCAACAGATAACTCACATCTATAGAACAACCCATCAGGGATTCCCTCTCGTAAGCTTTCTGCATGATCTTGTACAAGTTCTTTGGAGTTTTCTCCTGGAGCTCAAACAATTCCGTCACACCTCCAGTGAAGTCCTCCATGGCCTCGCTACTGGATCCCCCCTTCAAGGACTCGTAGGATCCGCTCAGCCTGGATCACACAAACATGTATTACACATACAACTACACATACAAGTACACATACAATTACACATACAGCTACATGTATAACTACACATATAACTACATATACAACTACATATACAACTACACATACAACTACACTTGTAACTACACCTATAACTATATATACAATTACACATACAATTACACATACAACTACACACAACTACACATACAACTACACATACAATTACACATACAATTACATATACAAGTACACATACAACTACACATACAACTACATTTACAACTACACATAGGCTACAAGCACAACGACTACAACTACACATACAACTACACATACAAGCGCATTAACTACAACTACACATACAACCAAACATACAAGCACAAGGCTATCAAAGAGGGTATATGCATTATGCACCCTATCTATTTGACAGTCAGCAATTAAGCGAAACCTGTGCAGTTATATACTCCTCATATTTATGCGCTTACTACGCTTTTCGAAATGCAGGCTATTATTTCTATTTTAAAGTTATCTTCGTTCGTTGAAAATTTTGTAAGTTCTTGTGAATGGCTCTGCGTTTTGTGCATGATCTGTGCGTGGTTTGGTTTCTAAAATTTCGCAATAAAGAAATTTTTTAAATGCTATCAGAAGTTTTCCTACCCTCACCCCCAAAAAGCTAAAAAAGCTAATTTTAACGTCAGTTTCCTCACTCAAAAGCGATATCAGTGATGGGCGAGCTCAGACTTTGAACCTCGCACATACTGATCCGCGGTCGATTAACTTACCGACATCGCTACTGGCTCCAGCCGAAGTTCTGAAGTTCGGACCCTTATCAAGGCTAAAGATTTTAAACTGCACGCATGCAATAGTCAGTACGGTGGTCAGCTAGATAAGATGTGTATCATCTTCCCTGACGGCCGTTGTTCTAGTATTTACAGACTGTTTGATACTCTGTTTTTCTGAGAATTTTTTATTTTATTTCTCTTAAATGTTGCGCCTAGGCTCCAGAAATTGCTACTAAAACTTAAACGAATGGAAAATAGTCTATTCTTATTTCGACCTTGGTTAAACTGGGACTTAAGGGAGGAGAATGATAAGGGAGGAGGATGATGATGATAATTTCTCTTAAGTGTTTATTTCTATATGTGTTTGCCAGTGATTTGGTGTTGATGCTAAAAATAAACACATCTCCCTCTCAATAGCACACTTACTTGGCATAAGCTTTCTCGAGCAGGGACGTCCAGAACTCGTTCTTATCCTCGGAGTGCATCATGACGAGCTTGCCCTGGTAGGAGGGCAGTCTGTCGTCCACGACAACCTCGACCCACTTCCCACACTGCCAGAAGTTGAAGCGGAACAGCCCGCAGTAGCCGTCCCTGAAGTTCTGATCTGGTGGAACAACCTTCTCCAGGAGTCTGGGGAACTGACACAGGCTGGCAACAGCTGCCAGCAACCAGCAGTCTCCTAGACAACAGCAGCAACAACAATCAGCAGTCTCCTAGACAACAGCAACAACAACAATCAGCAACAACTTAATAAACTGCAACAGCAACTGAGCAGACAGCTAATCAAGAGCAACTGCATGTAATTATTTAGCTTTTAATTCTGTAACAACAACAACAACGAAGCTTAACGGGCAACACGAGTAATCTGTTGCCTCAATGATAGCAACCGTGTATGAAATAGTAAAAAAATTATAGTTTTTTTCTTTATTCGCTAGTATTAAAATTTTAATAAGTTTTTAAAATAAGATTCTTAAATAGGATTCGTAATTAAATACAAGACTTGTATGATGATATCAACTGGTTAATCGATAGAGTGCTCTTAATTGAGTGAGTGTGAAAGAAACCTATAAGCAGACACACACAATAATGACAATATACTGATAGTTCAGTAACTTGACTGAAACCTGACAAGTGATATGGCTATACCAGGATAATCTAGGATTCTAGATTTTAAGCAAGGTTTATACTTAAAGCGAAACTGATTTTAAAATATGATCACATGATAGAGTGTTAATCGAACAGTGATTTTAGTATTCAAAATTGCTCTAATGATTCTTATGCTATATGCACAGAAACTCATATTATGCTATGCGTCTAGGCTATGTATTGTTTGCAGAGATACTTTTTGCAATGAATAGCCAAGTAGTAGCATCGCGTGAGTCATGTGAAACAATGCGTGGTTAAAACGTCAATAGCATATATACGTGTATCTCTACCGCTTTGATTTTTCCTGAGGGGGCACGTGCACCCTATGCCTCTCTGTAAAGCCTATTGTGAGTTTCACGGCATATGTGGGTCACAAAATAGATTGTTTTTGTTTTCATTTCATAAATCAACTTATATAAGTTTAGAATTTAAAGGTGTGTTTAGAATGCAGAGTTTAACATATACTCCAAGTCTGATGCACTGTACTATACTACTATCTCCATAAGTGTATAGTTGAATGTGTGTAAAAAACGCTAGGAGTAATATGTGCCATGAAGACATCCAACTCTATTATATTATTTAATAAAAATCTTATTATTTAGATTTTTTTTCTTTCTTGAAGGCCGTTCGAATCAAGTGACTTTCATGTCGTAGAGAGTGCAGTGTTATTTTAAAATTGTTATTTTATATTTTAAAAGAAAAGAAAATAACTTCAATACATTATATGAACGGAAATTCTAAAACAGCCGAAAATTCCAACTGACCAGATTTAGTCAGAACATAATGTTAATTATTATGTCGTGGTGTCAAAACATCATTGTGGACGCGTAGTTTTTCAACATGAAAGTACCATATAGGCCTACGTAAGTATGTTTATTATACATGTACGTATTTTGTATCTGAAGACAGGAATGAGCGTTGCTGGATAGTATAAAGTTCCACTATATATATATAGACATCTAGTTTAGGTATTCATTTAAATGTAATTGTTATTTTGAATATTACTACTATTGAACTCTTTCTGTAAAGTAGTCTCGAAGACCGAGTTCGGCCATGACACTGCTATCTAAATTTTCGTTGTTAATAATTAGAGTACATACCTAGTGCTCCCTGTTTGACGTCAAAACGGCTAGCCCCCTCAGATATGAATTCAGGAGCTGAACTGATTTCCTGTAGCAATAATTGTTGAATATTATTTTTGGTAGAAATTTAAGTAGGCCTAATAATAATTATCATTTATCATCATGAACGTTCTAATCTTATATATCCTTTATAAAAGCGTACAGTAGTCTTTAGGATTTGAGTCCACCATCAATGGAACCTGGAAAGGACGCTGAGCCAATGCTCCATTGATTCAGTTTCTAGATATTTATATTTTAATATATTTCCTTGTAAAATGGTCCAGGTAGAAATACGTCTGGGATAGCAAGAATACGATGAACCTTTTGGCACCGAAACTCTGCATAAAAGTGTTCCAGTTAAATGGGTAATTGGCCCATAAATAGAGCATACATGTATATTTATGCTCATAAAAGGCATAAGGTTAATTCCATGTTCAGTATAGTGTCGGTTATTCGATGGAACATCAGTGACCGGAGTGACTGAGATTTGAACCACGCACCACAAATATGCAGCATAGCGGGCCCAGTAATCCACCAATCTGCTATGGCGAAAAATCCTGGCATTATTATAATGACATATACATTTCGAGGTAAGTAGAACTATACTGCAATATAAACATGCAGAACGATTCCGGACTGCGACAGAATTTTCATTTTTATTAACATCGTCGTTGTTATGACATCTATAGCAACTGATGCAGTAATAACAAGAGCATTAGTAAAGAGCGGATAGTAGCCTAATATCCAGCCGAAGGTTATAGCGTCATACTCCTAAATCTAACAACTTTGGCTAAATAAATGCTAATATTATACGCAAGTAGATGTATTAATACGCGGAACCCTGCGGTTCAGTTATTCCATGTAACAACGCTAGTTTGTTGACCCGTCATATTATATTTGAAAGATAATATTGTAAAAGAGTGTTCTCACTGTGCGCGAAATAGCACTGTGAGTAGGAATATGTACTTTGAACCAGTTACTGGCAAATAACATGAGAAAAATCATGGAGATAGTTATAAAATATATAACCAAAAGAAATTATTCTATATATATATCTTATTCAAACTGTAATTTTTGAGTTAACTGCAGTTGAACGTTTATACTGCTCTATTTAAGTTCTGCATTTCGAGTTCTTCTAAGCTTCTCTTATAACGTTCTTTTAAGTTCCACATATTAAGCTCAGTTAAGTTCTGCATATTGAGTTATATGAAGTAGCGTACAATGTAGTATATTGAGTTCTATTAAGTTCTGCATATTGAGTTCTAGTAACTGCTGCATGTTGAGTTCTGATAATTTCTTCACACTGAGTTCTGCTAATTTCCTCTCTTACATATTTCTTTATTTGAAAATGACATTAAACTCTTGTTGTTGTTGTTATTAACGACAAAACAAAAGTTATAAATCTCTAAAGGTAAGTTTATATAATATCTGTATTCGTATCACAATGGATGCTGCTAGAGACCACCCGACTGAGATTCGAAACTGATCGTCTCGTGCTTCCCAGACAAGCGTGCTATTAATTCAGCCACCCATCAGGTTCAATTAGAATAACACTTGTAGAAACTCTGAATGCTTTATGAGTACGTTTTTCTGAATATTTTCTTCGCTCTTAAAATATTAAGTCACAAGACACATATTTTTGTTTTGGGTGGAGCTCTGCTTGTCTATAGCCAATGCTACTCTATCGAAGCCCGGGGATTGTTTAGATGTTTTTGAGTTTTACATTGTATAGTGTTCAGATGTCACGTGATCCTACAAAGCAGGATTTGAGCTTTATAGTTAGGAATGTTGACCTGCATGTCTATTGAACCTGAAACTTTGTTATTCTAGACTTTAAGATTTAAATTTGGAACTTAGTCGCACGAACGCACGATTTTAGTGACTATGAAGCTAGAAACTGACTAATGTAAAGCAAAGCTGTGAAGCTACGTTTAGCTTGTGCTTCCGCATCACAAAGGGTACTGACAGAGATGGTCCTGCTCGGATTCGAATCGATGGCCTCATGCTGCTCTGGCAAGCGTTCTCTCCATTCGGCCATCCAACTGGTACGGAGTAAAATAGGTGTTAGATGACATGAGTAGCTCGTCAGTTGGAGTAACCTAAAGCTTGCTCCAAATGAAGTGATGTTGATAAACTTTTATCTATTGTAAGCATTACGACTGACCATTTATCCATCAGCGGGTAACCCTTGAAAGCTCTCGTAGCTTATCTCTCTTACAAGATATGAGAGTTTCGTGAACGTCTTCATGAATAATTGGGGTGAAGTGTTATGAGAATATTATGGTAATATTGATTGGAATTAATATATTTTATTGTTTAATTTTAACTCATTACATTTTTAATAATGTAAACTCAGTTAACAGTTTTTAAGTTATATTTAAAATTTTGACACAGTTAAGTAAATGGTTAGAGGCACAATGGTTTTGATGTCAATTATTGTGACAGTTTCATTGACGGATCACTATAGGTTTCGAAACTGCAGCTTGCAGGTTCATAGCTGATATCTCAGCAGCATGTCAAGTGGGTAACTGACTTAGTAAACATCCATATACTTTATTCTATATCTCTCTTCACTTCACAGCCAAGTGACAGGTTCACGGTACACATTCATACTCAAAGTCTGCTTTCTCGCTCCACTAGAGCACTCCTTAGATCAACAGGTTAATCCCTTCAAAAAGTCTATGCCTTATCCATACCTTATGTAGCCTTTTAGCTTGGGAAAAGTGTGGCTTCTGAGATGGTTTCCAGTTACCTTTCTCAGTTAGATGGATTAATTACCATTTAATCCAGAGGGAAATATTTCATGGTGAGGAGGGTCACCTCTTGCCATCCTCAGCTCCTGCCTTAGTCGCCTCTTACGTACACGCAGCAGATTGTTTGCGGTTGCCCTATTCTTCAGTGGTCCAACCACACCCGAGCACAACACCGGGATATATTATATATTCGATATAAGACCGACTAAGTCCAAGATGCGATATTAGGACTTGACCCATGAAGCTGAGGTCAATATCATTACAATCCTGATCATCCGTATATAAATTGCCTAAATACAAAAAGTAATATGTGCATTGACACCAGAATGTCTGCCACGGAGCACTTCCAACACTCTACTCAGGTTCATTGGGTCAGTGGGTTTACTAATGATGTTTTACGAGCAGACGGATGAGGCAGCTGCTATAGGCTAAGATTTACTGTAATTAATAAATTTCTCAACCCCGCCATTCGCTTATTTTATACCACAAAACTATTTCACTGATAATGTCTGCATTACATCGAGTGCATAAGAAACACCGCAATAGTAGCTTTTTAAACTGCCAATTTAAAACTAGTTGTCTTATTAGCTTCTCAATTTCTATACAAGCAATCAAAGTTCAAACCCCTTTCATCTATGTTAAAATAAGCAGTGATATAACATTTTGTTAGATCTCTGCATTCAGCGCAGTTGCTCAAATCGAAGAATTCTAAAAAGTTAAAAATGTTAACTTTAGAAATTATCACCTGCTGACCATTTATATCTACAGTTGTAACTCTCTAACGTACGTTCAACGGTACTACTGATCATTAAATATCCCAACTTTGATAACATAATGTTTTAGAGTAAAGATGTGGAATAATCCGCTTGAAGCGAGCATCGAACTAAAATAAACAAATTAAACTTCAAATTAGTCTAAAGCAAAAAATGCAATTAATTGCAAAGTGATGAAGGCCGTTTAGAAGAATCAATAACATAATAGTTAAATAACAGCATCACCAGGAATGATGAGAAAGCGAGATCAAAATCATTGGATATTGGTTCGCAAAACAAATCGAATAAGTTGATTACCGCAAACTACAGTAGCCTATATCATTCTGCTTTATTGCACAAGTCTGTAATATTCTCAGGGCAAAAAGCAAATGCCGCTACCTGGTCCATATCATCTGGTAAATCCGCCTGGACTCTCATAACTTCTGTGTTAGTATCAAGATATCCGTAAATCACAATCCCAGAACACCTGTTCCGCCATCATACGGACCTCCTGCTAATAACCATACTCCTCGTAGTACTTCAGGACTTCTTCCAGTGGCTAGAATCCAATAGAAATTCTGGGAGGGCAAAAATTTAAATAGATTTTGAATTTTTTATTGACTAGGATTTTAAAAACTATATCATCATATGTTTGGATTAAAATAGTAAAACAAAAGAAAAAAGAATCTGAGTGATTTGAGAATGTACATGAAACCCCTTCTATCATTCTTTCTGCCTTCTTTCGTATGGCTGCTGAATAATAGTCGAAGCCTACAATCCTAGACTACAACCATAGCCTACAATCAGCGTTGCGCCTAAACGAGGTTAATACATTACTAATAAATATTATCTGCATGAAAACTATTGCCAGCAAGTAAAATATCAGAAAATACTGTCCTAACTTTTCATTGAACTTCTTTAATCCTCCTATTGTCTTGTGAAATGTTGATTACAGTTTAAAGCTACAAATTAATGCAGAAATAATGCTATAGGAGCCTTCAATACTTTAATTTTTGTTCGTTATGGATTTATCCGGAAAAAACAATTTTAGTGACTGCTCCAAAGTATATTCACACTTCCCTAAATTAAAATTTCAACTAGAGAAAATATAATTTCATGAGTCTTTTTCCTTTAGCTTCTCCAGTATCAGGGTTTGAGGTCTCACGCGAAAAACATTCAGCGTTCGGTAGGTCTATTTGACTGACCTCCTATCATTTCATGCATTTTTGAGTCATTTCTATGTTAAATAATTACAAAAATATAGACTGGGTGATCTAGCAAAACACAGATGCGTTTGAGACTAAACTAAGTGTCTAGTTCAAACTGAACTAGCCAAGCTACAACCTACAGCAAGACGCATTAATGCTCTCCACTGTCTAAAACTATATCACCAATCGCCATCGCTATATAGTATAGTCGACGTATCTTACCGACATCGCCCTGGCTGGAATCAGTGGCGATGTCAGTAAGATACTCGACCGCGGATCAAAATGTGCGGGGTTCAAATCCTGGGCTCGCCCGTCCCTGTCATTTTGCTTTCGAGTGAGGAAACTGACGCCAACCTTAGCTTTTTAGCTTATAAAAAAAAAAATAAAAAATGAAATATATATATATATATATATATATATATATATATATATATATATACATGTATATTGATATTTACGGCTCCCAAAATACCGATTTATAGCAAAGCTTCCCATCTCACTCGGATAAACATGAGTCATTTAGACAGTGCAAGCTAAAACTTGCCTAGAATTAAAGCTAATTAGCATATAGGTAAATAAAAATGTTTTTAGCAAAGTGAGGCACAAAAAAGATTTATTTTCAGAATATGTTTTATAAACCTCATAATATTAATCAAGGCCATACCACAATCAACAACACAATTGTTAATTATCCCTTCCTACCTTTGGACGCCTCCACTCGAACGGCTGTGGTGGAGCGCAGCTAAAGAACACGCTGGAGTTGATAGCAGGGAAGTCAGGATCCTCGAATAACCTTCCCTCCCTCAAACACTGAGCCTTTATATCTTCATACGAAGTGCCCGTCAATCTCATCGGTGGCCCTGAGGGTCTTCGGGCAGGGCCAGTGGGTCTCCACCCGCTGGAGTACCTCCTGCCGCCCGAGTAGCGTCGCCCCCCGGGGGACGAGGGCAGGTCATCGTCCCCGTCCGTGGTCGTGTTGACCACGACCGTCTTCTCGCCTCCCGGCCCGTAGCGTATCGTTCTAACTGTGCGAGTGTACGTCGTCATGATTTTACGTTCGTTTCTCTGCCGTTAAATGATTTCAGTTAGTTTGATAGCTAAAGCGGTAGGATAGTTGCTGAAGATTTATATAAAAACTGCTGAATGATTTTGCTTTTGATAGTTTTTTTGTACGAATGTAAAGGGATACCTATAAAGAAATCTGGCTGTTTTATCTTCAATGGTATTTCAAAAGTAATATTAGCTGAGCAGAATCTCTGTTGAATACTCTAAGACGTAGTGTGATAAATTGTTTAATTAGATATTTTGCTGCTAAAGAAATGTCAGCGCGATGAGATTTCCAAGTTTTCACAACCCTGCCAAAAAATAAATATATAATTATGCATATACATGTAAAATAGTTATTTATAAATTATCACTTAAAATAAAGGATTACTTGAAAAGGGATAATTATTCTATCATTAATCTGTCGATCAACTGTGCAGAAATTGAGAGCATTCCTCAAATTATTTTACTTGAAATAATTTATTTTAATATATTTAGAGATCAATATATCCAGGGCTCTGAATGTTGTAGAAACTCAGGAGGAATAGAGTCTACACGCATATAATAATACTAAACATAAATTTAAATACACTTTACTTTGCTAACTCTGCACGTCATTTGGTAGGCCTATATAAACGCTGCTTTAAAGAAGCCTAATAAAGCTCTCTCTCTCTTAGTGCACTGCCTACTGGCAGGTCCATGGTATATAACGCCTCCACTCTTCTCTGTCTTCTGTTTTCCTCTTCATGTCCACATATGAGTAGAACTTTAAATCATCTAGCAATCCTCATTCTTCTTGTTAGGCTTATATATAATTTTCTTGGGGATTCTGCTTATGACGAGGTGGGCACCCTATGCCTTCCTCAGCTTCGACTAACATTTACTGGGCAGGGGCGTCATTCCCTGAGAAAACTATCCTGTTTACCCTGCCTAACAAATACAGTGATTATATTTGTGTTCCCTTTTTCCAGTAACTGCAGACACTAGAGTAATTAATCAACTTCTTTAATTATCACATGACTATATGAAGTGACTTAAATTCAGTATTGTGAAAAAAAAGCTAAAAGCTAAGGTTAACGTCAGTTTCCTCACTCGAAAGCAATGTCAGTGACGGGCGAGCCCAGGATTTGAACCCGCACATACTGATCCGCGGTCGAGTATCTTACCGACTTCGCCACTGGCTGGAGCCAGTGGCGAAGTCGGTAACATTGAAAGAAACATTGAAAGTAGATGGCCTAGCATTAACCCTGTTCTGGATCACTCGTGTTTTTGCAGTGACCTTTTACTTTATTTTTCCGTTTCTAAATAATTCGAATTGTGAATATTGCAACTAAACTAATTTACAGGATTTTATAGACCGTAAGATAATTATAATGGATGCATACATATCTTTCAAATTGAGCCAAGTCAATTTTGGGCATCTATAAATTTTTTATTTACATGTCTTTTAAATATCTAGTATTTGCTTGATTTTTTACGAACATTATTTTCATGCCGCCCCATTCTATTTAGAAATGAAACAAAACAGAGGAATTAAAAATACATTTGTACACAATACAAGTATATTTAAAACTTTGTATTCGTTTTGTGTTCTACGCATCTTATCTACTTTTTGATAATTCTCTGAAGTTAATAAAGTAATATCTCCCATTTAAGCATTTTTCAAAAGGTGTTTACTGTCAAGTGAAATCATTTATTTAAGCAGTATAATAATTGAATCATTAATGACTTGACGTTAGATTACGTTTTGATTTCAAATATTCTTAAATAGCAGAAATTTCATAGAAAATCGGCGCTTAACTGTACGGAAACTTTTATGCATTTGCGTATATATCTTAGTTAGTGAAGATCTCAATTACCTAACACCCTGATACTACACGCACTGTCACCTTATATTTCGTTTTCTACACTAAAGGAACACTCGCAGAAATTCAAGTTACAACTTCTGGGCCTAGTTCTTTATCCTTACAGATATCATCTGCCAAGCCTCCTTTCTGTTAATCTAGTTTTAAACCTACTGTAAATTAGTTCTAGGGTCATTTACAGTAAACCATAACAGTAAAATGTGTTATTATTTGCGCAAGGAACTTCTCGAAAAAAGATCTGCATCTGTACAATTTTCATCCAAAGTACAATCGCTGTAATTGTTGTTAACCCGTTTCCTAGAACATCCCAGAACCCACTCAGGTCAATGATAACTGAATGAGCATAAACGTCAAGCAGCTTCCTATATCACAACGTCTACTGCTAACTCAGAGGCCTCCACAGCTGTTCATACACACTTTATGAGAGTGCCATTAAATCTTTAAGCTCTCGTGGAGGGTCTGAAAAACGTGAAAATATTTCAGCGAAACCTGAATGAAATTGTCGCTTATTGCAGATGCCTAGAAAAACAGACGAAATTGGAAACGGCAACTGAGACACAAAAAAATATAAAGTCTTAATAATTCAGCTTAAAGCCTAATTTATTCTGCTAAGCTCAAATATTTCAGCTGAGCTACTTTTATTTAGTAAAGTCATAATAATTCAGATTAAAGCCTAATTTACTCAGCTAAGTCTAATTATTCACGGTAATTTGCCTGACCTCATATATTTTTCGGCTGAGCTTAATTTGTTAAACTAAGCTCAATTTATATATTAATCTTTGACATCATGTGATAAAATCATTTTTAGTATTATAACGGATACTTTTTCTCTACATATTGGAATAGAACCAATTAAAATATGGAAACATGGTGATAGAATTTTAAACAGTAACTTTAAAAATAATCCACTCAGATGTTAATATAATAATAAAAACAACAATTAGAGTGCTTCTGTGGTCCGTGACAAAAGAGAGCAATATTGAGACAGATCCAAACCAATGAGCAATATGGTCCAATACGATGCAAAATCTAAAATCTATAAAATCAGTCCAAAGATACATTCTCACTGCATAATTAAATACTATCTAATTAAACAACTCTTAGAATAATTTAATGAATTTGAAAATTAAGAATATTGAGCGTATTCTCACATTATTATAGAATTATTATCATTTGCAAGCAGTTTGCCGTTGTATGTCTGTGCTGTTGCAGTTGTTGACCCACAAGATCATCATTATCATAGCCATCGTGATGCTGACATCCTCCATCTCTTTTTTGATCGGAACTGACAGTATTGAGGGGGAATGCGGAGATCAGCTAAACGGCGCATGGGGGCATCATGCAAATCAGTCCCCATCCCGGATTTAAACCAATTTGACCATTAATTTTACCATGTAGGCTAAAAAACTTATAATTTCAGGCTACATAGTCGCCACAAGTATTCCAAAAATCTTATAAAAATCAAAAAATACAAAAATCCTACGAAAATAAACAACTGATGTTCGTTTTGTCATCCAAAGATAATTTCGGATACATACTATACGCATAGCCTACATTATTGAATAATTACGCTATTATGACTTCCTATCTATGCGGATTGCTAGTTACAATCACTGAGCTCATTTGAGCTGACATTTTGTCAACGTAGAAAAATCGTCAAGAAACCAAGAGTTGATCAATTGCAACTAGTTGCTAACATCAGACAAGTACACGGCTCACGCGTACCCATTGGTCTACCTTAAACTATACGTCACATACCGTCAGCCCAACAATATTGATCAATAGCAGTGAATGATAAATAATGACTGCAGTAACTGCAGTAAATGTTAAAGTAAGTTACAGGTTTCAGCCTCCGTAACTTGTTGATACTTAACCCACCGCTTTACAGAGGTGAGCTTACATATTAAATGCAAGCATAAACGTACATGTAGGCAAGCTACAATGTTGCACAATCTTGAAATGTAGGTACATAGACCTATATATGTATTATTACGCTTCTTTTTATTGCAGTAGAATGTATTTTAATTTTGAAAAGATTAATATAAAATAATTCAAATATTGAATGGACTATTACAGAATATATAATAATAATAATAATAATAATAATAAAGGTTTAACGTCCGTTTCCTCATCCAGACATGATGTCAGGGACGTCCCCAACAGCACACATCACTACAGATCAATTCACCCAGACCAATCTTCGAAAGAAATGTGCTGAGGAGAAGTAAGGTCCTAAACGAAAGCCAGTCCGGTGATCAAAAAATGGTCAAGAAATATGCCTAATAATATAATTTTAAAATATTAATTGAAATAATATTATAATAATCTTAATAATATTGTAATAGCTAATTCTTTATTAATTAATAATTAATGACTTAATAATATTTTAATAGTTAATTAATAGTAGGCCTAGGGTCTACTATAATATAATAAAATATTAGTCATATATTTCGTAAATGCAAGGAATTTTTAGCCACAAAACAAATTGTCAAATATTTTGGAAACAATGAATGCCTTAAAATTAAAATTGTATGAATGAACCATATTCACTTAATAGTTAGGGTTAAATATATAGTACACACTATAGGCTAACATGATTTTGACTGAGATACTCTACAGATAGGTCTGAACTTTAATTTGACTAATTACATGTAAGTTATAAGTACATTGACTATAATATACTGCGTATATATAGTGCCTACTTGATCACGTGTACATCGTGTCAATGGATCGAATTTTCATTGTTTTCAGGTTACACTGTCTATGGCTGTTTTGTATCTTCCCATCACATTGCAAACCCTGTACCCACAAGATCATCTATTATGACTTTAGCGCCTTTCCCATACTCAGCATGACTATTAAACGTTTTTAAATGGAAAATGTTTAGATTAAGATCGATCGAGATCGATCGAGATCGAGACTTAAGATCGATATAGACTGAGATGACATCAAACAGTATAAATAATTACTAGAGAGAGAATTAATTAAGCCTACTACTGACAGAAATACTAGAATTACTTATATTCTATCTACATATACTTGTTTCACCCCTAACTCCTACTCTGATGCGGAAACCCTCCTGAACAAAGTTTTCAGTCTATATCCTCATGGATGTCTGTTAATTTTTTGGCACTTAATACATCTAAGACTGAATTCTTGTTGGTTGGGACACCTCAATAGCTTCTGAAGCTGAATGAGAAAACTCTTTCGTTACCTTCGGGTATTGCAATATCACCTGTTTCTTCTGTGAGAAATCTTGGTGTTATCCTTGATAAACACCTAACCTTCCGAACACATAACTAAAACTTCACAAGCATGTTTCTTTCATATCTGGGATCTTCGTCGAATACGTCCATATTTGTCACGTGAGACAGCTGCTACAATTGGTGCTGCCATTGTGTAATCGAAATTGGACTACTGCAATTCCCTGTTTTTAAATCTCCCTGGCTGTGAGATTGATCGACTGCAGTTTTTTTTCAGAATTCTCTTGCGCCAGCAATTTTTTGTAGTTCCAAGTGCTCACATGTTACGCCCGTTTTAAAGTCTTTGCACTGGCTAAAGATTAAGGAGCGTATCATTTACAAAACAGCTTCGTTAACCTATAAATCCATCACCATCCCTGGACAAACTTGTATGTCTCACTTGATTAAAGTGATGCAACCTGCTGTTACTCGGTCTTCTAAATTAATTACTCTGGTGAGACCTAGCTTACCTTCGCGCTCTAAGCTATCTAATTGTTCTTTCCAGCATGCTGCACGGCAGATCTGGAACTCTCTTCCATTAAATCTTCGGAAATCTTCATTTGAAGCACATCGGCCTTTGCTTTCCTATGAGCAGTTCCATAGGCAGTTGAAGACCTATCGTTTCCATCTCTCTTTTCCATCAAGTGTCCATGAGCAGCGACCTGCGCCTAAACCTCCTTTTCTTTAATCCCCCTTACTTTGGACTGATTATCTGGATTTTGGAATTTTCACCGTTTTTGGAACTTCTTTATGCTCGCCGGCTTGATTTTGTCTCAATAGTGCTCGATGTTGTCATTGATGACTATAGCACTCTAATTGTTGTTATTTTACAATATCAACTAAGAGGGGTAAACTGGAGTTTTTAGTACTGAGAGAAAAGAGAGAGAAAATACGTAAATGGAGAGTTTTGAGTAGAGAAAGAGTATGAGAGAGAGAGAGAAAGTGAGAGAGAGAGAGAGAGAGAGAGAGGCAATTTGAATTTTGCTTTTAGATGCATCTCCGGTTTTTCCACGTCAACAACAAACATGGCGGCCTCTGTTAATCTTTTAGAAAAACAAATCGGTAAATGTTCTAGTCTATCTGTTGATCAATTCACACACAAATATTGTAATTGTAGTTATTGTATTGAATGTATTGCTAACGGTTTACGTAGTTTATATAAATATTCTTTAAAACTTGCAGTAATTATTGTTCCATTTTGTCTAAATTATTATCAAAACATAAGACCAAATTTAAAGTCTGTTTCCTTCCCTCACGGATACTGCCAGTGTAGGTGTAGGGTGAGGGTTCATAGCCATGACCTCCTGGTTGTCGGGAAGATATGCTACTCTTTTAGTCCAATTGTTACGTCTTTTTACTTAGAGTCTAAGCACATAATGTAATGCGCATAATAATTATAATGTATAAGTTTAATTACTAATGAAAGTATGTTAAATAGTCAGTAAAGCTATAAAAGCTATAGAGCTAACCTTAACGTCTGTTTTCGTATTAAAATGGATATTGTCCGACACGGTCCGGCGGGGATTTGAACCGATGGCCTGCTTCTCAGGCAAGCATGCTATCCTTTTCACTTTACTATCCGTATGGTAAAAATTAAATCATAATTTTATCTTAGTCATTTACCATCGCATGTCCTCTATATATCCTAAAAATATGCTCTGATATTTATTTTACTTTTAGAGAAGGTTATAAAGTGAGATCTAAGCAGCACTACTATATTTAATTACAACTTTTGTAACATTTCTATGGTATTCCTATAATATGCATCAGTTTAATTCGTACAATTTAATATTTTAGATTAACTATTTAAAAATTTTCTCATATCAGATGTACACATTGACCATGCAGTTAGCAATTGCTTTTTACAAGTATTTCGTTTTGTACTTTAGCCTCTGTTTAAATCAGTGTACATGGCTAAGTCATGTGTATGGCTAGCTGTTTGTATCTCAATTACTTTTTTAATTCTAATGCAATACATTTATCTTAAAAATCAATGAAAGATCTATATATTTGTTATTATGCTTTTGTTATTTTTTATTTTAGGAGCGCTGAAGCGGATGTTGAACTTTAATGTTCCAATTTCTAAGACTTTTATGTCAGAACCGCAATGGAAGGTAGAAATCCATCAATATGTTTTGTATTTATACAAGTAAACTCTTGAACAGTATGTGTTTAACTAAGTCTGAAGCTTAAGTAAAAGGAAAAGTAGCTATATTAGATAAAGTTAGACCACATGGTAAATTTTAAATCAACCTTGAATTTCCATGAACTATTTTTGGATCTCCAAGTCTGCTAAAGAACTATATATCAGATAAATCAACTAGCAAGTTCCTGATAATGACATGATATCTCAGTTCTATTTATTTCATTTTTCTCCAGATTATTGTTTACGATCAGTTTGGTCAGAACATTATCTCGCCGCTACTCAGTGTGAAAGAGTTGAGAGATCTCGGTGTCACGCTACATCTGTAAGTTCTTATTACATGTTCTTTATTAAGTTCTTTTAACCAATCCTTATTTATGCATATTGTTATCTTAGTATTTTCTAGTAGTTGTAGGAAATTGTTTTTAAGAGATCCTACTAGGATTTGGCTGCCAGTATATTGGACGAAGTTTATTAAGCAAGAAAAATGTAAGTACTGTTTGAATTCTGTATAATTTATTCTATAATTTTTTAATATTCTATTCAAATCTTCTGTCTACTGTAGAAGGTTTCATTTACAATGGAATTATCTGAATATAATGAAATATTGTGTGTTTACTCTTTTTTCAGAAAATTTAGTTGATAGTTCTTAAAATTTATGAATTGTTATAAATTCAATGAAGGATATTGTGAAATGGCATCGTAGCACATCTTAACAGAAATAATTTATATCAAAATAAATTTAAATATCACAGTGTCTGTGTTAATTTTAACTATGTTTCCCATGGTTAACATTCAGATTAGCATAAGCTAATATTATGTTTATAATATTAATAGTATTGTGTTAGTGTAAAATAATTACTATTCAATGTATTCACCTTCAATTATTGCATGTGTATTCTGTCAGTGCTTTTAGTATAGCTCATTAATATCCCTTGGTAAACTTGGAATAAATGAAAGATGAAGCTGATGATCATTATTGATATCCTATTTGATCTTTGGTTTACAGGCTTCTAGACAGTGACAGGGAGCCTATTCAAGACGTTCCAGCTATTTATTTTGTTATGCCTACAGAGCAGAACATTCGACGCATTTGTAAGGTAGGACGTCGTCATATTTAAAACTTTGAAAATGTATATAATTACTGTTACTTTCCATAGTGCTTTCATTATAGCAACACAGTGCTTTGTTTCTTTGTTATATTGAGAGAGGACAGAAATGTACAAATAGTAAATAGAATCCGAACCAAAGCAAACGAGGATTTGAAGTCTGTTTTATCTTCCTTCATTTTAGAATCCTTTTTTTTTCTAATAGTAGAGATTTTAACAAAATCCTATTGTACAAAGGCCATAGTGTCATTAAATAGACATCTGGAGTGAAGTAACCTGAAGTGAAGTAACCTGGAGTGAAGTAACCTGGAGTGAAGTAACCTGGAGTGAAGTAGCCTGAAGTGAAGTAACCTGGAGTCAAGTAACCTGGAGTCAAGTAGCCTGGAGTCAAGCAACCTGGAGTGAAGTAGCCTGGAGTCAAGTAACCTGGAGTGAAGTAACCTGGAGTGAAGTAACTTGGAGTGAAGTAACCTGGATCTCCTAGGCTGCAAACCCTGAAGATATCTAGAAATGCTATGGGTTACAATCTCTCTAATGCTATGAATTACAATGTCACATTCTCCCTTTAATATCATGCTAATTTATTCGTTTTCCGTCTAACTATGACACTTATATCCAGTTCAAAACACTTATTTTTTATTGTGATGTGTAGGACTTTCAGAATCAGTTGTACGAATCATACTACCTAAACTTTATCTCAGCAATATCTCGACAAAGGCTGGAGGACATTGCCCTCGCTGCCATACAAACCAATGTTGTAGCTCAGGTTCCTAAGGTATGAACTCTTTTCTGTGAGAGCATTAATATTTTGCATAGATAGAGAGATTGATACATATAACATAACATAACAACAATTAGAGTGCTATATATACTTATACGTAGTTTATTTAAGTTTCTTTTACAGGTTTAATGGCTAATAGATTTAATTTCTATTCTGCTGAGCTTGAAAGCATGCCAGTATTTGTTAAATGTCTATGAGGAGTTTGCTGAACGTTGAATTAATGGTTTAGCTGTAGTGGCTTAAATGTGTTCTTGCAAATCAGGTTTGTAGTGATGTGAAGTGTGGGAACATGCCTGACATCATCTCTGGTTGTTGAAATCAACATCGAATCTTTACTGTTTACTATTATCTTTGTGTTAAAATTATATGCTGCTGAATATTGGACTTAAAGTTTGGTGATATTATTAGGTTTGTCATCTACTATACACTGAATTGTAGAGATGATTCAGAAGTGTTAATGGTTAACCTCGGATGATAGGACCTTGTTTTATAAATCAATTTTTGATCTTGATCTTCAACATCAGAAATTTGTGACAATTTATTTGACATTTTTGAATTAGTATACTGTAAAGTTGAGTTAGTTGCTGGCATAAATTATATTATTGACTGTTATTTTATGAATTATCTGCATATCTTTTAGTGCACATTTAAAATTCTGATCAATCCATAGTTTAGTCATTTACTTTTAAGTGCTAGCATTCTTGGCATTCTGGAGCCACTTTGATGTAGCAGAATAATTTTTTTAAATACCAAAGGTATGCTTTATATACCTGTGTATAATGTTTGTGTGCATTGTATGCTGTATATGCCTGTGTATATTGTTTGTATGCATTATAGTATGCTGTTTATACCTGTGTATACTGATTGTGTGCGTAGGTGTTTGACCAGTACATGAACTTTATCACCCTAGAAGATGATATGTTTTGCTTATGTCATCAGAACTCTGATCAACTCTCTTACTATGGTAATTATCAAAAGATGAACTATTTCTCTATTCAGTTGCCAATTGAAGTAAGCATCATTTATGGCAGTAGTTTAAGACAGTCATAGATTTGTTCACAAGTATCAAGATGACTGAATTTACAGATGTTAACCTTGAAGATCCATTGTGTACAGATATTAACCCTTAAAATTTGTAGAAATCTACAAATTTTATCCATTATTAATATAATAGGATAATATAAATTTTTAGTCGACTCTCTTAAAATTAATAGTGCAATCTTTAAGGCACTCAGTATTTTATGGATAATTCTTTCAGTTTAAAGCACAGAGATTATAAACTTGTGCAATAATAATAATGGCGGCTTTATTACTCCAGTGCAGTGATAAAATTTCATTTATTAAAGTGTTCTTTAGAGTCCACTGTGCGGATCATGGATTATATATCTCTTTGACATTTGCATGCAGCCATTAACAAAGGAGACGTGAAGGATTCAGAGATAGAGCAAATCATGGACAGCATTGTAGACAGTCTATTTTCTGTGTTCGTCACATTAGGTGAGATTTGCCATATTTTATTTATTTATTTCTTTTTATTTAACGAAGCACTTTTATCCTTTGTTCGTTGATCTTATAATGCTTAGAACATAAAAGATGTGATTTTCTTAACCATAGGTTGTGTGTGTTTAATGTCAGTGTCAGAAGCTCACTGCTATTGTTCACAGTGACTAGCCGCACTCTGTGCATCATCTCTAAGACTGGATTCCTAGTATTAATTAAATTAATTACAGTTTGAATTAACCAATCAGTGATAATTACATAAAGTTTTAGTATTGATCTGCCTTGAAGCTTAAAATAGACTTTATATGAGCGGGAAATTGTACCTTGTGCCTACCATTTCTCTTCATGCTAGAGAAAATGTATTTTATTGAATCTGCTGTAATATTTGTAAAGTGAAAGAGAGAGAGAGAAATGGAGAGAGAGAGAGAGGTTTTTATATTAGTGAAGCATAGTAGTAATTTTGGGTGTTCATAAAAATGTTTAGAGTAAGTGTTTTTAACTTATGTCTGCAATTCAGTAGAATGATGTTAGCCTATATAGTAGGATACAATTTTATAGCGTTTTACTAAGAATTATGTAAAAGCAATAGAAATATAAAATTTATGCTATTTTTGTAATTTTTAAATTCACTCTGAAATATTTAAAAGTGATAGAGATATCTAATTTTTACCAGGGCGATTATCTATCATACTAACCTATTTAGAACTCCATATTTTAACTTCCTCTGTGTTCTCGCCTGATGCTCTCAGGAGTTGTTCCGATAATACGCTGCCCGCCTAACAACGCCGCTGAGATGGTGGCGGAGAAGTTGGACAAGAAGTTGAGAGAGAACCTGAGAGACGCTCGCAACAGTCTGTTCACTGGCGACTCTCTACAGACCGGACAAGTCAGGTGCGTAACGCTATACAACACGATACTCAAAATACAGTCTTCTCTAGAACAGGATACGTTAAATACAGTCTTCTCTACAACACAATACGTTAAATACAGTATTCTCTACAACACAATACGTTAAATACAGTATTCTCTACAACACAATACATTAAATACAGTCTCATCTACAACACGATACGTTAAATACAGTCTTCTCTACAACACTATACGCTAAATACAATCTTCTCTACAACATGATACGCTAAATACAGTCTTCTCTACAACACTATACGCTAAATACAGTCTTCTCTACAACACGATACGCTAAATACAGTCTTCTCTACAACACGATACGCTAAATATTTCTTTCTAAATATTTCGATAGTTTCTGTTTTATATACAAAAATATTGCTATACCATTTCTGTATCTATGTCTATCTCATCCTATTTTCAACACGCTTGTGTTTGTGCGTGTAACAGTTTTCAGCGACCTCTGCTGGTTATACTGGATCGTAACATGGATTTAGCCACGCCCCTACATCACACGTGGACCTATCAAGCACTGGCTCACGATGTTCTAGTAAGTTCTTGTCACCTGTTCTTCCTAATAGCATTTGGTTATACAGTTTGGTGTATAGTGCATTTGGTTGTATAGTGCATGAACTAGTTGTGTTATTTTAAATGCTCTTCAGATGTGCGGACTAATTTGTAATTAAATTGAAGGTTTTGCTGTCATTCTATATTAGCAAAGATTGTTTGATGTAGTAAAACAGTTCTATGCAAAAAAGCAATTTATGAGCTAATTTCTTGTGTGTGATGATGTGTATGTGGTACCGTAAGTAATCATATCTTGTTTAATATCTGGTTTAGTACCAGATGATATTCTTAGCATCCCTTCTATCTTCTTTTTAAATAATTTTATTATATCTTTGTTATGTCTTGTTTCAAACTTGCTATGTGTAGAATATTTGAAATATAGTTTGTAACTTACGTACGTTGCTAACAGCGAGCTAATTAGCGAGCAAATTAGCGAGCTAATTACTTGCTAACAATGCTGTTTATTCTCTATAATTTGTAACATGTTTTAGGACCTGTCACTGAACAGGGTAGAGATAAACGAGTCAGTGGATGCTAAGAGCAGTGGAGGCAGGGCTCTCTCTCAGAAGAAGAAACGTTCCTATGATCTTAATCACACTGATAAGTTCTGGCATGCTCATAAAGGCAGGTAAGGCATGTCCTACAAGATTCCATATAATTCTCTGTCTGATTGATTTAAGAGAATTATTCAGTAGGAATGTTTATTCTGTTTTATCCTGTTAAACATAGTCCAAGATGTTACCTGAGCAGACTCTAGTCTCCGAGCTTTCTCTCTCTGTTTCTCTCTCTCTCTCTCTCTCTCTCTCTGTCTGTTTCTCTCTCTCTCTCTCTCTCTGTCTTTCTGTCTCTCTCTGTCTCTCTCTCTCTCTCTGTCTCTCTCTCTCTAGTCTCTCTCTTGCATTGCCTTCAAGTCATGGCCACCTAAACTTCTGGATGTAATGTTGTTCTTCAATCTCTATTGTAGTACTCTATAATGAACTTTCTTACATTGGAGCAATTAACTTCCTGCCAATCATTTTGTCTTCATTTTTATGGTATTAATTTTAACAGACATTTGCTCTTCATTGGACTGACTGATTCCAAAATTATGGGATTCATTATCTCCATGTCTCAGATCTTGTTTCTGTCTTATCATACACATTTGTAAAAGTAAAAAAGCTAAACTAATGTTAACGTCAGTTTCAATTGTTATTTGTCTGTGTCAGAGCTATCTCTGAACTCATTGCTGTCTTGAATTTATATTGTAAGTTTGCTGTTGTTTGTTCAGTCCATTCCCGACAGTGGCAGAAGCTGTTCAAGAAGAGCTGGAGGCCTACAAGGCTCAGGAAGATGAAGTCCGGAGGCTAAAGAGAGCCATGGTCTGTTGTGCCAGTCACTTGTTAGAAATATTGAACTATATTATGCTGCAGAATTTATGGCATATTTCTGTTAGATCTTGTCACTGTTATTTGTTGGTGTATTAACTTAACAATGTTGTAGTAAAGAATGAAAATGTAGTAAAGAGGAAGAAAAAGCATGAACATCGAGGAAGTGACTAAGAATAAAGTTTATTGAGGAACCTCATAGAGAAATCTTTGGCTGGGACCAGCCCCAGGATGATCACATGACTTGACATGTTGTTGTAAAGTGGAATAAAAGTGGAAAATTGGAAAGAATATGAAGTAAAGACTGCGCCTCTGAATGATAAGGGTGGAAAAATGTTGATATGAAGGAAGAAATAAGAAGAGTCTTCTGTAGCACTGTATAATGTGACTGATGGTCAGGGGCTTGAAGATTTGATCGAACTAAAAGAGAATTGGTAAAAAGTTGTATTTACGAAATTTCATTTTTAAAATTAATGATGGGCATTGTTAACTTCAGTTCCCAAATCATCCCCTTTCATCTATGTCATCCCATATCATGAGTATACTGTCTGCCGGGATTTGAATCATTGATATCGTGTTATTACGTAATTACGTAATTAGTAGAAGACGATGCAGCAGCCATCATGCTCTGTTAGGCACAATATGTTTTGCAACATCACTCGCATGGTATTGTAACGTATGTTTCAGGGATTAGGCGAGGATGATACAGCTATCAGCATGCTATCTGACACCACAGCTAAGCTAACGTCAGCTGTCAGGTGTGCTATCTATTTCTTTCCTTACTAATCAATGCGCAGCTGATATTTGTAAGTGGCAGTAGTTGCTCCCAACTGCCTTGAATAATTAGCCTTTATGTCATATTTTAAATAATATGCCTATAATTATATATTATATTTATGATGCTGTAAATGTCATGAGATTCATCAATAGATAGTATGTGGTTACTTTACAAGAGTATTAAATGTCCTTTTCATAAGTAATTTTGTACTGTTGCATTACCGGTGTAGTGTCAGGGTCGCTATAGAATTGACCAACAGTTCACTGTTAGTGTGTTTGCGAGACAAATAAGCAATGATTGAGTGTTGTTATGGATCCGTGTAAGAAGTCTTAGTTGTTCTAAGTGAATGATACTATTAGGATTTGATATAGACATAGCCAATATATTGGAGCCACTTGTTGATCAATGGAGAGGGCCTGAAGAGTTTGAAATCTGACGGTAAGATTATGTACCTTGAACCTGGGTTTTGACATAACACCAAAAGTGAAAGACACTATAACTGTTTATATTAATTAATGTTTTTCCTTAATAATTCACATGTGGGTAGAGAAATCTACTGATAACTTATTTTTATAGTAATTTTGTAGAAGTTTACTACTCACAATGAATTAATGATATATACAATTAGCTGCGCTACATCAACATTGTTATCTTTCAGTTCACTGCCTGAATTGTTGGAGAAGAAGCGACTGATAGACATGCACACAAACATTGCCACTGCTATACTAGAACAAATCAAGGTATGGAAGCCTGTCTTATGCAACTTCCTACTCAATATTCAATCAGCCGTTTGTAATCTTCCAATCAATGGCTTACTATGCTAGCTTCAGTTATGCATGACTGTAACGAAGTACTGTGAAATCTAGTTATCAATTAAAATAAGAATTTAATCATTTAATCCTATGCTTTTTAATGTATAATTTAAAAAAATGTATAGTATATACCCAGTGATGGTAATTATGACTATGGTTTCCATTAGAACTATAGTTTTCTGTTACATCTGCAGGCACGAAAACTGGACATATACTTTGAGACAGAAGAAAAGCTAATAAGCAAATCTGCCCTGGTATGTCTGATTATGTCTTCATATAATGACGTTCTTTAGCCAAACAATTATAATAAACTAAATAGTTAATTATCGTTGCCGTTTTTTTTGAGAATAATTATAATAAACTAAATAGTTAATTATCGTTGCCGTGATTTTTTTGAGAAATACTTGAGAATAGAACCCATCTATAACTGCTCATGATCAGAGGAAACGATTCTTTTAGATTTAGATACCAATTGCTCAATTTATTGCAGAATTGCAGCTACAAATTGTCTGCCCCGTGTTGTAGACTTTTTAAACTTTGTTTATTCTTTTGTCTAGTTAAGCAGCTGACCTGCCCCATGTAGACGAGCTATATTGCTTCAACGCTTGCTGCACGTTTCTGTTGTTGTGGTTATCATCTTTCTCCAGGAATAATAATTGTTGCTTTTTGATAGCATTGATTGCGTCTTTTGCAGTATTAAGACTAATGTTTGAACACCCTGAGGATTGCATTTAAATCTGTCAACACTCAATGTTCAAAGATGGTCGCCCATCAAAGTACTAGTCGAGTCCAGCATTGATTATTTTCATTTATAATGCATAATCTACCGATGACCCCGACTATGTACCACTGTGCTACATGGTTCATTATTGTCCTTCGTAGAGCGAGTTTTCTAAATAAAATTTATTTATTAATTCAGTGCGATTCGCTGGTTCCATGCTTTAGAGTAACCTGACTTGTTAACACTAGAAATGCAGTTTTTTAGTTACAACTGAAATCCTCATTCAGTATATTGTCATTGTGTTTGCTATCTGTTGCAGGACAAATCTCTTCTCGACATTATCTCTGACCCTGATGGTGAGTGTTGATCTGTGTAGCTAAGTCTAAAGTTTAAAAAATTAATCAATAAAAGAAAATTAATAAAACTAGAAATTACTTGGTTTATTTCAGCCTTTGTAATCTAAAACTGTGTTTAATTTTTGTAAATATATTTCCTTATTTCTCTTTTACATGTTGTTTGTTTTAATTCTGATATCATTATCATCATCGTCCTCCCTTGAATCCCAATTAACTAGGTTCGGGATACGAAAAATCTGTCTCAAATCTTCTCTTCCCTACATCATATAATCAGTCAATCAATTTAGTTTTACATTCACGTCGTTTAACTTGTTATAGTTTCCTGCACATTATATTTTGTTTTATTCGTAATATAACATTAATTAAGGAATTGATATTCCTTTAATTAATTAGTAACTCCTGCAATTTGTCTGAATCCTTCTTAGCGTAAGTATTTAAATAGTTGAGACACTGAATGATTCATTAGCGCTCCCCGTCATTTCTCTGAGATATATGAGATTTGAACCTGGTCCAGGACTTTGTAAATATTCTCATATATTTTCATTTTCCTGATATGTCTAGGCTAATAGTATCTTCATTGTTACTTTCCCTGACGTATTTGAGACTTTTCCATTCGTTTAAATTTGTGTAGCAATTTCTGGACCCTAGGGCGCTCACCATCCGAATGCCCTTTCTGACGTAGGTATGGATATTAGTGCTTTAGTCGCCTTCTACGACATGTCACCGGTTGGTCAATTCTTCAAACAACCCGGACACAACACGGGATGTCGTTTCAATTCTGATATAATCAAGAAATTTATTCATTTGATTGATTTATTGATTGATGAACTGTTTAATAAATGGATGGATTAGCTGATTTCACTGATTTGATTGGTTTATTGATTTACTGTTTAACGGATATATTGACTGATTGATCGCTGTAGCTGGTACACCTGAGGATAAGCTGAGATTAGTCATCATACGATTGATCTGCGCCAAGCAGATGCCAGACGTGAGTCATACTATGATTCGTTCAATTCATCCTCCCATTTCTTACACAGACGTCGAGATATTTGATCTAGTATTGAATTTTCAAAAGCCAAAATAAATATTTAGACAGTGTTTTAATAGATTATGGCCTAATGTTAATGTCTTCAGTTTGATATTTGCTTTAGCAATTTATTAATTTTGTTTCGATAGCAATTATGTATCATATGCGCTTAGTAAGATTTAAATATTGCTTAATAAATAAAACTTTGCTATAGTCTCATCATCATCATCATCTCTTTAATCCCAGTTAAACTGGGGTCGCTATACGAATTTATCTTTTTTAATCCTCTCTGTCCTATACTGTATAAAAATCTCTTTCATTAGGTTCAGTAATCTTTCTGACGTTCTAAGGCTTTGCTGTAGTTTAAGCTAACATGATTGATTGCGGATGTAACACATTGAATGTTTCAGAGTGAGATAGAGCAGTACTGCACTGCACTGACATCAGCTGGGTGCAGCAACTCAGCGCTCCAGTACATACGTCGCTGGAAGTAAGTGTCTTTCTTATAGTTAATATCACTAGTCGTATCATATCATTCGTTATTTACACGGTATGCACATGTGTATATCGTGTGTTGAATGGCAATTAGATTTTTTTGTGATAGATATGATTTTATTGCGGATGTGGCTGGTATATCAAAAGGAATATTGAATGATTTAAAGATTCACTCGTATGTGGACTTGAAGCGAAAAACGGAAGATAGAGATGAGTGGAGGCGTTATATACCAAGGACCTGCCAGTAGGCAGTGCACTGAGAGAGACAGAGAGAGAGAGAGAGAGAGAAAGTAACTGAAGAAATTGTAGTCTCTGATAAATTTCTACTTTTAGTTACTTATTTTGATGTATCTTTAGTTGACCTATAAATACGTGCCGTTTTTTGGTCTGTTTCTGAGATTCTTGTTTTAAACATTCAACAACTAAGACAAAGTGCTTATCAAGAAAACTAATGGAAAGTGTTGCCGATATTGCAGGACCTACTCGAAGATGCCGACGATGGAATCTTATGGGGGAGGGGGTGGAACAACTACAGTTAGGTAGGAGCTATCGAGTCTGTTTCTGTTGAAATTGGTGAATTAAATCAACTGTGCTAAATGGGTTGTTGAATCTATAAAGTGGCTTTTGTAATTAGGACACTCTATTTAGGAGGCTAGTTTATGTAAGGAAAAGATTACTATTTATCGGCATAAGTACTTTTATAGTAATTTTGTTTTGTTGTAAATGAGAGATGTGTTTGAAGACTAGTATGATATTGATTTCGACAATGAGATTACTACTCGCACTTTTGTGAAATTATAGCAACTAATCATAGTCAATCGATACAATTTTCACATCCCTATAATTTGTATTCATAGCGGATTTCTCTCTGAATTTACCATTTTTAACGTATAAAGTCAAAACATGTAATTTCAATTACAGATAATTAATTTGTCATCAATAAAAATTCGATCAGTATCTTTGCCGATTGACGTTTGAGTGTAAACAATAGTTCTTTGTTTCAGCTTTGAGATAGCATCTTTAGATGCTAAAATCAGAATGTTTAAAATTAATCTTTAGTTATTGAATATATTATAGTTGATTAATTATGATTTGATTGCAGCATGTTCTCCAAGCTCATGTCTCAAGCGTCGCAGTTTGCTATGGAGGGAGTGAAGAATCTTGTTGTAAAGAAACATGTTAGCAATCTCTCAAGTTTTAGTTAAATCGTTTTAATTAATCATATGATTGTTTTATTGTGCTTTGCAGTATAGCTGTAACTCTACGACACATTCATTTTGTTGAATCATTTTTTCCACTAAGAGAATCTACTGGCTATACATCTACGTTTTGTTTGAGGCAGCAAAGTTGCTATGGAGCTCATCTAAAGATCTCTGGCAAAGAATTGTGTTAAACAGTACACTGCATTTCTATTCTATTTAATTTTCTAACTTTAAGGTCACTCTATGTTGCTGAAAATAAGCAGTGTAACGCTTTAGATATACTGGTTTATGTACTGCACAGCTGTGTCATGTCATGCGGTTATGTGGTGGATTCTTCTGCTGCAGTGCGGTGTAGCTATTTTAGCATGTGTGTTTCTTTAATGTTTTCACATGATCCAGGACATCTTTATTAACAATATGATATTAGCTGACGTATGAATTCTTAAAATACGTTGGAGTCTTTAGTGTTGTATTGCGTTTATATTGTTTTGCTTTCTTGTTGATTTAACAGAATCTGCCCATCACCAAAATAGTAGATGCCCTAATGGAACTAAGATCAGATGCTGAAGTTAAGGACTATAAATACTATGACCCTAAAATTCTCAGAGCTGCTGACAGGTTAGGGTTTATAAATGTTCTTGTAAAATATGTTTTATGGTTAGGGTTTGCATGTGTACTAGTAAAGAGGGTTTTATGGTTAAAGTTTAAATGGGAGCTAGTAAAAATGGTTTTATGGTTAGAGTTTACGTAAGAACTAGTTAAATGTTTTTTAAGTTTAGGGTTTACATGTGTACTAGTAAAATGTGTTTTATGGTTAGGATTTACGTGTGTATTAGAAAAAATGATTTTATGGTTGGATTTTACATGGGAACTAGTAAAATGAGTTTTATTGTTAGGGTTTACCTGTGACTAGTGAAATGGGTATTATGGTTAGAGTTTTCATGTTTACTAATAAAATGGGTTAATAGGCCATGAAATGTATTTACAGTTGTATTTTTCCTACAAAGAAACTGAAGTCTGAGAATTATTATTGATAATATTAGTAATTATTAGTAATCGATTATATAATTATATAATTCTACAATAAGCATTCTTCAATAAACTTAACTGAATGAACGGGAAACCAACTCAAAAGTTCTGTATGACGAAAAATTAAATAAATAATGACTAACTCTCTGATGATGCCAGTTTGTAAATAGTAAATGAGTGTAAGACATTAGTGGAAGTATGTGTACGTAGGTCTGCATAGCTCTCTGCAGGTAAGTCTGCTGTAGTGATAGTTTTAGAATTGTTTATTGCATTAATTATATTTTTTATTGAGCATACCTCATCAAATAGAACTGCAAAATGAACTGTTAACGGTAGTAAGCATTACTGTCATATATAAGGTCTATCAGACGAAATATCATTTATTAATATTTAAAATTTGTTCAGTTTTGTAATAAAATTATATTTAAGTTATTTTTTTCTGTATTCTTAAATATTCTATATTGATTGGTTAAAATGTTTTTGAGTGGAGCGCACTTTACGTGTTATTCTCTATTTTCTGTTTAGTAATGTGGCAAGAAGCCGATCGCCTTTTCAAGATGTGAGTATAGATTCTACATACTTCCTCTAATTTTGTCATTTTTACCTTTAATAGTCTCTGTCTCTAGCATCTGATCTGCAACAGCTAAATTTAATAATAATAATAATAATAATAACAATAATAATAATAATAAGATTTAACATCCGTTTCCTCATCCAAGGATGATGTCAGGGACGTCGCCACAGCTCACTAACTTATCACTAACTTCAATTTAATTTAACTGTACCGAGAATTCAAAATATATATATTGTGTGTGTTTTTATTATTATCTCTTGTTGTGTTTGACTTTTTCTTTTCTAAATACGACCTCATATGAGTAAAACACAAAGCTATTTGTATCAAATTCAATTATCAATTTGAGCATTCCATCTGAATATCAAGGGTAGCGTCCCTGACATCACCTTTGCATGAGGTATGGATGTTAAATCTTTAATATTATTATTATTATTATTACTATTACAATTATTATTCATGAAATATGTGATCTGTTGTAGGTATAAGGTTGATAGTGTGTTGTGTGGACTGTTTAATAGTAGTGTAGGTCGACAAGTTTAGCAGAAATGGATTTGTATTGAATACTGCTTTGCTTTCCTTTGCTTGTGACATTTTGAAGCTCTAAATGTATAGCGCATCGAAGATAACATCCATAGAGCGCAGAGAAAATTCAGATTTCGGATTTTAACTTATTTCTTCAGCACTGAAGAAGTTCGCGTAAATTTCAGGTGGATTTTCTCTTAGTCAATAAGGATTGGTCCTATTTGGACTGAAGCTGTTGTCGGTAATCATGATTTATGGCTTAAACTTTCTATCGTTTATCTTGTTTCATCTTATGTATATTACAGGCTGTCGTATTTGTCGTTGGTGGGGGCAATTACATCGAATATCAAAATCTGGTCGACTATGTCAAGGTATGTTAATATTGTTTGTTTCGTTTGTGTTGAAGTTTAATTCATTAGTTGTTAGTTAATTGACCCGAGATAGACTGGGATTAAAGGGAAGATGATGGTGGTGATGAGTTAGTTAATAGATTTCTGCTCACTGATATGCACAAACAATACTTAAATAAATATTCTTATAATTAATTAATTAGATTTGATTTGTACAAAACTAGTAAACAAATAGTTTAGTTATTTAGATTTGTTGATTCTCCCGATTTGTACCTAATTACAAAACTATATTTTTAGGTACAGAAGATTATATCATGAAAACCGTTAATTGTAGAATAGTGTATTTAAATAATTCTCTCCCTGTCTCTCTCTCTCTCTGTCTCTCTATTAATGTAGTCTTAGTTTAAGGAGACTTCTTCACATGCTTCTATCCTCGTTTATTTTCTTATCTTCTGCTTACGAATGCTTTAGCGAATCATTCGGTATCCTAAGTCAAAGTTTTCCCCAACTCCTTACTTTCCATACTTCATTCCTTTACTTCTTTCTACAAACCATCCCCAAGTATGATCTTTTAATTGTTAATATTGATTGATTGCTATATCTGTTGTGTAGGAGAGATCAGGATTGGGTGCCACTAAGCATATATCACATGTTATATCTGTTGTGTAGTAGAGGTCAGGATTGGGTGCCACTAAGCATATATCACATGTTATATCTGTTATGTAGGAGAGGTCAGGATTGGGTGCCGCTAAGCATATATCGTATGGATGTAGTCAACTGTTGAACGCCTCACAGTTCCTCTCACAGGTGCGTCCATCTGTCGAGTTGTTAAAGATTTGTAACAACTTCCTATAAAGATTAAATTAAAGATTAAAGTAGAGATTAAAGCCTAAAGCCGCATTTAATGTCAGTTTCTTGTCAGTGATGGGTGAGCACTAGATGAACATGGTACACTGATTGGTATAGAGAAGTCCTATTGATAGCAGTCGAACATTACACATGCCATCTAAAAACATAGTCAGTGCTAAAAACATAAACATGTTTATTTTGTCAGCTTGTTCCTCTATACACTGCACGCTAGTAGGCGCTGCCACAGACAAAAAAACAATTATGGGATTATGTAAGTCTGCCATTGACGGGAGGAACACTAGAGAGAGGGAGATGAGTCGTTTGGGTACCTAGTGAGATTTTTGATGTATTTCTAACCGACTTCCTATGAGGCTGGTGATGTCAATCAATCAATCAATACTGTTATGTATTATAATAAAGTCTTACGTATGTGTTGCAGCTGGATCGACTGGGACAGCAGATGTAATGAAGCTCTTTCTTATCTAAACTGATTTACGATTGGCTTCGACTGGACACGATGATGTGGCTGTGCTGGAATATATCTCTACATGCTGTGTCTATTATTTGATAGATTAGCGGAAACATAGAAGAGTAACTACTGTCTGAACAGGCTGACTCTGTACCATCTTATAATTAATTAATTGTATTAGTTATAGGTCAGCTGACTTGTATAGATATAGTATAGCTGACTTATATAGATACCTGACTGAGGGTCATTAACATTTTAAACAGAAGAGTGTAGTGCGCTTAATGTCAAGGTCAGAAATACAGGGCTTCTCTCAAGATGGCTCGACACACTCGAGTTACCATCACTAAGATTAAGTGAACATATAGTTAAATAGAATAGTATCAAAGTACTTGAGTTACCGTCAGAAAGATTAACATATAGTTAATAAATAGAATATAGTCTGATTAGTTTATATACTGCACAACGTGTGACCTGATCTGTGAAGATTTGACGTCCTGATTGTCGCTCGACAGTGATATCAGGGACTGTCTAAGCTGAGTGTGCTGTTACATGCCTGCTACAGCTGTGTCACAGAAGACTATGAATGAAATATATAAGACAGCGTTATGACGCCCTTCACTTTTTCAATTATGGGGTATTCTAATTTTACATAGTAATGCTGATCCACCGCTAATAAACAATTATATATTGTAAGTAGTAAACGACAGGGTATGTAGTAGTAAATGAGGTGGTATGTAGTAATTAATAGTGTGAAATAGGTTGATGGTAGGACAGTATATACATATAAATATATAAATATACATATATATTTATATTCAATAGTAATCATAGAATAATAATAATATTTATATTTTATATTGAATATAAATATATATTTATATTATTATTATTATGTTATTATTATTATTTTATTATTGCTATTATATTATTTAAATATTATTATTAAAATATAAATACTATTATTATTTAAATTATGTTATATTCCGTCTAAATATATAAATAAACATATATATTTATATGTTTTATATTATGCTCAAGCTTCACAGACAAAAATGTTTTATTAGCGTGTAGATATAAAGTGTCATCGCATAGCGATGCTGTGTACCTGGGCGCTGATACTGTGAAGCTGTTTGCTGCTATTAGGACGTTACATATGCGGCTTCTGCAGGTTAACTTAACTATGTGTGCTACTGAAAATATGATGGATATATGCTTGTTTTTCTCATTGGTATCGCGTGATTGTGAATTAAATATATTCTATGTACATGAAGGGCTACATTCATAGATAACCTAATTATATGTGTATTGCTTAATTATTGAAAGTGTAAAGTGAGTTGTCTCTAACGCTATGATGTGCTAGTATACAATGTAAATATTAAAAAAAGAAAAATGAATGTTTGAAATATTAGTGAGATATCCTGTAATTAAATATTGTTTTACGTAATGACGGGCTTAAGATCAATTATGGTGATATTCTATGCCTCTGGTTGTAGCGCTTAACAGACATGCCAGGTGTTGAAGTTTAGTAGCTGTAGTTGTGATCATGGACAGTTTATAGTGGATATAAACTCAAGATTTCCTGTACACAGAGAATCCTATACGTCATCGTATCATATAATAGCGATTTTAACGTCATCATAATAAGGATGATGTCCGAGACAGCAACAACAATACGATTAGAGTGCTACTGCTGCCCATGACAACATTGAGCACTGTGATACCAAATCAAAGCCAATGAGCAGAGTGAGGGGTTCATAAACGGTGCGAGCCAAAATCCGGGTGGTCAGTCCAAGGAAGGGTACTAGCGGAATGGAGGTTTACGTGTTGGTCTCAGTTCGTGGACGTTTGGTGGATATGAAAGTCGAAGAGAAACAGACATTGCTGCAACGCATCTAAATGCAAACCTACATTAAATGAAGCTAAATAATGTACCAGAAGCTCAGTTAACTTTCAAACATTTATTTATCAGTCTTGTACTCTGCATATATTATTCATTTCCATGTTTTCAAGCAATTAAGCTATAACTGACATTTAACATTACAAATTCAGTGAGCCTTTAAAATTCTCAATCCTAAAACCATTTTATTCATCAAATCCCAATTGGGTTGCAAATGATAAAAACCTTACCAACTACAATCGAAGTATCAAAAATCACTTTAAAACAGAAAATCAAATAACTTAATATCTTGACAAATAAAGCACGTAACGACTTAATATAGCAAACGGCTGTATTTATCAGCTGATTTATCAACAATAACAGTGCATTAATTTTATAGAGAGCATCATGATAACAGTAAAGCTACATTTACAAGCGTTGCATGAAACAAGAAATTCTTCTTTAAATGCCAATCCATTTCAGAATTTTAGCAAGCTTATTAAAAAATTTCGAAATAAGAAGAATAAATGGCGATGAGAAAATTATAATCATAAGTCATTGATGTAAAAACACTAACTACACTGTACACGCATGTTCCTTAGCTTTATCAGTAACAGACAAAGAAACAATCCATCCATATATTTTATGACAATATTTTATATTAACATTCGACTGTACATTGTTAAGTTAAAGTACTACTGTCTCAGCTATGGCTAAATATATAAATGTAGTTTTATAAAACAACAGCTATACTTCAAGTTAATAATAATGAAATGTTAAAGCTAACGTCATCATTGAGTATTTAGCAGACAAAGAGCCCTAAACAGTTAGTTATGCAAGGGCACAGAATCTATAAATACTAAATAGGCAATGTTTTCAAATAAAAGTTTCCACACAGCAGCGTCTTTTAAGCATTACATAGGAGCATCAAAATATTTATAGAGTTCGGTATACAAGCATCTCAAATAAAAAGTTGACGCATTGCGCACATAATTTTCCTACTGATGTATTTTATATTCGCTCGCTGCACCTCTTAGAAAAATCAAAATATTTTATATTCTGTACAAAGATCCATTGAAATATAGTTCTGAGAACACCTCGCACAAATATATAGATGGGATTGTAACAAAATAATATATACAATGTAGTTAGATTCTAGTACGGTATCAATAGAGTGTACAATAGAAGCAATATGACTAACGTAAAGTCTGGTTAGAAACATAGAAAAAATTACTATTTATGGCAAGAAGCAACTCACAGAATATCAATCTAACAATGCTGCCTTTCTATAAAACGAGGCAAAGCCAAAGCATTAATGCCATTATCACTCTATAAAAACACTATCACTACCATATGAATGAGGGAATGGAATTATGCATTCTATCAGTCACTGAATGGCTGATAAAATGTATAAATGTTACAAGAGTTGACTCAGAGATGAATAAGACTAGAGTCCTCGTCATCCACCTAATACGTCGATATGAGCGTGTGAATCAAGCTGAAATAATAACACAGTAAATCAAGCTGAAATAATAACACAGAAAATCAAGCTGAAATAACAATGCATTAAATCAAGCTGAAATAAAAACATAGTAAATCAAGCTGAAATAATAACACAGTAAATCAAACTGAAATAATAACACAGTAAATCAAACTGAAATAATAACACAGTAAATCAAACTGAAATAATAACACAGTAAATCAAACTGAAATAATAACACAGTAAATCAAGCTGAAATCATAACAGAGTAAATCAAATTGATTATGGTAAGACTACAACATTATAGTATACTATGTAAGTTCCCTCGATATTCCAGTACAGTCAAAGTAGTACAATAAAATGGACATATAGGATCTGAGGCACTTACATTTGACCAAACAGTTAAAATAAAAGTAGAATTGTTTGTATACATGCCATTATAAAAATACACATTGATATAATATATGCACAATTATAGCTATGTACGTATATATGTAGGTAAATACCAACAGTCTACATAAACACATACTGTATATACTCATAACTACATAGAGTGTAGACTTGTGACCTCTAGTTTAAAACCCATTTCAGATTACAGATCCTCTCAGATTAGTAGTCTAGTGCTCAGAAGCAATAAAACTATGGCTTTCATGAAACACTAGTCATGAAGCACTAATTAATGCCATGAAACACTAGTTATATAGTGATACCTGTAGAGATAGTAGAAGAACGAGATGATGTAGAATGCACTAGTTATATAGTTATACCTGTAGAGATAGTAGAACAACGAGATGATGTAGAATGCACTAGTTATATAGTTATACCTGTAGAGATAGTAGAACAACGAGATGATGTAGAATGCACTAGTTATATAGTAATACCTGTAGAGATAGTAGAACAACGAGATGATATAGAATGCACTAGTTATATACCCGTAAAGATAGTAGAAGAAAGAGAAGATGTAGAATGCTAGTTTGATCCAGCCCTCTTGCAAACCTCGCGACAAAACATCTGCGTTCATTATAGTCGTAGGATCATATATACCAGGTCCACTCATCATGGGTCTGTTCAAGTATCTGGGTTAAATACATATATCTGTGTTAAATACATATATCTGTATTAAATACATTTATCTGTATTAAATACATATATCTGTATTAAATACATATATCAATATTAAATACATTTATATGCATTAAATACATGCATCTGCATTAAAAGCAAGTAATTGTAGCAAGTACATAGATTTACTAGGTAGGACATTTACTGATCCGTTCATGATCTCATTAAACACAAAAACAACTTTTGCTGTCAGATTTCTTCTTATCTCTTCCTCTTTCACACTGCTTTAGTTAATCATTTTAAATATATAGCCAGACTATTCGATTTTCATATGACTTCGTAAATTGGCATACTATGGAAACTGACTGTCTTTCTATTGCACTTTTTATTACCAAGGTACCAAGAAGTGAAAAGTGGTATGAGAAGTTTAATTCTCACAAAAGCCTTATACCATTTACTTCAATAGCTTGAGTACTGCACACATGTTTCTTTCTGTAATCAATGACATATTATGTATGATTCTTTTATTCAAATTCTCCAGTTAGCTTACTATGGGATGTATGAAAAGACCTCAATAGATAAAAAAGGAATAGAGTCCTTTCTTAGTAAAAATTCCTCAATAAACGATCATTTAGATAATCAGATCATAACAGAATAATAAAATAAATGCACTAAATAGTAAAGATCGAGTCGCTGTATATATGCTTACGGTTTAGTATCAGATGAAGAGCTCTAACCTGTGCACATGATAGACAAGCAGCGGCACGTTCAACAGTACAGTCGTGATTTCAAAGACTATCAGAAACATTGCCACAAAGAGTCCATGAATGCAGTATTCTGGTAACACTAGCTGTCGAACAGTAAAACCAGCTAACTTTAACTAACATTTAATAACGTTTTAATATCTTTAATCTAAACTTTAAAATTCATGAATATCAAGTACATGAAAAACATTGTGGACACAAAATTGGTAGAGAATTTTGGGTAAAAAGCTTCATTTTCAGACTAAAATTAAATAAATAGAAGAAAATGGAAGCTACAGTCACACCACTAACAATAAGTTACAACCTAGAATCTCATTTTAACTTGAAATAATAATGGATAGAGGCAGAGTATTTTCTACATTTTCCTGGTCAGTTAACATATTTTGAAATCTGCAAAATTTTACTATCAAATTCTACATTCCAAACTCGATAACATTTCTTATATTTAAATTATCAACATCCATTTTTCTGTGCAAGAAATGCAGTTTCTCTAATAACAATGAAACCATTTGTACAAAGTTATTAAAAAAGTCATTGAAGAGTTCCTTCAGCTTAGAGCATTAAATAGAAAACTAAACTATAATTTAAATTGCGACTAAGCATTAAACCTAAGTTAAGAATAAGCTATAAAGCCAAGTTAAGACTAAGTTATTCTGTTAATAAGGACAAAGTTAATAATATTTTCAGTACTACAAGTTTTCTGTATGAGACAATCTGGCAGAATCGCGAACCTAAGTCCTCTTGATTGTCCGACAAGCATGCTAGCAAATTATACGAGTACAATTAAATCTTTTGTCCTCCCACACGCTGACTACAATACTGCTCTATCTGCCCTGTAATGCAACATTTAGTGGGTAAGAAGGCTAACTATGATATAATAATAACAATAAAGGTTTAACATCTGTTTCCTCAAACAAGGTTGATATTAGGGACGTCCCCCATGGAATAAATTTAGGAATAAATATCTCATGTCAGCCACTTATCAGAACAGTAGTGATGCATGGAAAAATTATACACATGCTAAATTATGAAAACACTTGAATCACAGGAATTCTGCCTGTTACAATGAAATAATAAATAATATCACTCACAGGGTTTAGACTGCGGCACTGATCTATGGGATTCTTGTAATCAGTCTTCAGCTCATCAAACGAAATAATCTGTAATTCCAATCAATGTAAAAACAAATCCTTAAAAGTTTAACATTCAGCTGATCTACTCCTAAGGTATCCTATATTAATGTAAAAACTGAAGAAGCCATTACACAAAACTAAGCATGATCAGAAAAAGGCAATGGAAAGTCACCTCAAAAGCCATATTTATCCAAACTAATGACTGAAACATTATATACTTCACTAATGATTTTATATTTTACTAATGGCCAAAGGGTTGGGAAGAACTTCTTAGAAAACTCTGCAATCAACTCTGTATGACAACAGACTCTGAGTAGGTATATATATATACCTAGGATAAGCAACTTAGCAGAAAACTAAAGAGAGATGTAATCAAAGCAATCTGATTGATTGCTAGAAAGGTATATTAAAATAAAACACCTGATAGATGGCAAAGAAGATTAGGACAGCTGTAAGCAACAGAGCTAGGATATAAAACACTGCTGCCAATGCAAATCCCATCTGTAACAAATGACTATAAACATCACTATACAACTCAATCATCATCATCATCAAAATCTTCCATTGAACCCCAGTTTAACTAAGGTATATGTTACAAAATTGTATAGAAATTTCTGAAGCCTACGCTCTCAATAACCGAAAGCTCTATCTGACGTTGGTTGGGATCGACTCAATAAAAGTAATAAATTTAACACAACATCAAAAGACGTTAAGGATGTCACTGCAGGACAAATGGATGAGACCATCCCCTGTCAACAGCTTTTGGCTATAACAATTCTTTTGGTGATGTTTATTAAAGAAATTATTAGATTTAATTCAATTATTACATAAGTGATTAAAATGGATACATGAGAAGGAACAATCAATAAAACACACACAAGAATATTAACTTACTCTAAAGGTATTAATAGCAGAGAAGATGGCATGAAGTGAGAAGAGCAGAGACAAGAGTATAATAAGGATAGAATAAGAATAAGAGTATAAACAAAAGAAGAATAAGGTGATATTGATAAAAATCATGGACAGGTCGAAGACTATATTCTCAGCATGTTAAAAAAAAGGTATTAAAACTTACAAGTTCTGCTCTAGGGTATTTATCTCCTTCTGAGGCAATTTATCAATAATTCTGCTACAAAACTAAAATCTACAACTATAGAGTCCAAGAAAGGTAATTAAGTACATAAGTGCGTTAGTCAACTGAAACGCATAACATAACATAAAACGTCTAACATAATATCAGAGTACTACTGTGTCCAGACATTAAATCAAAGCCAAACACAAGGCAAAGAATAAAAAAACACGTCCTATTCTAAGGGTAATTTTTTAAAGATTGAAAGACACTTGGGGAGGCTTCCATTGATCGCAATTCATTGAATGAAAATGGAAAGCAACACTGAAGAGAAAAATGAAGTCAAAAGTGTAAAAAACAGGTAATTTAACTGCAATAATTAGGAAAAAATTAGTTAAATCAAAATTATCAGGTATAATTATGTCACTATTTTCATGCAGATAGGCAGCATGCAACACTCATGGCTAATGAGGATCCTGATTAAATACGTATCAGACTGAAAATTATAAATCTACATAATTAAAACACCTCCTTCGTAATATCGAAATTTGGTTCTGAATTTAAAACATAAATTCAAATAAATAAAAACAAAAAATCCATTAAATATTGACTAGTTTCCATGGTAACTTTACATTTTTTATTTGTCAAGTTTCCTTCTATTTGAATAATACCAACAACAACAACGAGTGTTACAGTCATCAATGACAACATCAAGCATTACTGAGGCAAAATCATGCGGGCGAGTAAAAATAAGGTCCAAATACAGTGTAAATTCCAAAATCCAGAAAGTTAGTCCAAAGTAAATACAATCTCAAGCGTAAAAGAGTGCGGGTCAATTAAGGCATTCAGTTATAGTAACGAACCGAATACACGGCCTACGCTGCGATCCAACGGAAAGTTGCGAGACCGAAGACAGCATCTGCGACAATGGTTCTTTGTACATCTACATAATTTATGTATATAAATAGTTTCTCTGTGATGAATTATACGGCCCGCATAGCTTATCGTAGAATCAGTGGGGTAACCAAGAGAGGGACGGGGGGGGGCTGGGGTTAACCTCCCCCTCCCTCCTTGGACGTTTCATCATCATCATCAGTTCCTTGAGCTCTGTACAGAACATAGAGCGGCAACATTCCTCCATTCGTTTCTATCATCAGCAATCTTCACAGCGTCTTCCCATGAAATGTTTAATGCTCTCAAATCTTTATTGATCGTATTTAGCCAAGTATTTCTAGGTCTTCTTCGTTTCCTTTTTGCTTGAGTTGGATTCCAGTTAACTGCAGTCTTTGCGCATCTATCCTCAGACATTCTCAGTAAATGACCTAAAAACCCCAACCTTCTATCAGAAACTATTCCATCTATGTTTTTTGTCCACTCCTTTCGAGTACTGTTTCACTTTTGACGTGGTCCAAATAGTGGACATATACAATTCTTCTCAGGCATCTTTGTTGAAAACAGTTTAATTTGTGCTTTTTTTAATTAGTACTTTCCCAAGTTTCATATTCATACATTAAAACTGGTTAAATAATTTGTTGAATATACTTTTATCTTTAATTGCTCCTCAATTTTATTACTCTTCCAAATATATTGGAGCTTTTGGAAGACGTCATATGCTTTACCGATTCTACACTCCACATCTCTTTCACTTGATCCATTTTGTGATATTGTACTGCCTAGATACGTTAACTTTCTTACCCTTTCAACCTCGCTTTGATTAACTCTTATCGTGAATATGTCTGTCTCTGCAGTTGTGAGGATTTTTGTCTTTTCAGAGCTTATTATTAATCCTTAGACGACTAGAAAATGTCAAAACCTACAGTATCCTCTTAAGACTAAGTTGTTGCTGATGAATTAGTTGGAGTAGGTCATCACCAGAAGATAATGCTAGATAAACGTCCCTAACATTATCCTTGCATGAGGAAACGAACGTTAAACCTTTATTATTTATTACTGTTACATGTTTTATATTAGGCCTGTATGATACCGTTGACGGCGTAGAATAGAGTTTCTGGAAGAACATCATATACAGAAATCTTTGACTGGAACCAGCCCTAGGATGATCACATGACATGTCATGACATATAGTTAATGAATATAGTTAAGGCAGGCCTACTGAGCGTTTTTAACTAGGTAGCTAGGGGACTGTCATTAGGCCTACTTACCCAATTAATATCAATAACATAAACAAATGATTTGCCAACCTTAGACAACTTCGATCATTTTCTATGATAGATCATCCAAGGAAGCATCAAGCATTCTGGAACCAATGTGTCGATGAAGCACAAAACAATAGAAAGTCCATTAAGCGATGCACATTAAATTTAATATCAAACTGATAACAAGTCTACGAATTGAAGGATGAGGGAATTGGTTATTTACGTAGCGTCAGTCGCAAATAACAGGCAAGACAAGGCAATTGGATGTCAACAGGTAGGTCGTTAAAGACCTATAATCATTCGCAATATTTTATATTACTATATTAAAAAGTTTTATTTCTAGACTTCAATTACATTTATTGAAGGCAGCTTAATTGACTCCGTCAAACAATCTAGAAGAGCGGTAAGTTTGTATGTAGAACAGATTATGTCTATTGTAATTATCAAATAGACCTAAGTCACATAAAATACTTGCTGCCTAATCTACCGGATAGTCAAATCCTTAGCACAATTGCCAGAAAGCAGAAGGATGCCACGGATTGTAGACCTAATTCTTCTAGTGAACTATCATTGTAATGAGGAATCGGACGTTAAACTAACTTTTCGTAAGCTCTCAAACTTAAATTTGTGCAATTTTTAGAAACTCGCAGGTTTTTAATACTCACATTTCCAAAGTTATATGATCTCTCTCTCTCGCCTTCTCTCTAACGCTCTCTCTCTATCTCTATTTACTGTTCTGCTAAATCGCAGGTTCACTTAAGGTACATATTCTTATACAGAGTCTGCTTCCACGCTCCTTAAAGAGCACTCCATGGATCAACAGTTAATCCATTCTCAGCAAGTTTTCTTTATCAGTACCTTATGCAGCCTATAGCTTGGGAAAAAGCTGTCGTCGGATATGGTTCCCGTTGCTTTCCTCAGCTTTTTCTTAGTCACCTCTTACGATACGTGCAGGTAACGATTGATGCCCCGGACCAAACACGGGAATTCTTACTTGATCTATCGTCATGCATTTCTGTGTGTAGATGAAAAATATGTAGACACTGAAGAACTATCTATACAGTATTAGATGTTCTGTAGAATTGACATTGTTTGTTGCTTGTTGCTCTGCAATCTGTAGCTTAAAGCCACTGATAATCGAGGCCTTTGATGAATTTCGGCGCCATCTTTGCAATATGAAGGCCTATTGACGTTTCAACAGCTGACAACTGGGTTTTCATATCTGCCAATGTTCATATATCACATCATCATAGCTCTGCGTCTCTACGATTTGACGGAAGTGAAGGTTTTTGCCGCGGAAGTAAATTTACGAGGAAATCATACATGTATATCTCAGCCGGTGAAACGTAATGAAAACTGATCGACTCGTTTCCCATCATCCGTCGTTTTTCCTTATCCTGTTCATAAAATCAAATGCACATGTCAGACCCGTCATAGTTAACTAATGGTGTTCGTGATATTTTGACTGATTTAATATACGGCGTTTCTAAGCCGCAATAAAAAGAGAACATGTAGACATGAATAGGGGACGGGGTGACAGACACCGATGAATGTGGTATGGTTGCCTAGTGCTCGACAACTGACACCGTCCGACCGATTCTAAATCGGATCTAAGAGGTGAGCCACGCAGATTTCATTTAGAAACCGCATTTATGCATCAATTTCTTCCCGTATCCTCGCTGTTTCATAGCTACATGTACCCGGTGTTGCCTAAATCAATATCCGTCACTGAATTACACTACCATTTTTAGCCACGCAGATTTTACTTAGAGACTGCATTTATGCATCTATTTTCTTCCCATATCCTCGCTCTTTTATAGCTACCTAGGGTAGCCTAAATCAATATCTGTTAATGAATTACGCTAGTTTGTTCAGTCAGATATTCTTTATACGAATCTATACTCTCAAAACAAAAGTTTGTTCGAATATCAGCCGCGCTGATCTGAGAGTAAAATCTCGGACATACACTGCACTGGTTACACGGAAAATGGTCTAAATTGCCTAACGGTTTAAACATGTGGTATAAAAAGTGATAGATATCAACACAGTTGATCATTTCGCTTGTTTACTTTGGAGTGTACAAGATATCGAGACCTGTAATTAATACTCTAGCTTAGTAAGAATTTAGTGACTACAAAAAATAATAGTGGAAATTTTGGCAGTAAACTGCGATATCAATGAAAATAATAGATCAGTAAAATTCTACAAAAAAGCAGTATAATTCAGTGATGACTGCACTGTATTCGCATATATTTGAATGTCTCAATAGCGTAGGGGTAACGTCATGAAGTTTTAAATCACAGACCCTGAGATGAATTGAACCCTCGTGGGTTCGAATCCCAGCCGCGCTGATTTGAGAGTCAAATCACGGACATTCACTGGACTGGTTATACGGAAAATGGTCTAAATTGCCTAACGGATTAAACATGTGGTATTAAAAAGTGATAGATAGCAACGAAGTTGATCATTTCACTATAATGCTTATTTACTTTACTTACTTTTATACATGTAGGGTGACAAATGTCGTATCTTGACTTAGACAACACCAATTGTCATGAAGGTTGGAGAAATTATGTAGAAGTTTGCAACACAATTAGAGATATTTTGGTACATATATTATGTTTCTTCATCTATATAGCTTACATTCAATAATTACCTTTTACAGCTTGGAGAAGTAGTGAGTGTCTTACATATGTTATGTGGGATAACTCAATTCAATAAAACTCGAATATATTAGTACATGATAATGAAGTTTTTTGGCTGTATAAAGCGTTGTTTATTCAGTTTATCACTGTATCTTCAAGCACATCCTGCATCCTGATCGAATTTTTGCTTTTTTTAACTTTCACTTATCTAAATAAGGAAAAAAGTCAAGTCACTCACATCATAGGCACCGAATATCATTCCCTGGAACTTGGCAGATCTGTATTTCTCTAACTCATTATCACTACTTTCACCCAGCAGACCTCTCAGCAACCTCAGCGGATTCTGGGACTCGAACCTATCCCTTCCTTCACTATCCAAAGTCCGCTCAGGGTAGATGTTAAACTTCTGTAAACAGGCGGCCATATCTTGGTCTTCCGCACCCCACAATGTATCGCCAGCGCAGAGCTCCGGGTAGTTTTTCATACCCTTCTCAACGACTAGGGACGCAGAGGCGTGTGATAGGAGGTATCCTGCTCCCCCGGAATTGTATCCTCGAGGGAGGTCCTCCGAGGTGGCGATGTTGCTTCCTATGTAGTAGGGTTCTGTAGCGTTAAATGTGGACAGGTAGCGCATGAGGTTGTCATAGACAATGTAGACATCGTCGTCAGCTTTTAAAAACCAGTCCACATCAAATTGGTAGCGCCTAGAAATCATAATTACAATATAAGCTATTAGTAATATTATTAAGTTTAAATGCACTTGACAACTTATATTACATATTTTGTGAATATAGAGATGTTTACGTTAATAAACGTATTTTTTAACTAATGCTCACTTTCAAGAAATGACATTGTATAAGATGATGTTTGATACCATAGAGATCTCTAATCAAGGCAAAGTATACTAAACGCTCTGTTAAAGCTTCAAAGTGATTTGATACACAATACACAAGTTAAAGAAATTTCACAAAAGCTACATGATGTAGCATAGACATCGTTCAATACAATTGATAATTAATTAAACAAAGTTTATTCAGACATCATACTCTTTGGAAGCCCTTTCATCATAATTAAACTAACAAGAGCAGAAATTAATTTAAAATTAACTTTTAAATTCTGTAGCAAATTTTTTTACAAATATTTTGCTTCTGATTTTCCTTTACTTCTAAATTTCATTCGTTAAAATATGTAAGTCTTTTACTATCTGGGTATAATACATACAAATAGAAAAATTCACTGCCATCGTTCCCTAAAGTCACCGTGATATTGAAGCCCTTCTGTACTTTTTAAGCCTTAATTCTTTTAACGGCTGAACCAGTGGCGACGTCGGTAAGATATTCGACCGCGGATCAGTATGTGCGGGGTTCAAATCCTGGGCTCGCCCTTCACTGACATCGCTTTCGTGTGTGGAAACTGACGTTAGCTTTTACACGATAAGCAGATTTTAATGAATGTGAAGTTCTACTCCGGACTCCCACCCCTCCCTCCATTTCACCCTTGCACGCACCATAGGGCTGCTGCTCCAATTTGCAAAAAATATGTTTATTGGGAGAGTAGGCTAATTGAAAGCTTTTATAGGCTAGTTAGAATTGAGTCTTCGCAATCAAGCTCCTACACACACAAATGAAAAAATTATGCAAATGACCTGAAGGAATACTCCAGTGCTGCCATTGTTTTTCGTGTGAGGCAGGCCCTGCCTTCCACCACATTCAGTGCTACCGCTTCACGAGAAACTTCCCTCATGACGTCAGGAACGGCTGCGAGATCTTGGCGCGAATAAAAAAATAGTCTACGGTAACAGTGTCGTGACCACGTGCGTCGTACGGCTTCCCCCCTTGTGGGCCAGTTAGCAACCGTCACAAAGATCATGCAGAGGATTCGTGGAGGTCCTAGGTCTGCAAAGTGGCAATAAAATTACATAGGTTTTAGAGAACCTGAAGTATAGGCCAAGATTGCTAACTATATGATACAAACGTATACCGAGTTGTGTCTGGGGTATTGAAGATTAGATCAACCGTTAATTGTATGTGTCGTAAGAGGTGGTTAAGCAAGAACTTTGGACGGCAACTGAAAACTACCTTTGATGTCATATTATCCCAAGCTATAAGCTAAATAGGGTACAGATATGGCATTGCCTTCTGCTAAGTGATTAAGTTTTAGATCTATTGAGTGCTCTCATTATGAAAAGTGAAAGCAGACTCCGAGTTTAAATATGTGCCTTGGAAGTGACACTTGTCCCAAAACTAGAAAGAGACAGTTAATACAAGTACCAGTGTTAATATATTTGCTATATCTCGAAGAGTATCAAGCAATTATGATTCCTTAGTATTCTGCACGATATTGTAGTGTACAGTGTTGTAATTTGCTAATTTCAGCGAATTGTAAATAAAAGCATTCTTATCAGTGAAACAACATGTAGATAATAACAGCGAAAGCTGCATTAGCAAAAATGGGTTTGAATCAAGTGCACATCATATCATAATTATAATCTATCTTCGCGAAATCACCCATTTGCTCACCAGTACAGGTGAGTTGTATTTTATACTTTATTGATCACTCAACCATGCAGTACAGGTACAATTTTGTCGTCTCTCTAATTTATTTATAAATTGCGCAAGCGAGCGAAGCTAGTACAGAATTGAACCTGTTGAAAAATATACGCTACGTTAACAATAGATACACCTAGGTATCACTTCAAAACACACAAATGTTTTAGGCTATTTTAAATATCAAATCTTATTATCAAACAGTGAAAAGTATATTTAACCTAAATTATATCATACATTTTTACTGTAGTACATTAAAACATATATTTAATTTTAATTATGCTATAGTGTAGTGAAAGATAATCATGGCTTTTTATAATTAGTAAATGAAGGATAATCTTAGCTTATAATTATTAAGAAGTGAAAAGAAAACCGTGGCTTTTAGTTATATTATTCATAACTGTTTTGAACTGTTTTCCAATCTTCGTCTCCAATAGAATCCGACTGCAATCATAACACTATTGATATAATATAGGCCCACACTAGTTTCGCCTATGAATTCAGCAATATACGTGTGCATGTACTGTATATGTACCAGTTGATAGAACAAAGGTTGCATAGTTTGAGAGTAGTCTACATAGTCGTTCAATAGCATAGTTTTGTCAATTGATGTCTAATAGCGGAAAAATATTCTACTATTGCATCATAGGCCAAGTATCCGATTTGCAAATAAGCATATTGTGAGCATTAAAATATTAGACTAGACCATTACTAACATCCTATCCTTTTCAGAGAAAGAAACGGGCGCTAGACACAACTCTTAGCTTTAACTTTAGCTTTAGTTGTAGCTTTATCTTTAACTCTAGTATTAGCTTTAGCTTCACCTTTAGCTTCAGTCTTAGCTTTGGCATTTTCTTTAGGTTTGCTTTAGCTTTGGATTTCTATCGACAATACACAATAAACTAACATCTGGATCTGTTCTGCGCAGAGAAAGTTAAGACGCTATCCCATTGACGACTAGAGGTAGAACAAGATCTCAACCTGTTCATCTCCACATAAAGGTAGATCAGTATGAGGAGGATAGATGTAGCAATAGCTATTATCCATACAGTAGATCCTGAAACAAAAGACAATCGGAGTCGTCTAATGTATAAATATATATATATATATATATATATATATATATATAATATAAATATATATATACATATATATATATATATATATATATATATATATATATATATATATAGGCCTATATATAGGTATATATAGGGCCTATATACATAGTGTATATATTGGCCTATATATATATATATATAAATATATATATATATATAAATATGTATATATATATATAACTATATATATATATATATACATATATATATATACATATATATATATATAAATGTATATATATATATATATATATATGTATATATATATGTATATATATATATGTATATATATATTTATATATATATATATATATATATATATATATTTATTTATTTATATGTACATATATTTTTAAAGTCATTGATGACTATAGCACTCTAATTGTTGTTATGTTATGTTGTTATGATTTAAATCTCTAGCGGTGATAGAAACAGGTAGACACAGATAATCAAGTAGCATTGGGGTATTTAATTATTTATTGCTGATCAAGGTGGATTACATCGACTTAAATAAATCGCAGCATAAAAGACCATATCGACATTAATTGGTAAAAGCTGGTAAGGCTAATGTTAACGTCAGTTTCCTTACTCGAAAGAGATGTCAGTGACGGGAGAGCCCAGGATTATAACCTCGCATATACTGATCCGCGATCTAATATCTTACCGACATCGCCACTGGCTCCAGCCAGTTGGAGTATGTTTATATTTTGTATCTAATTTGTTCCTATATCATTGAAACATGATATATCAAAGGTTCTGCTAAGACTATTGCGTTGTGTTGTCTTGTGTTTGTTGTCGTTCTTAAAACACTTAATCTCTGAGAGCCTCTGACTTGGGAAACTAGTGACTCACAGGTAGTATTTTATTAATTGGCCGTCGCCTATTTGTATTGTTGCTTCTTACTAATGAGGCACGATAAAACGACACCTTAATAGAAAACAGTCATTTGTAATATGATCAGGGTTTATTATTATTTATTAATTAGCAATTACAATTCTAGCAAGACACCAATGTTTCTTGTATAATTAGTCTAGACAGGCAGTATGCTTTACAGTCATGACCAGTCCCTAATACTACTACTTAAACCTGATATAGAAACATATGTATAAATATATATATATATAAATACTTTTAACTTTTTCTCCCTATGAATCTTTATCTCTTCTACTGTTCTACTATCTTTTCTTTAAATTCTTTCTGTTACTGTCTGTGACAAACTTCTAAGTCTTTTCTCAACAGCCCTTGGACTTAGCCAGATTCAACTTGACTTGATCTCGACTTAGCTGTTTCTTAACTTCTACTCGACTTTACTCAGCTTGACTCCCTTCTCTTAGACTGCTCTTTCCTTAACTCTCTTCTCTTAGACTCTTCTTTCCTTAGCTCCTTATTCTTAGACTATTTTCTCCCTAACTAACTCTTCCTCCGCTATTCTCATCTGAGGTCTTTCTATTCCTGCTAAACCGCGCCTTCTTCCTATGTACTGTCCAATAGAATTAATTCATTATATTTAAGAAAATCTAATTCTCCAATCACAGTTCACTTCTTAGTTTGACTTCGTGATTTATCTTATGAATCCGGCCCTAGATCACACAAACAATTCTCTTTAATCTATTAGACATTCCAAGACAATAAAACTATCACTCGTGCCATCAGCGATCTCTTAATTGCTTTTCCAGCATTCGGATGAATTCAGACTTGCATCTTATAACGTCGTCCTTCCAGATGTCCATTCCCGCATTCTATACTCTCTATTTAGGTCAATCACTGGCATGCTCAGGTTATCTAAAGAAATCTATGTCTTAGCTCAACTGCTAACCTTTCACAATTTGTAGCCTAATCTTTGATGTATCTTTTCATATAAAATATATGATTATATGTTACAGCATTCCAACACTACCGACTAATTCCATAATTAACAGTATAAGTAGTGCAAGACATAAATTATATCTAATCATAACACAAAATATAAAACATACAATAATCAAAATTACTAAAATAACAATATTCTCTAAGCTACGTAATTTACTAATTTGCGTCTATTTCTTACACATGCTGCTATTTCGCATTTACCATCATATTATGCAGTGCAACCAACTAGATGCTTATATCATTAACAACTGACAAACTTGACGTTAAGCTTATTTAACATATTCCTACCAATCTTTGATTATGTCTGCTTAGACGACATCTAGTGTAAATTACAGTTTCACTGTGGTGACACCCAATGTATATTTTTAGGTGAGATCCTTTTGATTTAACATTAACATTCAGTTTCAGCTAACAATAAAGTAATATCAATAATCCAAACGTTATCTTAACTCGATTAAACCCGAAGTACTAATTTACAATGTTTACACTAAATGAAATCTTTAAGTCTACATTTGTTACTACATAACATTTCATTGTTTATTGGGGAGCGAATACTCCCTGTACCTCTTTTATAATAACAATGTACAGCCGACGTATCTCAGCTACAGTGTAGTCCCTACACCTGTATAAATAATCACATATCTATTCCGTATTCGTGGTTCCCGCATTCTCTTTACTCTGATAGATTTACGGCTTGATTGCTTTATTGATATACCACACGTGTGAGTTTATACGGACCCAAGAAGAATATGAAACTTAACTATATTATATTTATTCAACATATTATTTAAACTAGAAATACGATTTTGGTAACAATGATACAGTTTAGAGACCTATATACAGAGATACAAAGTGTGTAGATTCTTCAATTACGTTATAAAAAAGATTAGAGACCTCTAATGGATTTAAACATTGTTTTCCAGTGTACCGCAGCCATAGCTTTCATCCTGGAAGCTGAATATCCGGAAGTCAACCACTCATTTCTTGTTGAACCACAGCAAGTTCTATAAACTAGGCTTCGTTTGAGTTTGCTTTCACACTTCATAAACCAGAATTTAAGCACATGTCTAAATATGAAAATACCTGTAATTATAGAAAATTTCTGTTCAATCCATTTACAATTTGTATTTACACACATGCTCCATCTCTCGTTATTGTTTCAATCATTTCATCGGCAGATCTTTTAATAGAAAACGACTTTTAAATCCAATGCAAATACAGTGTATTTTATAGAAAATAGTCGCTGAAGTTAAAACATATTAAAAACACATGAAACATGTGCGAAATATTATTTTAAGATATAACCTACACAACTAAATCTTAACCTTTTCACTTGTCTTACGATATAACTTTATCGTGAACCTTTATAATATAACCATTCACGATAATCCTAGATTAAATTGAAAACTTGGACAAAACATGTGTCAACGAACACTTAAGATTCTACATTCTTATTAACCAAGCGTAAGTAACCACTTAAAGATATCGAACCAGTTGTTAGACAGTTTGATTTTAGAAATACAATAATATTATACGTGAAGTTCAAATAAGTTATATAATACTGACATTAAAAGTGCTGATAATCTAGAATATCGCTCTCTGAATCGTCTTCAGAACATAATTACTTTAATATTCAGGCTGCTTGATATCAGTATTTTGTTTTAAAAAGGCAAAAATGTTTTTGCATCAAATCCGTATTTAATACTTCAACATCTTATTTTTCAACATTAGAATCAGCTGAAGATAGTACAGCATTAGTGCATAATTATGCATTGATGTTGTAACTTGTAAGCTTACTCATTTTGGGTCAACCTTTATGTTACTTCATACATATGGTATCATACACGGGAATACATATGGTATTCAACACGATAATATGTAAAATTATCTTTAAAGGTTAGATCGCCTGTAGATACTTAGTTCATAGGTTTATTAAATATTCTAGTAAATTAGGCCCTACGTAGGCCTACAGTTCTACACGCAGCATAACCGATAACCATGCTTTCTTCCGTCTCTCATTTGAAATACCGATCCCAGATTGCTCAAATCCATTTGATATACTTTATTAGCGTTTCATTCGAATTTTATACTTTAAGCCACTTTCTGACAATTTTATCATTCTTGTTCCTATACAATGTTCCTAAAGAATATTTCACATGTATTATCGTAATCTCTTTTGAAACAAGAAAGCCTACAAAACTTTGAAGATCTAATTTGGAAATTGATGTTTGAATGTGAGTCTGGGATATGTGACTTCAAGTTGTGACCTTAAAGCTTTTTGTATGCACTGTGATCCTTTCATCTGTTCTGTATTTGAATTAAAATTAAAGATGATCATATCTAAGAAATCTACATCTTTATTGTATATGAATAAAGCGACTTTATTACAAGGGAAAAAATTACCAAGATTAGTTAGATTACTAAAACTTTCTTGTAATTCCAGCTCAGATCTATCTCACGACCCAAAAGGGTCGTTTAAAAATCTATTGTAATTGTTGAGGCATGGTCCTACTTTGCCAGTCTATAATACGTTGTCCTGTGTGTAACATACGACCACAAAGAAGATGAGCCTGGCTAGATGCTGCACATGCATTACCATAAAACTTGTGATGACTTATGCTCTATATTGATTGATAGAGTAGCAGATGGGAATCAGGCACTGGATGAGCCCCATGATGCTAAAACCTCGAATGAAATAGTGGATCACTTGGAAAATGTTTTGATGTTCGAAATCTGGTGCAACACTTGCACGGTTTCATAAAACCAGTTGTTCGTTGCGTTCCAGTACAATTGACATTAGCAATGCTGTGTAACTGCTAAGTTCATTAAAGGAATTTCTGGCAATTATTTCGCTTTTTAATGCGTAGCGATATCAGTACATATGAAAGCCGTGTACAAGAGAAATCCATTTCACAGGACTATCCCTATGTCGCCAGACGCACGGGAAAATTTTTCTGCACGAAGGTGGATCTGATTTCAAAAAGATATCTTACGAATATCAAATGAGCATCATGTCATCATGAATTAGGAATGCGTAGAACATTAATGTAACTGCAGCTTAATTCAATTACTTTATGAACAGCCAAGCTTTCAGCAGGAAATGCCCGCATCCTGTTTGCTTTATTATACACATTGGGCAAAGTAAAAAAGTAAAATTAAACACGCATTATAGTGAAATGATCAACTATGTTGATATCTATCACTTTTAATACCACATGTTCAAAGTTAAACCGTTGGGCAATTTAGTCCATTTTCCGTGTAGCCAGTCCAGTGAATGTATAAATGTAGCCAGTCCAGTGAATGTATAAATGGGCCTATGTAGTTTCCGCATTCACATCATCAAAGGGCGTCTCGGTTTCTAATCTCGTTTGGCCCCATGTAATTTTATATCCGGTCCAGCTTTTTATTGCGTTTTTAAGTTTTTATTAATTTATTAGGTTTTACAATTAACTCTGTGAGATTTTTACATTTATGAAAGTTCTAGTAGAGTATAGCGCATGAAAATTAGCTACTAGATTTCCTATACATCTTATGTTCTTTACGTGTGCACGTGAGAACTATTCTGCAGGAGAATTTTAGGGCATAACAAACTTTTGTGCATTTAGTAACTCCATTATTCGACACTGTAGGAATTAATTAATATACATGTATGTTAATAACATCATTAATGTTAGTATCAGTGCTTTACTCGTCTGTGCTAAGCGCACAATTCCTGCTACCAAAATTCGACCTATAAAGGTCAAGTTAATCATCAACTATTTAATTCTTCAACTATTTAATTAATTAGTCGTTTGCCTTCTATTGTCTTTCAAGCCTTTTTGTAGTTAGTAGCTTCAGTAGTTAAATCTAATTTTACATGACCTCTAGTTAATATCAGTGATTAAAGTGGGGGGGGGGGGGACGCAGGAGAACTGTTTTCCCCTAGCCCTCATTTTTCTGAGGAGCGTTCCCCTGCTAGGGGCCCATGTTAGATACTAGAAGACCTGTAAAAACATTACACGAGGGCTCGAAAAATTCTGGCCGTCCCCATATCTCACAATTCCCAATTTAACCACTGGTTAACAGACAGGATTAACATAATAGCCTAAGCAGTGACAGTGTAGCCTATAACTGCGCCTAAACGCCCGAGTTACACGGCCATGGCGCCATTGCTGATCAAAGTTAGCGATTAAATAAATAAAATGTAAATGTAAACAGGCACTATAGTGAAATGATCAACTATGTTGATATCTATCATTTTTAATACAACATGTTTAAACCATTAGGCCATTTAGACCCTTCTCCGTATAACCAGTCCAGTGTCCCAGATTTTACTCTCAGATCCGAACGGCTGGGATTCGAACCCACGAGGGTTCAATTCACCTCAGGATCTGTCATTTAAAACTTCATAATGTTACCTCTACACTCTTAAGACATTCAAAATAAATTTTTTAATGTTCTTGCTTTAACTATTACCAGTCTATTTTTTAATTACGGTATAGTACATATGCGTGCACAATGGTAGTTATAGCATGCCCGTTGAGCGTATCCAAATATATTACTATAATAGTAAACCACCGTTAACAGAGCATAATAAACGAATAAATATATTTAATCAGATGCAGATTCTAGGTAGATTCTATTCTAAATTATCCTTAGCCTGCTCATTACTACTGCATCCCGCGTTGCCGGCTAAACGATTATGTTCGACAACAATATTTAAACGACAAATAAGCTATTAACAAATACTTCACCATTTGAATTGCGAATCTAAATAAAAAACAGACAACGTCATCTTACAGATGCTCTGTAGTATTTCTATTTGAACTTACTATCGTCGCGCATGAAGTGCTACTAAAGTTGAACAAACCTGAACACGCACAGGTCTGACCTACTAACGACTGCATTGATCTGAGCGCCAGGCTATGCAAGCCTCGCTGTTTACGTTAAAGTGGCCACACACGATCACAAATATCTGATCAGATATCTGTTTAGATAAATTTGATTTGTCCACACACGGTCAAATATATCTGCAGATAAAACTGATGATCGCCCACACACGGTCAAATTTAACTGTTCAGATATCTGATCAGATATGCTAATTAGCTGTCAATCATTTCCAGACTGCAGCGCGCGTGACTGGCGTGTTATGACTACAGTCAATCAATATATTTTTTAGCTATTTAAACTACTAATTTGAGAGCTACCCATCCCCTGATTGATGGTGGCTGTTCAAATGTTGGAAGTATCATTCAATGATTTAATAAGTTCATTTTTATTATTTTATTTTTTAATCTCAATTTAAAATTATACCCCTGCCTATTTTGTATGCACAAGTTCAACTATCATCATTAGTTTTATTTACGTTCACCTTACATGTATATCACATTTAATCTGCGTTTTATCAGTGGATTGTGCGTTTGAATCCAGGCCAATTGCATCCGAGGCGAACACTCTAACTGTTACGCCATATCCACCCAATACTTCACTATCAATACAACAGTACAATTTAATACAAGTTATAGCCTATACACCCACATGGTAAGTATTCTGCACCATTAAGTATTCTGCATCATCGTCACTATTTAGTTTATATTTCTACATACCCGTATAGGCAAAGTTTACTACTTGTAGGCCTATATATAACATAACATAAAATAACGGCACATTGAGTTAGAAAGCACAGATGCTTCTTTAATACTCACTTCCTCTTTCTCCGTGGTTAATATTAATTGTTTGCTTTTGGTGGCGCATTAATTGTAGCCGGCGCGGATTTAAGAATAACCTTCCATCATCCTGGGATTTTTTCCTTCCTATGCTGTCAACCAACACTCGGTCTTCCAAGGTGGTCACTCACAAAGTACTAACTGAGGTCAGTGTAGCTTAACTTCGATAATTGACGCGCAACTAAACCAAGTGCGCTAAATCCCACCAAACGGCCTGTTTATGAAGTGTTCATTATCGCGGGAGAGTGTGGAACACTGTATAGATTGCGCGCATTTTTATTGTTGAGAAATACAATAGAGATTGACTATAAACAAAATTATTATTTTTTGTTTATAAAATTATAATTTGTTTAGCTAAGGTATTTCATATTGAAATTTAAAAAAATCAGTTTAGAGTCCCGTATATCCCTATTCGGGGTCGACACGAAAGGGTCTAGATAGGAAACGGAACATTAAGGTCGCGTATATATCGATTTGGTACCAACACATTTGCACGACTATGTTTTTATTTTTCACGTCGCAACGCAGTCCCGAACTCGCGACCTCTCGTTCTAGAGGCGAGCTCACTATCAGTGCGCCACGAGTCATTCAATTTATATATAAAGATCAATATTGAAATTTAAAAATGATATTTAATTCGGTAACGCTTATCTCTGTATGTCAAAAGAATCTTTGTGATTTATAATAATTTTATTTTGATTAGGCCCTACTCTTAAAAAATTAATTTCTATTTAGAATGCTCAAATTAAAATAGGTTTAGGCCGATAAGTGCGCCAAAATTATTGGTGGGCGGGACAAGTCTTCAGATCTGAAAACTGACGCGGCCACACACGATCAAATTTATCTGAACAGATATTTGTTCAGATAAATTTGATGGTTTTTCCCAGCAGTTTTGAAAACTGACGCTCGTCAGTTTTCCCATCAGTTTTTGCCCACACGCTATCAAATTTATCTGTTCAGATAAGTTTGATCAGTTAAATTTGATCGTGTGTGGAGAAACTAGGTCATCAGTTCTCTCGTCAGTTTTCAAATCTGACGCGGCCACACACGATCAAATTTATCTCTTCAGATATCTGAACAGATGAGTTTAATGGCAAAACTGATGGTGTGTGGCCACTGTTACAGCACGCGTGCATGATTACTAATGTCGTCGATGCGGGCTAGTAGTCACCCTGTGTGACTGTGTGCGCGTGCTTGTGTATGTGTTTGTGTTTGTGTATGTGTATGTGACATGTGTATGTTGTTTGCTTGTTATGAGCATCTACGTCAGTGTGTGCGTGTGTTTGTGTGCTTGGATATGTGTATTAGTAATTAGTACCCTTCCTCGGACCTAACTCCCGGATTTTGGATTGCACCGTTTTTGGACCCCACCCACTGCTCATCGAATTCGATTTGGTACCATAGTGCTCAATGTTGTCATGGACGACAGTAGCACTCTAATTCTGTTGTCGTCGTCGTTGTTATTGTTAGGATTTTGACTTACGGCTCAATGCTCAGAAGAAAACCCCAGCTGGGTTTTTCTTAAAGCGGCCTCTGCCAATGGTTGATGAGTCATACATCTGTTGCTGCATCACGCAGCAGTGACTGCTGTTTGCTTAGCTTTTCAAATTATGCTTATCAAATTGACAACTAAATTTTTGTGCTACGCATGAACATGGATGATGACAGAGATGTGAGAAGCTAGGAGGCGTGGTTTCTTACCAGCTGCAGTATTGCTTGACTACGAGCTGGATAAATGCTGACCGTATTCCAGTAAACATTCCCTGTACACCCCTTTCCAGCAGAATGTCTGCTGTCTGGTTGATGAGAGGCCTGCTGGGCGCTTAGTCTCGTGTTCAATTCCTAGCCACGCATTTTGCTTGTAGAAAAGCATTTTACAAGTGCATTTACATAAAAGCTAACAGTACATTTAACCTTAGAGCTCAGTTTGCTATGCACGCGCAAGCCCAGTGACATTCTGAATTGCTAAGAGCTTTGCTGGGTTCATGCTGAGTTCATCGCATGACAATTTAAACTCAATTTCTAAGTGTTTGGCCTACCTTAGAATTTTTCTAAACATTTTAGTGCGAATTTTAAGCTACTTGTTTCACTCAGTGTTTCTGATTTTATGAATCTTTGAATATCTTTCTCTGTTTGGAAATTTAAGCATTTAATCTTCTAAAAGTTTTGTTTATTCAGGCTGTCGTGCTATTTTTAAGATTAAATGTTGTTTAGTTTTGATGCTCAACCAGGGTTCAGCCTCTATATTGGTACAAATACCCCGGGAGCTGTAACTATAGTTAAGGGAGTACAAGTCAGGTTCAACTCAGCTTTAGTTCTGTAACTTCATTTATAATTTAATTTTAAATTATAATTCGAAACTTAATTGTTTCATCTGTTTACAAGGCTTGAAAGTTAAGTACATTTTGTATGGGTTGGTTGTATTACTTTACAGTATATCTGCTCTATTTTAAATAAATTATTTGTGTTTAACTTAATTGATAAATATTTAACTTTAAAAATTGAAATTTCATCATTTTCAGTCGACTGATTTTAAACCAGTTCATTCAACGATGCTTTCACTTAATTAGATGAGGATTATAACTTTTAAAATAAGCCAGAGAAATCTAGTCATTGAAACTCATCTGTTGCCTTGGATACGACCTGAGCAATCTTCCTTCAGTTCTTTTGTATCATTAGGATCCTTACTAACTAATATTCACAAAACCTACATAGCTACTGCAATCAAAACAGCCACAACAGTTTATGATTCAGTCATACACAACAGGTGTTAGGCCTATCCAATTTTTAAAGGTGGCTAGATCAGCAGCTCCACCGGCAGTGACTGAAGTTGTACTCAGGTTTGCCATAGTGTCAATGACCGTGACGTCCGATACGGCACACTTACAATTGCACCAGGGCACTATAGAGTAATGCGACCAGGGCGTTTTCCATCTGACCCAGAAAACCCGCTTGGTTCCTTAAAGTAAGGGATGCTCGCTCGCGAAAGGGTTCGCCATATTATGTCGTTTAAATTGTAATGGCGATGCATAATAGTGATTGTAGGACCGATTATAAACCGGTTTCGCTAATTAACAGCTAATTTAATTTAACCGACAATCAGAACCTAACAATGTGTGTGATCTTAACAATCGTGAATATTTAGCAACAAACTGATAAATATATTCATTATCCTGTAATATGCAAAGTGAGATGAAATTACACATTCAGCTGGAATTCGCAAGTTTTGATATACACATAAGTTTGCAGCCTATAGCGTCTTAAATCTGATATATATCTGATGGCGCCTTCTATAGATTGCTACTATTCATACAAATTTAACTGATTTTGTCTCACATATTGCACTTGAATACTTCAGTAATCTCGATCTCGATCACGAAGGTAGAATTAACTAAGAACACTGCTTTAAATATTTTCTATGCTTGTAGTAAATGGACCCTGTAAGTTTGTTAAGTTTTACAATAAACGGTAAAAACAAGTCAAAGATTAGAATCCAATTGAAATCGATAATTTAACTCAAACAAGCCGAACTCTCTCATCTGCTTCGTTAAGTAAATAATTAAGATAATCAAATATTAAGCAAATATTTAATTATTATATTTTATATTTAATTATTTAATATTTAATTAAATATTTATTATAAATAAATATACGTTACGCAAATATTTGTCTCTGCCCTTACACCGTAGCCTATCTGAGGGTATCATTTGTGATACTGAGGCAGAAGTTTAACTAATTTCTGCAGCTCCTTTGTATGATTAGATGGGTATTACAATTTTTCAGGTTGAACTGAACCTGTAGTACGTCAGTAAGTTGTCCAACTTTGGAGGAGCAGGTGCAGGGATTTAATCCAGCGTTCCCTAGTCACTGGATACTTTCGAGACATGAAACTGACGTTAAACATTGCTTTAGCTTTTGCTTTACTCAGTGGCGTAGCCATTACCTTTTCATCGGGTGCAGGTGTGGCAGTTTAATAAAATGATGATGAATTAGGAGCTTAAAATGATGGGGTGATAGCTTACAATGATGATGAATTAGCAGCTAAAAATGATGATGAATTAGTAGCTTAAAATGATGGGGTGACAGCTTTAAATGATGATGAATTAGTAGCATAAAATGATGGGGTGACAGCTTAAAATGATGGCTGGGCAGCTTAAAATAGTAGTCGATAAGACTTCAATGGATCATCAATATAAATTTCATTGGATTGAGGGGCACACTTAGGTAGCAGCCATTTCATCTGAGGGAAGCTACTCCCAGAAGGGCCTACCTATATTGGAAATGAAAATGGCTTCCGGCATCTTTCTGACGTAAATTTTATCAACAATACCATTACATCAAAAGATCTCATCAGAATTAGTGCTAAAATATTTTGCTAATTTATATGCTATTAGCACAATAGAGTAAAAAAGGAGTTAGAGAATGATTTGAGATTTTAATAACGAATACTCCTAGCTGATTAAAAGATTTTTAATGAAACTTGGACAGAATATACGTACATTATCTTAGTTTGGCTATCTTCAAATTAGCCATTGGAAGAAATGGATAACTGCCGAAAAAATACAGTATACAACTTTTCAATTTACTAGGTCATTATATCTTTATGGGCCTGTATTCAGTAGTAGATATATTCCTTATTGTCTGTTGGCCTACATAATAAAGTCAATAGAAACTGGATCCAATTCAAAATGATATTTTAAAACTGAATATTTTAAATCCTTTCAAATTTTTCTCTTTGAAATTCAGATTTGCGACAGGTTTTCGTTTTTGCGGGATATTTTATACAATAAATGTTTGAAATAAAACTTGGATTTAACTTGTTCGTATTGAATTGCTTAGCGACGGTGGTTTATAGCAGTTTAACGGAAATAAAGGTGTTTGCTTTGGAGGTAAGCTGAGTAGATAGTCAAACATATACATCTGAGCCGGAGTCACATAGTGAAAACTAGCAGATTCGTTACTGAAAAACTTCAATTTCTTTGTGTCCTAAACACCAGAAAAACAATCAATTCAATGCAATAAAGCAGCAATCTATCTCTGCATATCTTTTCATTTAAAAGCAACAGATGCAATCGTTTATAATGAAGTATAAAAAACAAAAGACTTTCTGAATTTAATTATAGCTTCACGTAGACCTACAGATATATAACACTGGCACTAATTTTCGTGAGTAACCTAAACACTAACCTACTGCAGTAAGTGGTCCAACATACATGTTATAGTTTTAGCTGATAACATATCACACTAACAAATATTATCTACAGTAGAAGATAATTTGAAGTTTACCTTGAGAGAGATAGAGGCTAGAGAGACTTCCAGTAAGCTAGCAGAATTTATCGGCATTGTCTTACCATTGCGTTTAATAGTAGTTTTCAGTAATTCATTAGATATATTAGATAATAATGCATTATTGTCGATACTAAGTCAAAGAAGTAAATTAAAGTATCATCATTCTTCCTGAGGGGATATCTAGAAAACAAATGATAAAAATAAAGCTCATACTAACATTATATTGGCTAAACTCCTTGCCGTGATAAATAGCAGCTCGGACTATTTCCATAACACGATCAGAACGTTCTCCTAGTACACCAGATATTACATGATAGGGATTCTGGGAATCAAATATAATTCGCTTATTGCTATCTAATGCTTCATCAGGAGTGATGTTGAAATAATTTAAGCATATGCCCATATCCACATCTTCAAAGCCACCTCGTTTCTCTCCGGCACATACGGCAGGGTATAGCTTCCGTCCCTTTGTGATCACAGTATGAGATGCAGCCTTGGATAATAAATATCCACCCCCTCCGGAATTGTAACCAGTGGCAACCATATTGTCAACTTTCATTCCCAGATAGGCGGGTTTCTGAGGATCAAACTTCATCAGGTAGTTGATGAGATTCTCGTAGACAATGTACGTGTCGTCATCTGCCTTCAAGTACCAGTCCGTGTCGTTCTCGAAGTTTCTAATTATAATAATATAATTAAAAAATTACATATATATCGTCGAATACAATTACATTTAGAGTCAAATCAATTGCCAATAATCCGTTTTGAATAACAAGTAGAATGATAATAGAAGATTAAATACATTTGTACACGTATTTTGAGGTGTTTTTTCTATGTGTTTATTGACACATCCAACAATCATACCGACAACTGTCAATAAAATCTTAAACGCTTAAATACATGTAATTGAGAGATGATACGTGTAGGTCTATATGGATGATTTCTTCAAATATAGGCCTACTTTTAAATGTGCTATTTAATCGGTGTAACGTAAAACGAGTCTCAATGATAACAACGTAGGGCATTCTAGGCCTATAAAGGAAAATCGAAGTCAATTCATTAAGTAAAATAAAAGTCGTGAACAACAACATTTAAAATTTACTGCATCGAGAGCATTAATAAGCTCATGTGCAATGAAAAATAAATTTTGTTAAGATTAATTATTCAATACACGTCTGCCTTCTACAAGAGGACTGATACACTTGAATCCTTGTGTGTACAGGCGATGTATGTAGCTTATCAAGCTACTGTATGTAGCTTATCAAGCTACTGTATGTAGCTTATCAAACTACTGTATGTAGCTTATCAAGCTACTGTATGTAGCTTATCAAGCTACTGTATGTAGCTTATCAAGCTACTGTGTGTAGCTTATCAAGCTACTGTGTGTAGCTTATCAAGCTACTGTGTGTAGCTTATCAAGCTACTGTGTGTAGCTTATCAAGCTACTGTATGTAGCTTATCAAGCTACTGTGTGTAGCTTATCAAGCTACTGTATGTAGCTTATCAAGCTACTGTGTGTAGCTTATTAAGCTACTGTATGTAGCTTATCAAGCTACTGTATGTAGCTTATTAAGCTACTGTATGTAGCTTATTAAGCTACGGAAAAGAAACTCTTAAATAGTTTAACTATTCAAAATTGGTCAGTATTTAAATAGGCCAACTTCAAAATAGCTAAACCAATTAATATGCAAGAGTATTGTTATAAAACTGTATTACAGTAGTTACTTCAAAGTTTCTTACCAACATACTGCACATGTACATCCAAAAATAATAATGTATGAGCCATGAAGTTTAGACCATTCTAGTCTACTGTACTTTTATATGGCTTTTGATTGACTAATTTCAAACTTACTCTTTTTTCAATCAGTCGGAGCCTCTAAATGAGCTCTTGTTTAAAAAAATGCACACATTATCCTGTGATCAAATTCATTTAATTAACTTCTTTAGCTATTGAATTACAATTTTATCTTAACTCAAGGTTGGCTTCTTTGAACTAAAGCTTATAATTGAACGCTTTCTCTAAAGAAATTTTAAAATCCCGTTGATTGATCACAAACCTGAAGCAGTGGTTCAGTGCGGTCATCGTTTTTGTTGTCAGAAAATCTCTACCTTCTGGAACATCCAGTGGAGCCAGCTCATTGGATAGTTCCCTCATGCGAGTAGGAAGATCATTGGGATAAGTTTTACTTTTTGAGAAGAAAAATAGTCTCCGATAGCAGTGTTGTGACCAAGTTCTTCTAACGGCCTCTCCTTTCTTCGGCCAATTACCCAACGTTATAAATATCATACACAGCACCTTGGGAAATCTTGTACCTACAACACAGTTGAAAGCTTGCTCGTCTGAAAAGTGACCCTATTCTTAGAACACGCAAACACACACACACACACACACACACACACACACACACACACACATATATATATATATGTATATATATGTATACACACACACATATATATATATATATATATATATATATATATATATATATATATATATATATATATATATGTAGACCCTAATTACAATTATTTGCTACTACCCCAGCTTCTGATGAGAGGGAAAGAGTAATTTTAAATGATTGCATATAAAAGTGATGTTTACCGTTATTCTAGAATGTTGAGGCATGCGGGAACAGGGATTTCAAAATTGCGTCCCCATTCCGTCCCAGTAATGGGGCGGGATTTGGCTGAGGCATACGAGCTGAAGAAGAGAAAGAGATAGAACTATATTTATTTAAGAAACTTAATATAACAAACAAACAATTAGACAATAATAAACACAAACAGACATTAGGTCATCAATAATATCAAGTCATCATCATTATCGTCATCATCATCAACATCATCATCATCATTATCATCAGCAGCAACATAAACATCATCTCTTGGATCAAAATTAATTTCTATTGTAGAAGTAGGATTGCGATACGAATTTACATTCACTTTTCCTTCGTTTTAGAGAATTTAGTAGCAATTTCTGGAGCAAAGGCTACTTGTTTATTCTATCGTTATGATTAAGTCAATCAATTAGGCTAGAGAATATTCGATATTCCATATAAGACTTCAAGATTTGATATCTCTTTCTATTGGAACAGCTCTGAAATCTTCTAGTAAAGATTTAGCACGAATTTAAATCTTCATATTATTGAATTTAATCTCATAAGCAATCTTGAAATCATGTAGAATCTGCTAAATTAACAATTTATTTACAATTTACCTGTATATGCAGTTTTTTCAATATCCATGCATTTTAATATTTAGCAATACTTACATGAGTTGTTTTTAGCAGATTGGATGCCTACGCTGCGAGTGCTTCTAATTTCACAAAAATGCAGTAGTATCAGCCAAATTAGAGCAATTACTGCTATCGCTAAAATATGTCTTCCTAGATAATGTTCAAAGTACATTGATACATATCTCTTAGTATTAATTAGTAATAAATTGAAATTAATATTTTAATGAATAAAGACTCACGTGTAAAGTGATCCCAATATTGGTATGAAAATTTGAAAAACAATTAAACTACAAGTGTATAAACGGCACAGTGTAAGCCTACGTCTTTATGATTTAGCGTTTGTATAGTGGGCCCTTTTTATTACAAGTTAACTTCTATAGATGCGTATCAAGAACATTTTTTGGTTTTTTAATAGATATGCCTATGCCGTTTTTATTCTGAAAAAGAACTAAAAATACTTTAGTCACTATATATTAAAGTAGCTTAGCTAACTGAAAATAGCTAAATTGCTAAAATATAAACAGATTTGATCGCGTGAAAGTCAACTTTAAATTATAGCTAATACAAAATAGTTTAACAAAATCTGTTAGAAAAGTAGTTTAACTACTAAGGTTCAAAGTCAAAGTAGTTAAAGCTTTACTACTTGGGAAAAGCCGATTGCTTATACGTACATCTTCATATTCTATAGCTTTACGTATGAAAGTAATCTAATAGCATGCTAATAGATGTGTATGCTTATAGTTTATAATAGCCCTACGACTAATCATGATGTTCGACTATCGTTTAGTCTTAAAGCCGAAATGAGAGAAGTTAATCTGAGTGAAATATGAAAATCTACCCGCTTGAATGATTTATGGCCCGCCTTTCTAATTAATTCACCTTTAGGGTATGCACTGCATACCCTAAAGGTGAATTAAACGCTGGAAGACTGAGTGTTGACAGCTTTGAATATAAAAATCAGGAGGGTGTTGAAAGGTTATTTTTCAATTTGCGCCGGCTGCAATTGTTTCGCCGACAAAAAGCAACGATTACTAGTAACCGTTGGAAATGAAGAAAATATTAATAGCTACAAATCAGCAACTAAGAAAGGAAACTATGTAGCACATGCGGTATGTCAAGTATGTAGCCAGTGACGAAGTCGGTACGTGCTGGGTTCAAATCCTGGGCTCGCCCGTCACTGACATCGCTTTCGAGTGGGTAACTGACGTTAACCTTAGCTTTAACCATACGAAAAAGTATCGATTAAATAGAACCACTTGGGCATGTAGAAGGCCTATATAGGCCTCTACATATTTCAAACGATCTGGGAAAGGCTTTCCCTCAGCCTATCAACTGTAGCACATTCAACAGTAACTGTTGTCACTGCGGCTTTGTAAGGTGGGCGGGTTTAACGCAAAATTGACATTTACACTCTAATCGGATTTTACAACAAGATGTTATTATTTAACAAGAGACGAAATTATAAGATCATTTAATATCAAGTTATGAAAACTAAATTCTCGTTAGAGAGGTTTTTTTAAACCAGTTGTTTTCGGTTCATTTAGGTGAGTGAGTCAATTATGTGCTTCTCTGACAGATGAGTCTAAGGGAACATTTAGGTCGGCTATCCATCGGCCTGACACCACCACGTGTACACGACTTGGGTTTTACTCGCCCCTCGTAAGAGTAGCTGCGCAATCTCAAACCCGCGACCTCTCATACTATAGACAAGCTCTCTACCACTGCTACACGAGACTTTCATTGCATAGGTCCTATTCAACCTTGAGAATTTTACGATATAATCGACTGCGCCATTATATCAGGTTGCTAGTTGAAGTTTCTATTTAATCAATGGTATATTCCTAGTATAAATTATGGGTTTTCAAGTAAAAATCTCTCTCTCTCTCTCTATCTATTTCTCTCTCTCCCTCTCTCTTTCTCTTTCTCTCTCTCTCTCTCTCTCTCTCTCTCTCTCTCTCTCTCTCTCTCTCTCTCTATCATGTGATCGATGGATGAGTGACTGATACGATTCAACCCCCACTGTTAGTACTAGCTCAGTTGCACGGTGCCTGAGTGCATACCACTTCCTCGACCACTTTGAAAGAGTTAAGGACTAGATAAAGAAGAATGATTTTAAAATATATCTTACTTATACAAATAGAGGAATTATAATAATAACTATATATAATAACTTATATATGTATAATAGTAATAATAATAAAAAGTTTAACGTCCTACTCATATAAGGATGATGTAAGGGATGTCTCACATCACAAATTGATTAACCCAAATGACCTGAATAAACATGTGCTGAAGAGAAAGGAAAGGGATCATTAGCGGTGCCGGTGGTCAAAAAGCAGTCATACAAGATGATATAAATATTTCTTAGGAAGTGATATGCATTCAGCCTACTACAGAAGGTGTGAATAGTTGAACGTGAGCTAAGAACAGGAGGCAGGGAGTTCCAAACAGTAGGAGTTGAAAAAGAAATAGAGCGTCTACCTAATGCAATGAGAATATTTCGAGTTTTGAGCAGATTGTCTTCAGAATAACGAAGCTTACGAAGAGGTTGGTATGGGATTAAAAGACACGAAAGATAAAAATGTTTTTCAAAGATACGTTTTTTTAATTTAACAGGGCAATTATATACTGGACGTAAATTAAAGTATGTACAAAGAGCGCTGTACAGTATATAAATACACACACACACAGATATATATATATATATATATATATATATATATATATATATATATATATATATATATATATATATATACTGGCCGACTTCGCCACTGGCTAGAGCCAGTGGCGAAGTCGGTAAGATACTCGACCGCGGATCAGTTGGTGCGGGGTTAAAATCCTGGCCAAATCCTCCATTTATTATGTCTATAGTGGGAAAAGGTTAGTCTTAAGCTTGCTAGAGAAAGTTGAAAGAAAAAACAAGAGAAGGTTAGCAGGTAAAGAGTTCCAGATTATGGGTGCTGTTAAGAAAATGAACGTCTGCCCAATGAAGTGAGAATATATTAACAGAGAGAAGATTGGCATCGGTGGAACGAAGTGCACGTGAGGGACGATAGGAAAGAAGACTTTCAGATTTGTAAGAAGGCTTGCCAAGTCGCAATGTCAAATGTTAACAATCATAACAATGGTTTAACGTCCATTTCTTCGCACGAGGATGATATTTTCCAATAGATATTACTTAGAAATGTAATAGATATTATTGTAAGTGTAAGAGATTAAATTAAATTAAATTAGAATTAAATTAGAGATTAAATTAATTGTAAGAGATATTATTTAGAAATGGTCTTTGCGTTTACAACAATATGGCCACTGTTATTATTGTGAAGTTAACTCACTTAAGTTAGGAACCTAAATATAATTAGTTACTCGCTTAATTGTATAAGTCAAACATGCCTGATTGTGCATTATTCTAGAATTTTCACCTTTGACTTTAACATGTCCCTATAGACCTAACTGTTCCCCTTAGGCCTAAAAACTCAAATAATATTTTACAGAGTAATGATTAAAACAATATTACTTAATAGAAATAACAATATTTGTTTTTCTTAGTAATTGCTAATGACTGTATTACCTCACAGAGCTCGGGCTCTTTCGTGGTAACCCTTTTGTTTAATTTAGTTTTGTTTTTGTTTTTTTTAGTTTCTTTGTTTTTTAGTTTTATTTAATTTCAACTTAGGCATGCTACATGTATTTGTTGTTTAGAAAGACATGAAAAAGCAAAAAGGTTGCATTAGCATTGCATTCCATTAATAATAATCCCAAATTATATTTTACATAGTTATGATAAAAATGGTTTAAAAATCGGTAAATAATCTAAACTCGATTTATAAAGTCTAACTTCTGCACCCATCAGAAAGCTATGTAATGAGGGTTACACCGCGCCTCATCATTACCATGGTTACCACGGTACAAAAATTAAGCTAAATATTGGTAAGCTCGGGACACCCCCACCACTAACCAGGGATATCCCTACCTAGTGCTAGCCCAGGAATTGTACCCCGACCTACTGATTGGACGAAGAAAACGAAACTTAAACGAATCAGCCACTGGATTAGCCATTACGCCAAATTTAATGCATCACTCGGTAGAAATTAACTATAATTAATTTTAATTTTATGTTGATAAAGTCTGTCTGCGCCAGAAAAAGAAAAGAAATTGAACTTCGTATCATTTAATGATGTTTGAAATATTCATTATATGTAGTCAGGGGCGGATCCAGGAATTTTTTAAGTGGGGGCCCGAAATTTTTTTTGAGAGTATACATTTTTTAGCTTACGCCTTCTTCGGGACATGTGACACAGCCAGACAAATTTTAGTGGGGGAGGGGGAACCAAAATTTGTTCACTACTACGTTCGGCTCATAGAGTGAGTGTATCCCCGTACCTTACCCTCCCCCCCCCGCTCATACCCGTACTAAAGTCAGGGGAAAACCCAAAGTCCTACAATTGTTTTGGAAAAAGTAGGTTCATTTTTCACATCTGAAGAAACTCTGCGTATTTCTACGAATTCCAAAAGTGACCTAATTTTGGCGATGGAGGGCTTAAGCCCCTCCCAGCCATGGCTGCTTGCACCACTGCTACGGGACAGAGTTCACATTTTTACTTACACCCTTTTTTCCTCCAATTTGGTTATGCATTGGTTCAAGTGAAAATTGAGAGCTAGTGAAACGGTCAAGATTTTTCAGGCCCCATCCATTATAGACCATTCATAAAATTTGTTTACTTTTAAAAAAACCCTTAGCATATTTCTCTGTCGTGAGAGGCGCCACTTGTGCCATCAGCTGATACTCATATGATCACGCGTACGGCAGACTTGCGGCAGGCACGTCTCTTTCATTTGATCAGTTAAAGAGAAATTAGGGTTAGTCTTTGCGTTCAAAGTTAACATTCCTGTAATACCTTGTAATTTTATCAGGATAGTTGTCTCAAACAGATCTAAAATGTACTGCTGTGCATTTGGTTGTAAATCTGACTATCGGAAAAATCGGACTATAAAATTTTTTAAATTTCCATGGAATCAAAGAACGTCGAGAACAATGGACAAAAGCTGTTAATCGAAAAGATTTCAAGCCTTCGAATAGCAGTCGATTGTGCGAGAATCATTTCATTACTGGTAAGTTTAATATTCTGTAAGCTAATACTGACTATGTGTTGAAAGTATCTTTAAATTAGGACTATTAATGTGTAGTTCTATTTACCTTATTAATTATTACACTATTACAGTAAGCAGCGCCTCTATTATAATGATAACTAGGCTGATTGTTTACTTAAAAACTATAGTTTTACAACATATTGACTTCATTTTGACCTATCAATAAATTTACTACAGTGATTATTTTGAAAGTTATAAATTATATAATTATTGTTAATGATACTAATGAAAATAACAATTAATAAGTTAAAACATAGAAGCTGTTGGTCACTTGTGATTTATTATTAACTAATTATTTGTAACTTAAAATACTACAGCAACTCTATAAATTAATAAAAGCAGTCTCAAGTAATTTAATAGTTACCTCTTCTGCTGCCAATGAGATTCAATCATTGGGTTACACAAGTCAATGGTTAAACTTCAACTCATGATAGTTGAGCAGCACGATAGAATTAATTTCATGATCATTTGTTCGTCTTTTCAAGTATGTGTCGACTTCAAAAAGTTAGTAGTGAAAATGTGATTATCCAAATTACAGTTAAAGTAAAAATGCAATAACAGCGAAAATTTTAGTCCTTTTGGTTGTTTTGATGGATTTTCTATTAATGTACCTATATTTTAACTTTTTGTTCGATTTCACCAATTTGACCATGTTTTTAACTTTATAAATTGCAATTGTAGGGTCATTGAACATATTTTATTGCATTTCTTCACGTTTCATATTATCGTCATGATCTTCAATTTTGACTTTATTGCCATTTGACGTCATAATAATAATTTTTCTGAATCTGGCCTTTCATACAAATGGAGACTATGGCAATAATAATGCATTAGAATAATTTTCTTTCCTAAACTCATTGTCCTGATATATCATCATCATCATCATCTTCCCTTAAATCCCAGTTTAACGAAGGTCAGGATACGAATAGACGATTTATCCATTCGTTTAAGTTTGTGGCAATTCCTGGAGCATAGGCGCTCACCAACCGAATGCCCTTTCTGACATTGGTATGGATCTTAGTGCTTTAGTCGCCTTCTAGGACAAATGCAGTCATCGGTTGGTCAAATTCTAACGACCTGGACGGACACAACACGGGGATTTTCCTGTTTATATATATATATATATATGTGTGTGTGTTTGTTTTATTTATGCTTTAGGGCAGCCAAATAAATGTCCAGATCATCCAGATTATGTTCCGTCAATATTCAGTTTTTCTTCAAATGTTGATCAGGCTGAGGCTGCGCTAACCAGATTTAATAGGGCCCAACGAAGAAGAGAAGCCAATGTGCAAAGTAGATATCCGATTATGCAGCGTACTGCACCTTCAGCCTCTGCTACGTTAGGTTTGTTTGCAAGTTGCACTCATTTTTGTTGTACTGCTGAGAGATGATTTATCTTTCTGATGTTTATTCCAGAGCTTTTGTAGAAAATACTACTATAGTATTAAGCCTAACATGAAACTCAGCTAAAAATTGATGGTGATGACGATGATGATAATAATCTTCATGATGATAATCCTGATACATAGTCAAAGCAGTATTTGTTGATTTATTCCTTATAAATACATTTTTGCCATAGTGGCATTAGTTGTCAAGTCTATTTGTTCATTGTAAATAAAGGAAGCATAATCTAGTCTTCATCCAATTACATCCAATTGTGTAATGTCTTAAATTTCTAATCGTAAGCCATTTCCTTATTTGATTTATTTTACGTGGCTTTGATTTATTCCTGCAGCCTCCTTAGCAGCGTCAGGTTCTGCAGAGCATCAGCATTCGGACATAGCAGCGCAGTCTACAGAAGATGGAGGCATTGTGATGGAGGTTACACCTAATCTGACTGATGATCTAATGATACTAGCAACTGTCGCAGAAGGTCAACATTCAACATTTACTCAACAGCCCAGTTAGTATTAGCTAGGAAGACTTGTATTTATTTTAACCTAAACACTTAAAATTATTAGTAGTAATACTAATAATAATTTTTAGAATAATATTTTTTGAAATAAATTGATATTTTGAGCAAATTAATATTTTGATTTTAATAGCTAATTTATACCATATTTTATCTGTTAAAGCCAATTTGATTTTATAATTAGCAACAGCGGATCATAGAATAATTAGTTTGCAATTCTTCTTGTTTCAATCATCATAAACATATTTCATTTTGACTTATTTACTTTAACCTTCCTCCCTTAGTAAATGCAATTGTAGTAAAACAATGGTTATCCATTTTTTCTCTTCATTTTGCTATGAAGATAAAACAATGGTTATGATGTTTATTTATGTCTAATTTATTTAACCTAGATATTTAGAAAATTTGGCATATACCAGTGATATGAAAAACGCAATTGTATATTTGTATGGATTTACTCGCCTTCATTTCATCTTCTCTCATTTACTCCTTGTTCAGCTTGATATTTTTTTGTTTTATCAGCACTGCCTCACTGCGCATGACATGTATGGAAGTCCCTGACATTGTCTGTGGATGAAGGAATGAATGTAATGCTCTGATTGGTTTCAGTTAAATTTATATGGACGGTTTTTATATAAACATGTATACTAAACCTTTCTTATAATAATTAATTAATTATTGATGTTTCTTTTACATATTTGCATACAGCAGATTACAATCTTCAGGCAACAGATCTATTGCAGACAGCTGAAGATCCCATGACTGATTTGGTGATTCTGGCTAGTCTGGCTACAGAATCCGGTGAGTTTTTAGAGTTTTGCTGTCACTAAGCACACTTTAAACTGTCAGTTGTTCCCCACGTTGTGCTCGAGTGTGGTTAGACCACTGCAGAATAGGGCAACCACAAACAAACGTAAGAGGCGACTAAGGCTGGAACTTAGGATAGCAAGATGGAACCCACCTCACCATGAAATATTTTCCCCCAGGATTAAATGGTAATTAATCCATCTAACTGAGGAAGGCTACGGAAAACCACCTCAGAAGCCATACCTTTCCCAAGCTATAGGCTACATAAAGTATGGATAAGGCATAGACTTTGTGAAGGGATTAACTTGTTGATCTAAGAAGTGCTCTTATGGAGCGAGAAAGCAAACTTTACGTATGAATATGTACCTTGAACCTGCCACTTGGCAGTGCACTGAATAAGATACTGTCAGTTAAATGAATTTGCACCAGGATCAATGAACTTATTCTTGTAAGGAAACTAAAAAAGTAGAGCTAATGTTAACGTCATTTTCGTCACTCGAAAGCGATGTCAGTGAGGGGCGAGCCCAGGATTTGAACATACTGATCTGCGGTCGAATATCTTACCGAGATCGCCACTAGTTCCAGCCACTTGTGAAGCTGAGATTAGCATGAGTATACTTTAATATTATTTTAATATTCTCACTTAAATGTTCCTTCTTTCTGTGACATCCATCAAAGACTGTGCAGTTAGTGATGAAATAAGAAGTTGTTTAGCCGGTTTTTGCTATGCTAATAAAGTATGCTAAGTTACTGTACCAACAAATATAAAGAAATATGGGCATACAGGTTATTTTTAAGGTTTGTTGATATATTTTACACTCTGATTTATAAAAAAAAGTTTGATAGTAACATGGTTACTTATATAACAATTTTAAATTGCTGTCACAAAGTTTGAAAAATGTAATAATTGTTTAAATTACCATCCTCATATCTATATTTGCAGTGAATGATGCTATGCTATTATTTAGTACAATGAGAACCAATTCCATGTGAAGATTGTCAATTGATTAAATGATATAATGGAGAACTGATATATTGAATCATTTATGCGTAATCAGTTAGTATTTTAAGGAACAATTTGCCCTGATGGTATTTTTAAATTCTGTTACAGGAGATAATTGTGCATCTTCATTGGCTTCAGAAGGTCCGGCCACTGTACGAGGCGCATTCGATAAACCTGATATATTAGCAGCAGCAGCTCCTACCCAAAAACCATCCACTTCCTCGGCTTCACTACAAACTACACCTAAAAAGTACAGAACACGTTCCTCGCAGGCGTCAACACCAAAGCGGTCTAACTTAATTGCTAGACTTCATGAGCTCACCCGAGCAAATTCTCAGCTCCGGAGAAGTTTATCTGCTACTGAAAGCCAATTAAACACAACTGAAAAATACCTAAAGCGAGTAATCAGTATAGAGAACCTTAAATTTGATGCCACTCGGCTTAAGTACTATACAGGAATCGAGTCGTACGAAGTTTTTGAAACTTTGTGCCGTCATTTGTCTAAATTAAGTTCGCATGTAAACATTAAGGCTTTGTCGTTGGAGAATTGCGTTTTGATGATTTTAGTAAAGATCAGAAGGAATCTAGGAATGCAGATGTTGTGTGATCTATTTGGTATTAGTGCAGCTACTGTTACACACATATTTGATAAGTTTACACCTTTGCTTGCCAAACTTCTTTCAACACTAATTGTAAATCCTTCTTCAGAAAACGTGTTAAAGAATTTACCAAAATCATTTAAGAGATCACGCACGTTTAGAAGAACTCGTTTCATAATAGACTGTACAGAGATCTTTATTCAACGTCCTACATCTCTGACCACTAGGGCACAAACATACTCTCACTACAAAGGCAGAAACACTGCAAAAGTTTTAGTTGCTTGTACACCAACTGGAGGTGTAGCCTATGTTTCAAAGGCATGGGGAGGTAGGGTGTCGGATATTGAGCTTGTTCGGAAGTCAGGCTTCTATGATCTTCTGCAAGCAGGAGATCATGTACTTGCAGATAGAGGTTTCCCAATAGCAGAAGATTTGAGTGCAAAGGGAGTGACTATATCTGTACCGTCATTTACTCGTGGCCAGAAGCAACTATCTGGACGTAATGTTGAGAGTTCAGCATTAATTGCACGAGTGCGCATACATGTAGAACGTTGTATAGGGCGTATGAAAAATTTCAAATTATTGACTGAAACAGTTCCCATCCTTCTAATGCCACATTTAGACGATTTCATTTCTATTGCTGCTGGCCTTTGCAATCTCATGTCTCCATTGGTTATAAATAATAAAAAGGATTAAGACAATGTATGCTAGAGCTTTATTGTACCTAATAAAATTCTGTAAGGATGTTTGTAGCAGTTATTTTCTGTATAACAATTATATCAAATGTTACAGTATATTTAAGTTAATTTACTTATATTAGCATGCATCTCCATGTTGTGTCCGGGTTGTTTGAAGAATAAATCAACCGGTGACTGCACGTGTGGCAGAAGGTAACTAAAGCACTAAGATCCAAAGCATTCGGTTGGTGAGACTCAAGAAATTGCTACAAGATTTTAACAAAAGAGAGTTAAGGGGATTGACTGATGATATGGTATGGGACAGGGAGGAGTGGAGAAGGTCTATTCGAATCCCGACCCTAGTTAAACTGGGATTAACGGATGATGATGATGTTTGAAGTTGTCTTTGTTTGTCAAAAAACAGACAGGATCAAGATGCATCACACATATAAGATCATCGAACAATCAAAATGCATTTTTAGATTGCACATGCAATTTCCTGCATAAAACTTGGAAGGTGTACATGCAACTTCCAACACTCCGTTACCTGTTTTTTTAAACTGCTGAAATTGTTTTCTAATGCTGTTTAGTAATGCTTAGATAGCTATATGTGACTTTAGAACTCTTAAAATAGGATAAGTTTGTCTTGGTCAATGTTTTTAATTGTTATCTTATTATTTTCAATCTTATATTTTTTGGATTTTGTGTTGATTTTCTGCCTGAATCTGATGCATTGCTATGTTATCTGTCATATTGTTACAGTCTGCGGTTTGTCAGATTGATTATGGAAATAAAAGGAATAGATTATTATCCAATCTCCATTTAACGGTACAATTAAAACCAAATCAAAACCAAGAATCTTATTCGTTTTATCCTGTGGCCATCAGAGAGGGCACAAGGTACTCTATCTAGCTGACCACCACAGGATGTAAGTACGAGAAAATGATATTAGTAGTTGAAATACTACATGTTTTCGACTAGAAAAGTAGCAAGTATAGACCTTGTGTTTACGTTGAAAAATCACCTTATGTATTACTTCATTCGTTGGAGCGGCGCCACCGTGCAATCATAAACTTGATTGTTTTGCAGAAAACAACTGCAATGTAATATTTCCTTAAAATGTAATAAATCCCTCTAGATAGTCTATCTAGACATGTCTTAACTGTAAATTAAGACATATGTTTATCATCATTTGACAAGAAATTGAAATATAATTTTTGTAATTATTACAAATACCATTCTGTTTATAAATGAAGAAATACACAATAAATATATACGAATATATAGAATATTGCCAGCCGTCAATAGAAGCACACATCCTCCCCACTCTCACTAGGCTTTCTTTATTATGTGAATAGAGTAACCACTACATATTATAAAAGGTCTACAGTAACAAAAATTATAAACAGTAAAAATAGGCAACATTCTAGCAAAAATTATCATGAAAAATGAATTTGTACAAGCAGCAAATTATCAATCACTAACATCTTCTTTGACACACTCTGAACAGCAAAACCAAGCCTTGGCCGGCCTCCGTTTAATACCAACGCAAGCATAGTGAAAGAATCCAACACTACATGACTCATTATTGCACCTAATAATTCTACCCTCTTTATATAGCTTACAGTGACAAATGAAGCTTGTTGCATTTCGTAATACCAATGACTCTATATTCTCACCCAATAGAATGCAGGGCATCATTAAGTATGTAAACACTTCCTGTAATCTAGTAGCTAACTTCTGCCAGTAGTTAATATCAAAGTCAATAACTTCAACATGTAAACCCCTTAAGGTGTATACCACAAAATAGCACTGCTTAATACCAGATATGGCCATCTGTCCTTGAACCTGAGCATAGTAATCTGATACTTGGTCAAGGTGTTTACGATAGCCAGTGTTAATTAGATAAGGAGCTGTACCAGGATCTTCAAATCTTTGTGAATATGGACACTTTATTTCTAGTAAAGCCTTCCCATGACAGCTACATGATACAAAGCCATCTGGAGATGCTCCAAGAAATGGCTTTAATTGGCTTACTAAAATCCCACAACAGTTTATCTGCAGGTTAACGTGGAATGATTTTAACAAAGCCATTACAGTTGACCGTACTTTGCTTTCATTCCGTAAACCCCACTGAATTGATTTCGAGAAAATTTCATTTTCATTCCTACAGATAAATTCATCAATGTCTTGAGTAGAAATAGTAAATTGAATAGATGGTTTAAAAAAACCAAACGAAGAAGCAGTTAGTCGACCACATCGTACTGCAAACCATAACGGAGACTTACTTTGCTCTCTGGTTAACTCTTCAATGACTACCAGTTGCTCATCTGTTATTGCCAAAGAAGATACTGTTTGGCGACATTCACTTAAAAGCGCTAAAGGTTCAAATGACTGATATCTACAGTGAGAGTGAGTACTCATAATGTACGGCTGCTGTGAGAAATCAGGGTCTGATGTACAGGTCTCAGTTGACATTGTCTCAGTTGAAGCAGATGATGTAACAGCAGGAGCCATTTGCCAAAGAACTGCTTTAGGTGCCTTCTTTTGCAGATCCTGATAAAACGTTGTATCAATGGCAGGGGAAAATTTCACAGATCTTTTAACTTTAGAAGATTTGAGACCAGCCATAATTTTCAGCCTCGTTTTAGTTGTGCTCCAGTCCATCTCTGAGATAGCCATCATGGGAACCTATCAAAACAAAGCAACAGGCTGTTATTATACATTCATAAAAATGTTATATACACAAAAATGCTAGAGCAAAAATAGATGACATAATATATAATAAAAAATATTTTATTTTATAACAATTTCTGTTAATAATAAATTTCCATTCAAGGTACAACTCAATTAGGCAAACAGTTATTCCTATTTCTACTTTACTTTAGTTTTAAAAATAATTTTCATTTTTAATATCAGCTACTAATATATCCGTGTCATGACCAGGTTGTTGTAGAATAGGCCATTCATGAACTGCATGTGTTGTAAAAGGTGACTAAGCACTAAGATCCAAACCAACATCAGAAAGGACAATCATTTGGTGAGCTTTTTTCTGTTGGGGCTTACAATTCTCACTGATTTATAATTATATATAGCGATACGGCACAGCCTTTCCATAGCATTTGGACAAGACGACCTATGACCTCTCCATTTCAGCTCGCAACTGAGTAGGGGAGAGATGAAAAAACAATTTATAAAATATATATACCTATGCAAAATAGATTGAATGAGGAATACCTAGACGAACAAGATTTTATTTTGTATCGTTAAAAAATATAGTGCAAAAATCGAGTCCCGGGTCAGGGGTGACACAGGGGTTCTGCATCCGAGGGTTAAGAAACTACAGTTATTCATAAACTCTATTTACAAATCTAAACATAAGATATACCTATAAACCTTAGCAATAACATGTAGGTAGGCACAATGTTACTTTAAGGTTTTTACAGAAATTTAAGCGTTAAAAGAAAATACACAAATAAAAAACACAATTTCTTTTAAAAAACATGGCAAAAAACATGTTTTTTCATCACTAGTGATATATAATCTAAGAGCATACCTTCTTGACAGTTTGCCTCCAGGTACATGCTTTGTCTGTGACAGTCTGCAATGCAAGACCCAATCTATGATGTAATTCCACTTTGAAAATGATGGCAGCAATGTGAACACAAGCTTCTCCGAGACTGTGTCATAACAGAAATGAATCAATAGACATTATTTGACACAAACAATGTTAGTCGAAGTAAATGTGAATATGAACTGAGGAAGGCATAGGGGCACACAGTATATATATATATATATATATATATATATATATATATATATATATATATATATATATATATATATATATATATAGCGATATATATATATGACCTCTCCATTTAGCTCATTTAGATATATATATATACACCCACACAGCAGACTGCTCTCTTTTTGAGCCCCACTGTTCCTATATCTGTTACAGTAAATAAAAGAAGTATACAGTAAATAAAAGAAGTATAATTAAAGTAATGATTAATTATTAAACTGATGGAGATGATCCAGGCTATGATTATTATTTTACAAGGCTACTATTACAATGTACGATTCTGGTGATGATGATCATAATAATGGCTGGAGACAGTGGCTATGTCGGTAAGATATTTGACCGCGGATCAGTATATGCGGGATTCAAATCCTGGGCCCCGCACATCACTGACATCGCTTCCGATTGAGGAAACTTACGTTAACATTAGCTTTAATAATAGTAGTACCATACAAATAAACAGCAGAAATAACCTTAATAATTCAAATAACCAGTTTTCAATTTGCTAATGGTTTGATTTAAGATATCGTCATGTAAATGATAATGCATACAGTAATTTACAGTGTAAGAAAAATTGAAATTTTAAAATTACTTACCCAGCCATACATGTGCAGTGTCCAGATAAAATATTCCCTTGTTTCCTGACTAGGACCCAAACACAAAGTGGTGCTGCTGATAAAGATTGGGAATGTGCCACTTCAGCCCGCAAGAAAAGTAAATTTCCATCACCTTCAGAGAGAGCCCTTACACCAATGGGGCTAACCCGTCCCGATATAGCAAAATCAAAAGCTTCTAGGGAACGATAATTTTCCAATTCCGTTAGGGTGTATAGGCCAGGCTTTTTGATGAAATAGCTTATTATTTGAGCCATTTCAATTTTAGGCCAACATATGGGGTCGTAATTCCATTCACTTGCTTCAATGTTAGAAAATGGGTCTGGAATAATTATTTCTTCTGAAACTGTCAGCTTTTGTCTGTATCGTAATTTATCATCATTTGATAAGTAATTGAAATATAAATTTCTTTCCAATTTATTCAAAGCCATTCTGTCAACAAATAAATAAAAACATTAAAAAAATATCAATTAAGCTTATGACAGATTGCAAATGTCAATTATAGCTGAATATAAATATCGGCAATAATAGAAATATGAACCATCCATTGGCTATGTATGGGTTATTACTTAACATAAATTAAACATTTATCAATTATAGTAGAACATTACACATATCAATATTACCTAGCATTTTATAGCCCATAGACTACAATCGAGATGCCTTTGTCTCTGTATCCATAAAACCAGTCTATCGAAAAGCTAGGGTTATCATACCCAAGTATCAGAACCAGTGGAAAGAGAGCTGTACTAATTCATCATTAACAGCTTATGTATTGCATCATACAGGCAATATACAAATAAACTCAGCTAAAACGTTGAATTCCAATTTATGATTGCTGTGACTGTCTAATTATATTACTAATGTCCATAATTATATTCGCATTCCAAATGTAAATTGGATTATGTTCGATTAGACATTACATCATTAAATGTATTATGCATGATTTAATTAACTACTCTATGCAGGATTTAATTAACGATTGAATGATTATTGTTAGCAAAATCAGGAATCGTTTAATATACCTGATATACCTAAAGAAAGATGTATTGCTAAATAAAAATATAGGCCTACTGTTATTCATGTAAACATTAAACTAAATCAGTTAAGTCTGGCTAGGATATTGAATCCGATATTATATACATAATAAAAATTATATCAGATATCACAGTAGCGCATTAGGGGCCGTCAGGTAGCGCCATCAAGTTTTAAATGAGAGATCCTGAAGTGAATTGAACTCTCGTGAGTTCGAATTCCAAAAAACTTCGGACATTCATAGGACTGGATACACGAAAAATGGACTAATTACCTAACAATTGCTGCCCGGAAGTTTAACATAAACACACGCTATAGCGTCTCCCCGCCACACAACAATTTGTTTACAACGCGAACAGAGTTGCCAAGTACAGTTATCAAAGGTCTATAGCATGCTAGTGATATTTAGTATTAATAAAAATATAAATAATATATTTATAGCATGCTAGTGATATTTATTGATATTTAGTATACCAGCGCCGAAACCTCCATTTCTTTAATTCCCTTACTTTGGACTAATTTTCTGGATTTTGGATTTTGCACCGTTTTTGGACCCTTTTTGCTCACGGGCTTGATTTTGTCTCAATAGTGTTCGATGTTGTTATTGATGTCTGTAGCACTCTAATTGTCATTACTATTGGTAAGGCACGCAAATGTTAAATATAACAAAAAAAGTTAAATTATATTTAACAAACGATGGCGAGATAGTAAAATCTACGCGATATCTGTCTGTGCAAGTTAAGATGTTGAAATTCTTATCGGTCTGATAACCGATGAACTCTAAAGTATACAGCCATATTTAATAATTAAATATAAAATAATGTACTTGAAATTCTGCTTTATATGTCACTCAAAGAAAAATGTACGCAAGACAATACTGCAAAATGGGACCAATTAGTCAGGGTCCCGCAAAATGGTATCTTGGAGATACAAAAGTATCTTCAAGATACAGTATCATATCTTATCTTGTATCTTCAAAATACTTTTTAAAAGTTTCTGTATCACGTATCTTCAAGATACTTTAAGAAAGGATCTCAACGTAGACTTACTCAAGTTACTTTTTCACGAAACTTTTCAAGATACTTTTTGAAATAGATAGTTGCCAATATGTTTGTCAATACAGTCACTGTGTCAGTAATGTTAGCACAAAACAACTGTTACTTAGTAAATCATTATTGACATGGAAAAAATAAAAAGGTTGAATGAAATTTTGTTTTAACAAATAACCGTAAGGAAGAAGCTGACTAAAGCTGATACAGGAAATAGAAGTTTGACGTCATTCAGGATTTGCATTATTTCGACAGCAACGAGAAAAACACTTAGATTATAACAATTTGAAAACCATTTGGCTTAAAGGTTAAAGACATGGGAAAAATTTTGAAATCACGATTCGCGAGTTAAAGCATCAAATTCAACTTTGTAATGATTTGTGTTAGTGAGGTTTGAATAGAACTTAATCCAGATATCATCGATATAAACTAATTATAATCAGTAGTAAATTGGATATGTAAAATTCCAGTCAATGAGTGTTGATGCTTGGATCGATCTGCCAAATCATGTGGTTGAAGCTAAATCGATAAATTCCTTTATAATTCATATGGTGAAGTTGAAAATCTCTTTTATGTCTATGGTTAAAATGGGTTGTGGTGTTTTTACTATTTAGTGTCTTTTAGTGTTCTATAGAAGGTAACGATTGCAGACATGTAAATATATTTTTTGTAGGGCATTTTAAATTTGAGTAACTTTTGTATTCTACTATTTGTATAATTTACTTAAGTTGAGTCGGTCACCTAAATTAATTACTCTTGTGAGACATAGCTTTACTTCTAGCTCTAAGTTATCTAATCGCTTTTTGCATCATGATGCACCGCAGATCTGGAATTCTCTATCATCCAATCTTCGGAAGTCTTCGTTTGAACCACATCGGCCTTTGCCTTCCTATGAGCGGTTCCATAGAGAGCTGAAGACCTATCTTTTCTATCTCTCTTATCAGGTTTCTATGATTTGCAACCAGCGCCTAAATCTCCTTTTCTTTAATTCCCTTTATCTTTGGACTGATTTTATGAATTTTGGAATTTGCACCTTTTTTGGACTTTCTTTTCGCTCGCCGGCTTGATTTTGTCTCAATAGTGCTTGATGTTGTCATTGATGACTGTAGCACTCTAATTGTTATTATTATTGTTATTATACTTTTAAAGTATCCTGCCAAACATTGAGATTAGCTATCATGTACTATGTAAGCTTACTAACAAAGTTCTTTGTCGTCTAGGAAAGTTTTCTACTGAAGATCGATGAACTGTGAACCGTGCGAAACGAAAGCGATATTGCAGTACAACTTAAAGCGCAGCTTCAGTGCATGAATTGTTACCAGAGGGCCTTACAAAGCAAATTTGCTAAACCGACCTTTATCAAACTAATTACCGGACATAAAATATGGTTTACATTACACGTATAGTAATCTATCTATTAATGTAAAGCAGGAATATATGGAAATATTGATAAGTAGTCTACATTTGCAGCATAAAATGAACAATTTTATATAGATACTCAACAAATCTCTCTCTTCAGTGCACTGCCAAGTGGCAGGTTCAAGGTACATATTCATACACAAAGTCTGCTTTCTTGCTCCATAAGAGCACTCCTTAGGTAAGCAAGTTAATCCCTTCACAAAGTCTATGCTTTATCCATACCTTATATAGCCTATAGCTTGGAAAAGGATGGCTTCTGAGGTGGTTTCCCGTTGCCTTCCTCAGTTAGGTGGATTAATTACCATTCAATCCTGAGGGAAAATATTTCATGGTGAGTTGGGTCCCCTCTTGCTATCCTCAGCTCCTGCCTTCAGTCGTCTCTTATATACACGCAGCAGATTGCTTGCTTTTGCCCTATTCTGCAGTGGTCCAACCACACCCGAGCACAACACGGGGATACAAATATATAATATAATTTCGACATTTAGGTAATAATTTTCCTTGCAATAATAGGATTTTAACACTTTATATTTTACTAAATCGCTATCCTGGCAGAAATAGATAATTTTCCACCGTATGTTTTTGAGTGTCTAACTTGCACATTATTATAAGGTAATCTAGTTTAATTATTTTCATAACATTGCATATTTTACTGAAAACTGTTTATCCTTTGAGCTATTGTCTCCAACAAACAGCGAGTAATAAGTAGGAGGTGACGTCTTAACACTTCGACTATTTGCTGTATTTATCAAATGCTTCCCATTATATATATATATATATATATATATATATATATATATATATATATAGTATATATATATATATATATATATATATATATATTATATATAATATAATAGTACATGTGCACATGTGCATGAGTATATTTACATAAATGTAGGCCTATCTATCTACCTATATATATATATATATTATATATATATATATATATATATAGATATATATATATAATATATATATGTATATGCATATATATATATATATATATATATATATATATATATATATATATATATCTTTATTTATTTACTTATTTATTCACTTATTGTAAACGCAATAGCTAATTCAGTGATTTTACGAAAAGTACGTTGAAACTATTTCCTTTCTCAGGTATGTACAATGCTACCCTTGCAAGTATACGCTTATTGTGCAGACGTCTTTGTAGAGTTTCTAGCAGTCGACAGTTTATCAGTGCCACCTTCTGCCAACTCGGTGACTCCAAGCTTTGCGTGAGATTCTGGTTTATGGCACTTTGAAGGGAATGACGATGTTTGTCTGGGAGGCAGGCTGAGTAGATAGTCGTACATGTACATCTGAGCCGGCGACACGTAGTGAAAGCTGACAGATTCATTACTCATCAATCTCGTTTTCTTCGTATCCTAGAAACAAAAGAAATTCAGTAAAGACAGAGAGAGGCATATGTTTATTTTCTTTACGTATCACACAGCACAGCAGTGAACATATTTCGAATGACATAAAGGTACTTAAATAAAAGGCAAGGACAGGCACACAAGTCATGAAAAAACCAGGCCATCAAAAGGAGCAGACATAATGTACATGTATGCCTCTGCAAGAACAGACATTCATTTGCACGAACTAACGCAGTGAATTAATGATGGAGAATATCTACGGAAGTTAACTCTGCTTTTAGTTGAAGCTTTGGCTCTTAGAGCCAAAGTGTTATAAGTGTCACACCCACTGTCTTGCGCACAGATACATTTCAATAAACATCATATCTGAACAATTGCCCATTTTCCAAGCCCACATATTTTCAATAAGTTTTCTCTCTATTTCAACGTTTAATTTTTTCAATATTACACATAAAATTGAACCAGGTTCATCTGTAGTTGCATTGCTCTATTTGTGAAAAACAGATAAAATGCTAATCGATAAAATGTTTTGCTTATAGTGAATTTCACCAGAATCCATAAAAAATGAACCATCTTAGAGGATGGTGTTACAGTCAGTGTAAGTGTCAGTGTCAGTGTAAGGAAACCATCAGCAGTCGTTATCGATAAAGATTCGATTTTCTTAAATTAATACTCCGCTCTCGCTTAATAATAAGCACAAATGTTTGTCGTTTGGCTCACAGGTTATGCAAATTAAACGAAGTGAACCGCAAAGTAGGTGCCGAAATTACGATTTCCATAAGGAGTGTTTGAGTAAAGCGATGTTTAAACTAAGGATAATATAGTTACCAGGCAGCGATTCTGCATTATAGTATAACTGACTAAAGATACTCCAATTAAGTCATTTGAGTAGCCAAGGGGTGAAGGTTGTCGGATTTGGAGATTAACTCCCCTTTGGTGGGTCTAAGAAATTCTACATGTTCTTAGTAGTTGTAGCTAATCAAATATAATGCTGCGATCGTATGCAAAAACTGCAATCTCCTATTTGATATGAATATACACATACATGTATCCCAGGCTATAACAGATACAGAATAAGAATTTCCTATTCATGCCACGATATACCCGTAAGAATAGGTTTAAAAATTGTTAACATTTAGGCTACCTTGAATTGCACCCGCCATATACAAGTGTTGTAGGGTTAGGCTAAGCAGTCCAAACTGGAGCCAGTGGCGAAGTCGGTAAGATACTCGACCGCGGATCAGTAGGTGCGGGTTCAAATCCTAGGATCGCCCGTCACTGACATCGTTTTCGAGTGAGGAAACTGACGTTAACCTTAGCTTTTAAGTATTGTAGGGTTAGGCTAAGCAGTCCTACTATAGTTATACTAAGAGGCCTACCCCATTGTAAAACGTATAGGCCTATGGTTAGTAGGCCTACTGTATTAATAATAATAATAATAATAATAATAATAATAATAATAATAATAGTTCTCAGAGCTGGCTGAGGCGAAGAGGCAGAGCTCATCAGGCTTTACAAAGCGGAGCTCTAATCAAGCGGATACTCTATCCCAGAATTCTCTAGAAACAGCAAACCAGATTTCAGGGCCGTTGACTTCTCAAAACGGTTCTCCCAACAGAGACATAATTGCCTCATCAACGCCTGTTGAGGGGAGTCAAAGTCGTAGTGGTTCGATAACAGAGGAAGCAGGAACCGGCCCTGCTAGAGCCAAAAGCAGTGAATTCAGGACAATGTCACCCCCTGCGGCAATCAGCAGCTTTTAACTTTCAAGGGACAAAGTTAAAATGATAATAATAATAATAATAATAATAATAAGTTCGGAGACTGGTGCATTGAATCACAGGAAGGAATCCAACAAGGGGATCCCTTAGGGCCCATGCTGTTTTGCTTGACTATTCACCCTCTCCTTACTTCTCTCTCTAGAGCTCTCACGGTGGGAGAGCTCTAGAGAGAGAAGTAAGGAGAGTCAATCCTTCTCTTTTCATTAAGTGCACCTAAACTTATGCACATTCTGCGCTCTAGTCCGAGCTTCTCTAATCCGCGGCTTTTAGACTACGACGAGGCTCTTAGGCAATGCTTGTGCTCCGTTATCAACGCAGATTTGTCTGATTTGCAGTGGCAGCAAGCCAGTTTACCGGTGAGCAAAGGTGGTCTTGGAACTCCTAGCTGTATCAACCAAAAGAAGCAGCGACTGGCTTCACGCTCTCCCTGTTGCTTCTTGTGGGTTTTTTATACGATGAGGCGATTCGAGTAGCCGTTAGTTTCCGTTTAGGGGCGAAAACTTGCGAGCCTCACATGTGCCATTCACTGGACTGTTACACGGAAAATGGACAAAATTGCCTGACGGATTTAATATATGGTATTAAAAGTGATACATATCAAGTTAGTTGATCATTTCAACATAATGAGTGTTATTATTATATATAGGCATTATAGAATTTATAAATTTGGCAATTATTCCCTATATAAAGTTACTAAAGAAATACTCAGAATGCAATTAATGTTAATAGGGCCTATTATTTTACAATAGAAATTTAACATATGATTAAATGAGCCTGGCAATTATTTAGTCAAAGTCTGTCAAAAATAATTCAATATAAATGTAATAAAATAAATATATAATAATTAACATTTAATTGATTTAAATCAATTAAATGTTAATATCATTAATAGACTTACCGTTACAGTCCTAAATAAATAAGTGAAGGAGGCCTGAATCAGTGGATTAAGGCTAAACTCTTGCTAATATTTGTGCACTCTATTTGCATTCTTTTATCAAACTCTTGCAAATTGCGCGTACAAAATATTTCAAAAATGCAAAAAAAATATTATTTTCAATGGAAAAATGATGTTGTTTTGCTAAATAAAGAAACTATTGCGAAATTACTAAAAGCTGGTAAAGCTAGTGTTAACGTCAGTTTCCTCACTCGAAAGCGATGTCAGTGACGAGAGAGCCCAGGATTTGAGCCCCGCACATACTGATCCGCGGTCGAGTATCTTGACGACATCGTCACTGGCTCCAGCCAAAAAATTTAACAACAATTAAAGACGGAAAAACAGACTGATGAACGTCTTGTGATCTCAGAGAAAGTTAAAAAGTTACTTTGATTAATTGGATGTCAGTATACAGGCCTAATGCTGAAATTGGCTTTGGCTTAGTCAATTACAATCAGAGAAATTGCAGATTACAGATTTTTAGAGGTACTTGAGGAAACTAGTGGGGGGACGCATTTCCTCCCTGGAAAAAAGTGGGAACGGCATCCATGCGTCTGCGCCTCCATCCCTCCCACCACTGACTATTATATCTACTTCAGTAGGTCTATGGCAAGTTTAATTATGACGTTTTGCCATATATGCTGTACTGTATTGATTTTTGAGTTCCTTGCAAAACATTTGGCCCTCCTCAAATGTGCTTCCCCCGTTTAGATCTGGCGCCGGCCTTGTGAAATAGGCGTAAACTGAATTGAACCAGTTACAAACCTCTCCATTGTTCATCTCTGTCCTTCAACCAAGCGAGACGCCCATATCTAGTTTTTGTGCTTACTTCACAGACGAAACAATTGATTACTTTCATTCTTTATAGCTTATCGAAATCACAGCGTCGGTACTTCTCTTTTGCTTATACCAGTCATTCTTGCGATTACTAGTTATAAGTTATGCTGAGTTTAAAAACATTTATTTTCTTAACTTGCCAATATAATTCAGCTCTGTCAAATCCGTGTTGTTTTAAAGCCAATGCAGTCTATGTAGTCCAGTCGTAAGCTGGCCGGTTTACTAAAGGCGATTGGGCGGTCATAGAAGTAGGCCTATGTATGAAATATTGAAGTATACCACCTGAGAAGTTCGGTTTTTCTCAAAGCAAATGTTACACTCAAATTTAGATTAATCCATATTATGATCACCGTACTAATGAATCAGCACGATGTATTATAACACTTCTGGGACTGCTCACTGAGAGAAACACTTAGAGAACACTGAGCTGTTAGTGAGAACTGCACACTTCAAAGAGCAGCACTGAATGAGTCGAAAGAGCAGTGAGCGATCAACTCAACTTGCTCTTCCGTGAAGGGTCCTTTCGTAATGTTGTTTGGCAGAACGTTGTTAGAATCATAAGCGTACATGTATAATTGTACAAAGTCTATGCCTTATTCATAGTTCATGCAGCCAATAGCTATATAACCATGACTTTATTAGTGCATGCAAAAGCTTGTGTTGTATTCATAGAAGCCAATGGTTAAATTCAAATTTAACGTCAGTTTCCTGCTTAAATAGTATATCAGTGACGGGGAGCTAGAGCACTGGATTTGAACCCTGCACCTACATGTACTTATATGCTGTCTGTCCAACAACAAGCCACCTGCTCAGCCCAATAATATCTTGCTGTCAAGCAAATACGAAAATATTTCTTGGAGTTGCAGCTATAATATTATCAGTCAAAATTATCAGTCAATAACATTTGTCATTTGAAGTGAGAGCACAAGCAATGTTCTATCTTAGGGTTTTAAGCTGATTGGACGTCATTGCAGCTCCGACTTCGTATTCAATTTCACAAAGTGAAAAAGTGTACTTATGCTCGTAATTATTGATGACTGAGTAATTTTAGTTGTTCCTCAGCTTTCTTATTTCGACTCTCAGTTTATATTATAAGGACTTATGTCGGCCAAAAATTAAATAACTCAAAGCTATCGAAAAATGGTTTCAAATTTAAATAGTTTTTGTAAACTAAAGTTTACAACATAAATTAAAACCGTCAGAAAATTATTTCAAATCGTGATTTCAATTTAAATGAATTGCAGTTACATCCACTACTGCTTACACCTCCCAAGTTCAACAGACTCTGACCTTCCTGTAACATGAAAAATATCATTTCCGTACGAATCAATTTTAGACGACATGGATTTCGGAAGTCATGTACGTACATGTCTGTATTCAACCTCAAATTGCTCTACATATTTCCATGTCTTCAAGGTTATGCTATGCTCTGCATTAGCATCGATGCGTCAGTTTAATGAATGTAGATCAACATTACTGAAGAAATGTCTGGAGAAATACGAACACGTAGATACTTGAACCTCCAAAATCGGTGTCGCCAAAAATTGATTTATACGGAAATAGCATTTTAGAAGTTGCATTTCTCTAGAGGCGAAACGAAGGCTTTTCGAAGAAATTCTATTCGATAAACTTTGCATGATTACACAAAAAGTAGATGAAGGTATTACAGCCTCGATCAACAAGATTTTAGAATGAACAATGGTGCAAGATAAAAGTGTTAGGACGCAGTTTGCTCTAGTTGTTGTTGTTGTTCTATATTTACAACGTTGCCAAGCGACATTGGATTAAGCTTTTTTTGAATCAAAATGGTAACGAAATGAATTGGGCTCCGTTTCCTTTCTGATTTTGACATCCATGGGCTGAGAGACAAGAAGTGTTAGTTTTATGGAGATCTATAAGTAGACCTGGATGTGGGCCTATCTCTAAAAATAGTCCAATGAAAGACGTTATGGAACTTACTCGGTTAAAGATAATTAGCTAATTGTATCATCATCATCATCATCATCTTCCCTTAAATCCCAGTTTAACCAGAGTCGGATTACGAATAGACTTTAAAAGCTTAGCCAGTCATTCAAGTTTTTGTAGCAATTTCTGGAGCCAAGGCGTCCACCAACAGAATGCCCTTTCTGACGTTGGTTTTGATCTATTTGTTAATTGTATATTGGTGTAAATTCTGTGAAGGCTTTCAGAGTGACGAATGTTTGCTTGAAATACTTATTTGCCTGTGAACGGTGGTTACAATGATTTAGTAAGGGATATGTTTAGTAAATGATGACTATTGCTTGAGACAGCGTTCCTCTAACAATTACCTGACGATGTTTTTTACTAATTTTATTGATTTGATACTTGTGCAATATTAATTAGTCTGGTCTCTAATCGTTCTCTCGGTAGTCTACACGTGAGCTACAGATATCGGCAGTAATTTGCCGAGTAGAAACAATGCAGTGGCGACTGAATATCGTTTTAAGAATATTTTATTAGTATGAAAACTCAAAATTCCTAGTATTTTGTTATTAATGTAGTGTAGCCTAGAAAGATAGAAAGACGCTATTAAACAATATCAACTGAAATGGATCCCAACCACAAATGAAGTTTTAAAGGCGCTTAATTTACTAAATATTCAGTCAATACAAATGTTTTAGCAGACATATCGAATGAAAATAAATTTTAGGCACCGTCAAAATAAATTTTAAAATCGGGAATGAAATATAAGGCCTAAAGACTGGAATAAGCTTAAAAGATGGGGTCTTTAAAAGTATTGAAAATATGAGAGCTTGTTTAGAAGCTTTGCAGATAGAGTTAAGGGCAGTACAACGAAGAACTAACGGGTTGATGAATTCAGAGAATAGTACAGAGTCACACTTGAGTAGATAAAACAAATTCTATACCCAAAATCCTATCGAAAATCAGTATAAATGTAAAATAGTAATTTTATACATCAATAAAATCCGCGCGTAGTTCTGACGCGGCGTCAGAGCTAGAAGTTAAGACGCAGTTAACATGAATTGCAGTTCAAGCATTGTTCTAATAGGAAATACTTACATGTATATTTGATATTAGAGTCATTAATGAATGGATGAGTGCTCAATCAATCTATCTCTCTTTTTCTCTCTCTCTCTTTCTTCCTCTCTCTCTCTCTCTCGTTCTCTATTTCTCTCTCTCTCGATATATATATATATATATATATTCCTCTCTCTCCTCTCTCTCTCTCTCTCTCTCTCTCTCTTCCTCTCTCTCTCTCTCTCTCTCTCTCTCTCTCTCTCTCTCTCTCTCTCTCTCTGTCTATCTTTCTGTCTGTCTCTCCCATTCTCAGTAATATTCTGCGGAGTCGCATTTTAATGGCACATTACTGTATTCATCCATACATGAACATATTAATATTGATCTTTCAATTCTTGCATAGTCGCCTCATGCAATATAATATACATGTATACACCAAGAGTTAATGGTTGATCTATTCTTAAATGTAGCGGACACAACACGGGCAAAGTAGCTAAACAGTAACTGAAGTTTAACACTTTGAAACTGATATTGATAGAAACAGCTAAGCTTTGATAAGATAGAAATTTAACAGATAGATAACAAAGTAGAGTTGAATTTGATTTGCTCAAATTTGTGAAATCCATAAGTCCAGACTTTAACAAATACTTGTAATAATTAGATACTAATATCAAAGAAAAATTTGTGAAATCAACAAAAGAAGTATTGAATCAATAGCTGTTCAGTAGTTTGCATTAGTTTACTTACATTGTAGTTGCCAAATTCTTTGCCCTGATATTTAGCAGACCGGTACAGTTCCAGCAAATGATCAGAGCTCTCTCCTAGTAAACCGGAAATTAGACGATATGGATTCTGTGAACCAAATAGAGTCCTTTTTTCGCTATCGAATGTTTCGTGGGGCGTGATATTGAAATAGCCTAAGCATATGCCCATATCCACATCTTCCGCACCTCCGGCTTTTGTTCCGGCACAAACTGCAGGGTAGAGCTTCCTTCCCTTTGTGATTACCGTGTTAGTGGCACCAGAGGATAATAAATATCCACTTCCGCCGGAATTGTATCCTCTGGCAACAATATTATATATCTTCATTCCCAGATAGGCGGGATTCTTGGGATCAAACTTCATCAGGTAGTTGATGAGATTCTCGTAGACAATGTACGTATCGTCATCTGCCTTCAAGTACCAGTCCGTGTCGTTCTCGAAGTTTCTAATTATAACAACAAAAGATAAAACTAAAGTTTTTACGGTATTTTTATACAATACAAAAAATTTAATAAATCTCCCTCTCTCACTCTCTCGCTCGCTCTCTCTAAGCTCCTGAGCGGCAGGTCCATAATACAGTACATTGTAGTGTGAGATGGTTTAGCGTCGTTTTCTTAAACCATACAATGTAACATATAACATAGAATTCATTCTAGAAGCAAGGAAGCTTAAGGGTTATAAATTTATTTATGTATGAATGAATGTACTGTATGTATGGATTGTTGAAAGTTGTAACACGTTACTTTTTACAAAGACAGTGCTGGTGTTGTGCAATTACCTTAAACACATTAATTATATATCTACAATCTTCTTTGGCATGGACGAAACCCAGATACTTCAGTGTATCCCTTCAGCTTGGTATTGAGTAATTTAGGATTAATTGCTCTGAAGTGCACAATCCTCCTCGAGTTTCCACAATACACGATAACATAACTTCAAATCTTTAGTCTTTTCTGTAACTCTCCATTTCTTTCTTCCTAGAAGTGCATAATCGCATCATCCAACTCCGAAATTTTAATAATTCTTCCATTGTCATTCTTACTTCTTGTCGACAAACTAGTTACAGATGTTAGCCAAAGACATGGTCCTAGCCAACTTTTCACCTCTTTCATGAAACGTTCATTCGGATATCTGTTCTTTTAAATATTCTGTACAAAGGCCTATTCCATTTAGTATAAATTAAATTGATAAAGCTCTAAATATTTTCATTTATTAAAATATTTTTTATGAATTCTTCCTCCGTGCCGTAGTCTCCATTATTTCTTCTAGTCCCCTTTCGTCTCCTTTCTAAGATTAGTCATTGATTTAATACTTCGGCTTCATATTATCGTTCGATGTGCATTTTCTTTCTCTAATTCCATTTTATTTTCCTGTGCGTTTCAGCAAATTCGATACATTTTTCTTTTGGGCAGTGATAATTTACTTCAATTCGCCCTCATTATTTATTTATTGCATTTTTCTTTCGACTTGCTGTCATTGTCTGCCAGTTACTTGTTATGATCAGTGCTTTAACCCAAACGTCATCTGCGTCATATTCTGTTATTATATAACACTTATCATTTGCCATTGATATTTTTCTCTTCCAGCCATTCTTCGTAATTCATTAGTTAATTTTGCATTGTATAATCCCTCCAGTGAATAACAATACCTTTTAATATTTTGTTTGATAATATTGAGCAATATTCCTAGCAGATTGGTTGGAGCCAGTGGCTATGTCGGTAAGATACACGACTGTGGATCAGTAAGTGTACGGTTAAAATCATAGGCTCACCCGTCGCTGATATCGCTTTCGAGAGATGAGAATGACGTTAACATTGACTTTACAGCTTTTAACTTTTCCATGCAGCTTGTGATTGTCAATACACATATCTAAATTGCCTAGGAGGGGCACGTAAGGAGCAATAGGTCTATAATATAGTGTTCTAAATGCAGATCTTATAGCTTCTCTATAAAGAATAAATGTTTCATCGTTGCGAATGCGATACAATGCTAAATTAATCCAAATATGATAATAAATATTATCTGCATTGCATTACCATCAGTGCAGTAAGAACATACACATGTACATTATAGTCTTTATTAAAGTTTAATTTCACAATAGAGAGAGTGAGAAATATGCCTTATTTCATTTCACTTCAGCTGAACAACATAGGCCTACATGTTAGTGGTAAATACTAGCAAACGAAATCATTCATGCAAACAGTGAGAAGCATACACACAAATAGAAAGTACAAAAGTGAATAGTACGAGTACGGGTATCCATCAGTGAAGATACACTATCTTATCTAGCTGAACACCACAACATACTCGTAAAATTTTTTGTAGAAATGCTCTCTCTTAGTGCACTGCCTACTGGCAGATCCAAGGTATATAACGCCTCCACTCATATCTTTCTTATCTTTTCTTTTCATGTTCACATATGAGTTGGTTTTTAAATCATCTAATATACATAATCTCGGCCTGCTTCTGCTTCTGCCTCTTTTTCCTTTCATTCTACCTTCTATGACCTCTATTAATAGACCTTCCCTCCTTTAAAGTGTCCTATCCATCTCTTCTTCCTATTTCTTATTACATTTATCACCTGTCTATCTGTACCAACTCTCTCTAAAAATGCAACAAGGACAAGTGAAATTGATAATAATTAACTAGTGATCGCCAAACATTTATTAAATAAACTTTGCATAATTTATTAAAAGAATTTAAGGCGGAAGCGTTGCGAATATAAAGTGGAATATTATTCAAGATACAACAGCAAGTGAATACTACTGAATTAAAAATAGTAGCACTAGACTCACTTGATAAATATATAATTAGTCATGGATTAATCGTCTGGTGAATTATATACATCTTTATTTCTCCAAAAATACCGTAGCATAAGTACAACAAGTACACAATATAAAGCACAAAGTGACATCATGTTCAGCGAAATAGAACAAAGAGATAAGACAATTATGAGTGCCGAGTGGCAAAACTGATCTGAGTTTGAAAACGATGCCTGCCGCCAGAGAAGCGCCAACCTAATCCAATGATTTAATCTATTACCCTAACCACTTCAACAAAACTTCATCATAAGGTTAATTTTAAACAATATTATCTTAATATTAATTTGAAGCTTGGCAGATCAAGCCGCGCCTGTATCTTGCTTTTTACTAAAAGTTGTAGTTTAATTTCTTTACTGCTGGTACACTGAAGTCTCCTATTACAAGTTATATCTACGACTTCCAATAACAACCCCTTATTTTACCAGCGGTACTTGAAAGTCTACATACGCAACTAAGACGTTCTTGCAGTTTGGATGCGAGGGAGACCAATTACCCAGAATGCTTAGCATAAAAACTGACCAACAGCGTCGTTTTATTCTAAATTCCAAAAACGTCCTGGTAAAGAAAGGGTTAAGCGTTCACTGATCTATTTAACACAAACCTGAAACTGTGATGCAGTGCGGTCATCGTTTTTGCTGTCAAAAAATCTCTGCCTTCTGGAACATCCAGTGGAGCCAGTTCATTAGATAGTTCCCGCAAGCCAGCAGGAAGATCATTGGGATATGTTTTACTTTTCGAGAAGAAAAATAATCTGCGATAGCAATGTCGTGACCACGTTCTTCTAACGGCCTCTCCTTTCTTTGGCCAGTTACCCACAGTAATAAATATCATGCACAGCACCTTGGGAAATTTCGTGCCTATAACACAGATACAAGTCGACGCGTAGTCATCTTAGTACAAGAAGCAATTTTCCTTCTGTTTTGCTCTGTATTATCCTTTTGTATTAAAAATATTTAAATTAATCAGAGTCTATATACATTTTTCTATAGCGAAGGCTGTTATTTTTATTTTTTAAATAGGCCTTTTTTACACAGGCTGTAAAGAACGCGGGATAATTTCTTACTTTAAAAATGTCCTGGGCTGTATAGAACCCTGGGCTAAAAATAAGTTTAAAGGAAGACTTTATTTAGTTAAAATAAAGATGAAAAAGAAATGTTTAAAATAATTTCCCAACCCCACACTCTGGGAGGCCGCATTCGCCAATGTGCCACGAACACAGACAGCCCTGGAGTGCGATGTACAGGAGCTGCCACAGAACGGCTTTTTATTATTATTATTTTTATTATGATTATTATGAATATTATTATTATTAATATTATTATAATATTTCTTTAATTACCCCGGTGTAAAGAACCTGGGGTTTGATAAAAACGATTCAAGCAATACGTGCTGAATCGCCGCCCGGCTACTCGAGGTCATCAATCGGCTTAAAAGAATTATTGAAGCAGACTGCATTAAATCTTTGCAAAGTCATGGAAAGCCTTTGCCAAAGAAAAGATGTCTCTCGCTTATCGCCGGTTTGCTCTGCAATAAGTCTGCCTATGCCATTAATAAAGTCAACTCCTTCGGGATTCATCGGGCCCATGGTTTCAATGGCCACCGGAACAACTTCATATCCTAAGGACAGATCACGGTATTTATCCAACTTCCTAGAGGCGGCATGAACAGCAGCTCCACCGGCTGTGACTGAAGTCGTATTCAGGTAGGAGTTTGCCATAGTGTCAATGACCGTGACGTCCCATACGGCACATTTACCGTTGCACCAGGGCACTAAAGTCAAGCCGTCCGGACGCTTGCCGTCTGATCTGGACAACCCACTTGGTTCCTCAGAGGAAGGGATGCCTGCTCTTGAAAGTGCTCGCCATATTAAATCATTTAAATTGTAATGGCGAGACATTCTACCTGAGCTTCGTTTGCAGGAGAGGCCGTGGCCGTATTATTATTATTATTATTATTATTATTATTATTATTATTATTATTATTATTATTACTATTATACTCTAATATATTATAAGTGTTATACATACACGAGTTATCCTGAACTGATTTCGCGGATGATTCTGTATTTCCAAAACCCAGAAATGTGTATACGCCGAACGTGCTTTGGCTTAAGTAAAAAATTAATACTATCAGCCAAATCACCGAAAGTGTTCCCAGCTGGCAAACATGTCCTTCTGAAAATTTATAAATCACACACAAATTAATATTTTCAATAATAGTAAAAATAACAATAATAAAAATGCGATTTTCAAATATAAAAAACAAACAAAATTTTAACAATATAAAAAATCAATAATAATAATAATAATAAAGGTTTAACGTCCGTTTCCTCATCCAGGGATGATGTCAGGGACGTCCCCAATAACAATCGTAATGATTATTTTTAGAATTATAATAATAACTAATAGCCGGTGGCTATTGAAACCATGGGCCCGATGAATCCCGAAGGAGTTGACTTTATTAATGGCATAGGCAGACTTATTGCAGAGCAAACCGGCGATAAGCGAGAGACATCTTTTCTTTGGCAAAGGCTTTCCATGACTTTGCAAAGATTTAATGCAGTCTGCTTCAACAATTCTTTTAAGCCGATTGATGACCTCGAGTAGCCGGGCGGCGATTCAGCACGTATTGCTTGAATCGTTTTTATCAAACCCCAGGTTCTTTACACCGGGGTAAAAAAAAAAAAAAAAAAAAAAAAAAAAAAAAAAAAAAAAAAAAAAACTAATAACATTATTATTATTTTTAATAATAAATGAAAATATTAATAATGACAATAATAATCCCCTCGCCGTAAGGACAACAACTACAAAAATTATTCCCTTGAATAATATAATATAAATTTTTATTTTATACAGTAACGTATAATAATAAAAATACGTTTTTAATAATTATAATATTAATCTCTCTTCAGTGCATTGCCAAGTGGCAGAATCAATGTATATATTCATACTCAAACTCTGCTTTCTCGCTCCATAAGAGCAGTCCTTAGATCAACAAGTTAATTCCTTCACAAAGTCTATGCCTTATCCATGCCTTATGTAGCCTATAGCTTGAGAAAATTATGGCTTCTGAGGTGATTTCTCGTTGCCTTCCTCATCTAGATGAATTAACTACCATTTAATCCTGGGGGAAAATATTTCATGGTGACATGGGTCCTCTCTTGCCATCTTTAGCTCCTGTCTTACTCGCCTCTTACGTACACGCAGCAGACTATTTGCGGTTGCCCTATTCTGCAGTGGTCTAACCACACCCAACCACAACACAATAACATAATATTGTTTTTATTAATAACATAAATAATAGCAACATTAAGAATAATAACGCTCTTAATTATAACAGTTGGACTATAGTAGGTTGTACAATGTCTGCACACTGTTTAAATTCATATTTATCCACTTAGTGATTGTATTAGTATTTCAAATTTTCTGCATTTATGAAACATGCTATGCCTTTTTCGATTCTACACTCAATATATTTTTCATAGAATCCAATTAATATTATTAAACTTCTCATAAAAGTAAAGTATTTTTCAATTTTTTGTTCATATGGTTACACACATTAAATGCCACAAGTGTTGCAGAGTTTTCCATTCTTGGTATCGGTTTAGATAGTTTTCGATATTTCCCCTTTCCTCTTCAAGCTTATTAGTAATCGTTGCCTTTTCATAGCGTATAGATTGCAGTCCGCGGAGCGGATTTAAGAATAACCTTCCAGGGGAAGGTTATTCTTAACATGCCAGGGGATTTTTCACTCAAAGCGGTCAACAGTCGATCTTCCAAATTGGTCACCCATCCTAATACTAACCGGGCCCCACACTGCTTAACTTCAGTTATTGACCATTAGATAAATCCCCTCTCCACACCCGTATTTTCTCGACACAAATTGTGGTTGACTATACAGTATGTCCACAACTGCCTTCCTCCAGACTTTATTTGTTTATAGTAATCTTAATAATTATTGCTATAAATAATAATAATTTAAAAATAATAACTTAAGCAGCTAGATGGCCTCGAGTAGCCTGGCGGCGATTCAGCACGTATTGCTCGAATCGTTTTTATCAAACCTCGTGTTCTTTACACCCAGGGTAAAAAATAATAAAATAAAAGAAAATAATAATATTAAGATCTATAATAATTATAATAGTAACAGCATTATAGCCGTAGTATAATATACAAAGGCTGTAAGGCTGTTACTATAATAATAATAATAATTATTATTATTATTATTATAATTGCTATTAAAAATACCTACTGCCACATATTATGTCGCAGTGAGTATTTATTTTATTTTTATTATTTTAAATTTTATGCTAAATGGATAAAGCATAGGTTTTAGCGTCAATTTGCCGTCTTGAAAACATACCAGTGACACGGCGAGCACGTGATATGAACCATTGACTTAACGATTCGCAATCAAACATCTCTCCGATACGCTGCCGGCTTAGCTAATTTATAACATTGCAGACTATTACTGTAACTGACATGCAAAAAAATCAATTTATGTAACATGTTACTATCTTTTTTTGATTTATCAATACAATCGGCCAGAAATGTACAAATATTTATAAGAATATAAAAGAAATGACGTGATTGTACCATGAGTGAAAGAGATAAGGCTTTTATTAATACAATTTTAAATAATACGGTCTTCAAATGTTCATGGGAGTTTTACTAAAAATGATTGTCACAAGCTAACCAAATGTCTCAATAGCGCAGGGGTAACGTCATGACGTTTTAAATGACAGACTCTGAGGTGAATTGAACCCTCGTGGGTTTTAATCCCAGCCGCGCTGATCTGAGAGTAAAATCTCAGACAATCACTGGATTGTGGTATTAAAAGTGATCGATATCAACACAGTTGATCATTTCACTATGAGTGTTTACTTTACTCATCATATGGGGCCTACTGTATGGTATTGCATCTATTGCATTAACAAAAAAGACATTCATAGGCTAAGTTACGTGTATAACAGAGTTTTCGTAAAGTTATTCTACACTCACAATAATGAATTTAGCCCTGGATTGTCTATACTTTACCACTTAAATATAGGCCAACTAATGACTACCATAGAAATAATTTTAAATGAACTAGTTTTAAACGAATTTATTAATCTAAGCATAAAGGAGGATACAAAATGACCTTAAGATTATACAGCATTTCAATTAGAATATGATCGAATTCCAAATGACTCAGTGGTGAAATAAAATATATGATAAAATAAATATGGAAATATATAATTTGCCTGCTAAAACTTACTATTCATTTTGAAATTAATATATTTACAAGCACAGGTAGTTAGTAAGGCACGTATAGGCCTACATATAGTTGAATAGATAGGATCTAGATAATGAGATTAGATGTTTGCAATACTTGCTGTTACTGAATGGTACTGGCATTTCACATGATGATTTGTCTATACTGCATTTGATCGCCTTGCATTTGTGCCTTATATATTTGTCTACCGGTGAACTGGTGAATTAAAATTAAATTAAATTAAATTGCAGAAATAACTGAAGAGTACATGTCAATTGTTACTTCAGTGCGTGGTTGTCAAACTCTTAGCCTAATGATGTTTCAATTATAATAACAATACAAGAATAAGTTCATTATATTCGGTGTTAAGTAATTTACATAAAACTAAAGTAATATAGCATTAATACAATATGAATTTTTAAATAAGCTAAGTTAGATTTCTCCATCTACAGTATCTAGCACTCTGGCAGTCATACTAGTGAGCATGTTCTCTCGCCAGCTGTTATGAGATAAATGTTTACTCCTGCAACCTGCTCAACACGGCGAGGATTTGTAATCGACGGTCATCATAATAGGCAACTCAATCGAACCTGTAGGCCTACTGATTAATGCTGTAATTGTATTACGTTACGTCAGTGGAACCGAAAGGATTTTAGGAATGGGGGAAAGGGGGGGCATTAATGCTGATAGTGAGCGTTCGGCATCTGACCACTTTGTCACTGCAACTAGTTTTAGTCTTGATTGAGTCAAAGTTCAAATGCTAACTTTTCTTAAACTAAATTCTTAATATTATTGACCGTGTTCCTTTTTTAGGAAGTCATTAGTTAACGAGCATGACGAATATCAGATTTTAAAATCCTAATAGTTAGATTTACTAATCGTGAAGCATTGCAGGAAAAGAGACAATTACTTAAAAACCATAATTTGTTAAATTCAACTCAAATTTACGCACAAGATCATGACTTATAGTGTTGAGCCTTGAATCCTCGTATAGTTTCTAACTGTAAAAATCAGTGTGTGTAAAGGAAAAACTGCTGAATGCATTAAAACTCAAACGACTTGACAAATATTCGATTATATCAAACTGCAGTTTAATTAACGCAGAAAAGTAGCATAAAAACCTAAAGGCAACATTTTACATGTATATTAATTAATTTAATTTCTGAATCCAATCTAAGAAGTACATGTACGCGTCGTGAATTTTTGGTATATAAGAATGGAGGGGCACTGGAGTTCCTCCCCCAAACTCAGCCCGGGCACGTGCAAAATGGAAAAGTATATGTCTCCAGCTCCTATGCATCATATCGTACCTCTCCCTACCTGCTGAGCTATAGTCTTATGGTCTTACGAGCCATAGAGCCGACCAACATTGTCAGCATTTATTGTTATGGTAGCACTTACGTTCATTCCATTTGAATTAAGGCCTGGATCATGAGTATATCTGTGCATATCTGCGCATAGCATGATCAAGCCATTGTGTTGTTGACAGTAATATGGTAAATTCCGACAATAACTAAGACGGCATGAAATTCTATCTAGTCGATTGAACATGATTCATTAGATGAATTGGTGTTTAATTGATAGATTTGAAACATTCATAAGAAGGAATTTAGGCACTAATTTGGCAGGCATTACGTTTCCACGTCTTTCTATGTCATTCTGAAGGCACAGACGGTCTTGGAATTTCAACTAAGTTCATGATCTTTTAGAAATCGCTATTAGCCTTACAAAGCAGGTTTCTGTACAATATTATTAACAATTACAAATGTTGTAATTGTTACGTGTAAAGCATGACAATTGCAAAATTCTTAAATCACTTTAATATCGAACAACTGAGGACAGATCCACGTTGGCTTAAAATATATTTCTTCAGTATCCAACTCACACTCCTCTCATCCATCCACACCAGTAGTTCAGTACCACCTGCACCACGACACTCCTCTCATCTACATCAGTAGTTCAGTACCACCACCGCCACCACAATCCTCTCATCTACACCAGTAGTTCAGTACCACCAGCACCACCACACTCCTCTCATCCACACCAGCAGTTCAGAACCACTACCACTACACTCCTCTCATCCACACCAGTAGTTCAGTAACGCCACCAATACTGACACAATTGTCCTTTCTAAATGGCACTATCACAACGAAAATTTCGCAACGGCGCTATCAGAACGTACAGCACTTTCACAACAGCACTAGCACTATGGCACCCTCACAACGGTAGTATCACAACGGTACTACCACAACGGTAGTATCACAGCGGTACTAACACAATGGTACTATCACAACGGTAGTATCAAAACGGTACTATCACAACGGTAGTATCACAACGGTACAATCCCAACGGTACTATCACAACGGCACAATCCCAACGGTACTATCACAACGGTACAATCACAACTGTACTATCACAACGGTAGTATCACAGCGGTACTATCACAACTGTACTAACACAACGGTACAATCACAACGGTACAATCACAACGGTACTATCACAACGGTACTATCACAACGGTACTATCACAACGGTACAATCACAACGGTACTATCACAACGGTACAATCACAACGGTACAATCACAACGGTACAATCACAACGGTACTATCAAAACTGTACTATCACAACTGTAGACCTATTTTTGAAGGTTTAGTTGTTAAGACCGCAACATCTGCTCCTCTATAGTAACGTCTACGATTATTGCATTTAGGTATTCACATTTAGTAGGAAAATATATCAAAGGATATAGTATTGATATAATTTATGTTCCTGGTTTGTGGGCTGAGAACGAGAGATTAATTTTCAGGTATATGTTCATTAATTTTATTTATTTATTGTTCGTATAATTACACACATGACATACCGCATGTGCTACATGGTTTCCTTTTCATGGTTTCTGTTTTTATAGTTTTCGCTATTTCCTCCAATCCTCTCCATGGTTATTAGTAATCGTTGCTTTTATTGGCGCATCAATTGCAGCAGGCGGGGATTTAAATTAAGAATAACCTTCCAACCAACGAAGTGTTTGAGAGAACTAGAAGATTCAGTAACAAGAACAGAAATATAGATCCATGGCAAAAAATAAACATTTTGTTTATATTAAATTTTGACGAAACTCTGTTAATACCTCATTAAACTTAAATTAGTGATATTAATATAAATTTTCACCATTACGCATAGATTGTCATTGGAAGCTTACGTTGCCTAATCATTATTGGTATACATAATATATATATATATGCATGTAGTATATATATATATATATATATATATATATATATATATATATACATGTATATATATATATATATACACATATATAGCCTCTGTTAGGATCTCATTAAACTTAAATTAGTGATATTAATATACATTTCACCATTACGCATACATGTATACTGTATATATATATATATATATATATATATATATATATATATATATATATATATATCTTCTTCTTCTTCAGAAGAAGATATATATATATATATATATATATATATATATATATACACTGTGAGTCTTATAAGTGACACCCCTTTTATATTTGCAATAAAATCGCAATCAGTCAACCGATCCATGTGAAATTTACTGGGAGTGGAGAGCTAACAATTCTCTGCAATATTGCAAAATTTCTTTCAGATACATATAAAAATAAAAAAGTTATCTAAACTCGACTGCGGGTGGGGGTCAAAACAAAAATCCTAATATAGAACGCCACAGACGTAGATTTCTCGTAAATCAAAATGCGATCTTCTTTGCTGAAAACCATCTTTGAAGAATGGAAATGATGGATTTGTGATTTGTATTGAATGAGTTTCAAATCGGTGAACAAGTGATGGCGGTAAATGGAGCATCGGCCTAGCCAGTCTGATATGTCATATGGCTGATCTGATTTTTAGCCTAGCAGCTGCAGCTTTAGCGCACAGGCTAAATGCGCAGTCAGGCCTTATGCGTAACAACAGTCTGCATAGTTCTTTTGACACCCCAGGGCTATTAAAAAGGCAATAACTTCGGCAATTTTCTACAAATCTGCACATAATATGGCACGTTTTGAACAAAAATGCCTGTTTTTTAAGATAAGTATAGCATGATATGCATAAGATGTTTTCCCTGTTTTCATTATAACAATATAGAGAATGTCAGTTACTTGGCCCATAGTTGTAAATTCATCATTGCCCCTAGCGTTCCTATATATCAATAACTTTTTTGTTCTTAAAGATATGGTAACAAAATTTTGCAGTAATAGCGAAAATTGGTTGATTCCAACAACCTGTAAATTTTATAGAAATGTGTCGACTGGTTACGATTTTATTGCAAATATAAAAGGGGTGTCACTTATAAGACTCACAGTGTATATATATATATATATATATATATATATATATATATATATATATCATATATATATATATAGCCTATTATTCTTCTAAACTACATAACTGCTGTCGGGTAGCTAAAAATAGCAAATGCTAAATATTCATAAGATTTTATTATATATCTCTGTTCTTCTAAAAATATATTCTTTCTATCAAACAGGAATGGAGTCGCAATGGGTCATGTATTACATCTGACAGCAAATAAGTCATTCAGCTGATATTAGAAAACTATTTGTCGATCTCATGTAACATTGATTTCAATAGGCTTTCAGTGTGCTTTCATCGATCCGGAAGTGAGTGAAAATTTGCCATCATATTATTGGCTGTGGTGTATCTTCTTCTTATATACCTAAACTTCCAACACCCTCGGGATTTTTTTTCTTTCAAAGCTGTCAACACTCCATCTTCCAAGGTGGTCGCCCGCAAAGTACTAACCGGCGCGATGAAGCTTAACTTCGTTCAACTGACGTGCAGCTTAACCGAGTGCACTAAATCATTTATAATGTAAAATATCTCATATATGTAAGGTATCTCCTCTATATAGTTTATGTAGACATATTAAGTGTAAATTACGACATTATTCTATAATCATTTAATAACTAATTGAAATATAATTTCCTTTCGAATTTATATTTACTGTCGTTCTGTTAATAAATATACATACATGTATGTATTAAACATTGCCTGCCGTCAATATCAAAACACATCCCTCCCCACTCCCCACCACTACTAACCTGGCTTTGTTTAAAATCTGTGCACAGCTGCCATTACATATTATGAAAAGTCTATACCATCGACCTGCCAGTAGGCAGTGCACTAAGATATATATTACATATATATATATATATATATATATATATATATATATATATATATATATATATATATATATATACATGTATATATATATATATGTGTGTGTGTATGTATATATATATATATATATATATATATATATATATATATATTATAAAGGTATGCGCGTTATTCGCCTATCAACCTAGACTAGGTCTAGGGGAAAACTATTTATTAAGAACTGCAACACAAGGTAGACAGGAAAAACAACACTATGCTTTTATGTTTCCTATTCGCCCGGCGCTCACAAAGTAACACATACAAACGTAGTCACAATACTATAGTATAAAGTGCACTTTACTATCTAAATAGTACTTAGCTTAGAAGGGGAGATGAGGAGTCCGAAACGCGGGGAGACAACAGCTAGCTCAGAGAACCAGGAGACCATGGAGAACCTCTCTCTAGCACCGACCGGATACGAATAAGAAAGTTAAATGATTCCGATTTACCAAGTCAACTATTAAGGGACAAACTTCGTTTTTCGAACTAAAGATAAAGCTTCTTGTTTACTGAGAGAAAGACACAAGAACAATCGTACTAGATAACAGTACGATTACAATATATATATATATATATATATATATATATATATATATATATATATTACAATATATATATATATATATATATATATATATATATATACATATATATGTATATGGGTGTGTGTGTGTGAGTGTGTGTGTGTGTGTGTAGGATATACAAAGAAGTAAAGCTAAAGCTAAGGTTAACGTCAGTTTCTTCACTTGAAAGCGATGTCAGTGACGGCGAGCCCAGGATTTGAACCCCGCACATACCATTCCGCGGTGGGATATCTTACCGACTTACCGACAATATTCTTATACTTGTACAACACAGTGCCCACATAGGCGTATTCTCAAGGTGCTTGAACTTACACTGGGCGGACCAAGGAGATATAACACTGTTTGTAGGCGTAGTCGATAAATACTATCCAAATATTATCTATCAACTATCGCCTTCTTGTTAACTCTCCAGCTAATTTGAATTAAAAGCCTAATCGAGCCTAATCGAGCCTAATTGAGACTAATCGAGCCTAATCGAGCCTAATCGAGCCTGGTACATTGAGATGTTGTACCTTACTAGCACAGAAGAGCTTGTCAACTTTATAAAGAATAGAGTAAACACGGGCGTGCATCTGGTAAACAGTATACGTGAATAGATAACTAGGATGTAAAGTGTGTGCGGTGGGGAGATATGACTGAGGTGGTCTCACGTTGTTTACAATGAATAGATGATTGTAGAGATGTCGATGAAAACTGAAGAAATCTTTTAAAACAAATGTTCACTGTATTTTTTAATATTTTAGTCAATTTTTTTATTTGGAAAACAACGAGATGAATTAAATTTTGAAAATTCTGTTTTCTAATACAACATCCATTTTTGGGCAAGGTAGATCAGCAAGCTAGATCTATAGCTTATCATTGAAAGGCATGCTAGTTTTCTATATTGCAATACATGAAATTCATCAATTATTTCGAAAAATCTCAATTATCTTGGTGATACAACATAAAGGGAAGATAGTTTGCTATAGGAGGTCATAGAAGGTAGAATGGAAGGAAAGAGAAGCAGAGGTAGACCGAGATTATAAATTTTAGATGAGTTAAAGATCCACTCTTATGTGGATATGAGAAGAAAAACTTAAGACAGTGAAAAATGGAGGGGCTATATGCCATGGACCTGCCAACAGACAGGGCACTGAGAGAGAGAGAGAGAGAGAGAGAGAATGAGAGAGAGAATGAGAAACAACATAAAGCAATGCTATTATTATTACGTAAAGGTTGTGTCAAGTTTACCATGGCGGCCTTGTATATGATCATTTTGATTTGCTTATTTATCCCTTTATTTTTCATTTAAATTCTCAATCTTAAGCTTGGTGTTTCACTTTTAGTCGCCGGCTGAATAAAAATTTGTTAATAAATTTAATATGAGAAATGAAGCCACATCCAGAAAGTAGGCAACATAAAAGTAATGCAGTTAAAAATAATAATTTTGTGAGTCCATGAGAATTAAACACAAATATATTATTACAAGTATAACTTTTACAGACTTAATATCTTCAATTTACGCTCAAACTACTTTTTTAATATATAGATACAAATGTAGATAGGCCTATATATTATTTTCATGAAATCACAAAAGCTTAATACATTATGCAAAATCGACGTAAGAAGGACATGTATGCCCATCAAGGCTGCAACAATTTTGAAACAATTCAGTGTACACGCTTGCATATGTTCGTTTGCAAAAATTCAGACAATATAGAATTAATGGATATTTCTATAGGCAAGACATGAATGCACATAAAAATGCTAATTAATACTAAGCAATTAGCGACACATAGGCCTATAGGCTACAATGTTTCCGTTTAGACACAGTTTCCAGAAATCGCCGACATTTCATATGACGAACAGATCATGTCATTAGGCAGAATTTACAATTTCCTATTTAAAAACAGGCTTAATCCTCTGCTGTTTTAAAATCTTGAAATTAAGTAAAATTGACATTTAAATGTTTCCGTTAAAATGTTTTTACATTATTTGATAAAACGCAAGCATCAGATAAAGAATTGCATGGCTCACAAATTCTATGAGCCAAGTATGCCTTAGTGCTTTGAATGACTTAATAGCGTAGGGGTAACGTCATGAAGTTTTAAATGACAGTTCCTGAAGTGATCTGAACCCTCTTGGGTTCGAATCCCAGCCGCGCTGATCTGAGAGTAAAACCCGGAACATTCACTGGACTGATTATACGGAAAATGGTCTAAATTGCCTAACGGATTAAACATGTGGTTTTAAAAGTAATAGATATCGACATAGTTGATTATTCACTATAATGCGTTTTTACTTTTTACTTTTGCTATCTTACGACGATTCTTGTGACTTCTAGCTTGAGCTTAAAAGTATTTCCGCTAGGAAATTCAATAAATGGATTTTTCTATTTGATTAATGCAATTCATCAAACTATAATTTATGAACCTTCTAGAATATCGTTTTAATCCGAGAGATCACTGGCGACAGAACACTTAATACGCATCTGATTAGTAAACATGTATGCGAGATTTCCATACTCTATCGTATGCGTAGGCCTAATCTTAAACCGCTCCAACTTGAAGTAAATCATTTACATATCTTAATATATTACTATATATTAATATATTAATATATATTAATATATTGAATATATTAAAGCGTAGATTTGCTTATTGCTCTCTTAATGTTAAGAAGGTCCTGTTCAAATCCTATTGTATGTGCTTCTATGATGTGGCACTATAGTCGTCGTTTACAATAGGTTCAATAGAGAAGTTTCAATCTTGCTATAATAAATGTATTAAAATATTTTTTGGATACAAACGTTACAGCAGCCTAACCATCGCGCTGCTAGAAACCGGATTGCCTAGTTTTGATACTATCCTTTCAAATTACAGATTAAAGTTTAGAATGTGCTTGCTGGATAATGCTAATGTGCTAGTTAAGTGTTTTGATGTTCTGAGCCTATTATAGCCTTGTATGCCTAATTCTAAAAGTAATTGTTTTAGGCCTATAGCTCAATTTATTCGCAGACTATTTGCTTTTATACGACTCAAAGTAAGCGTATATAGAGGTCGTCCACATATCACGTCATCTGCTCTCTCTATGCGACTCAGGATCATCCACATATCACGTTATCTGCTGATGAAGGTTGTTGTAAGCATTTTATTCCGTTGTGCGGGTGTGAGATAATGACCAGAACTGATGGGATCGTCACTTTGTGGTCGGCGACAAGTTTAATGATAAGACGCCTATGGTGTATCCGGTACTCTTTTAAATTGGCTTTCGTCCTTTTTAATTGGCAGACTGCAGACTGTCCGAATAGGTAATGCTATTCGGACTGGTCTACCGTTTATAGCGGCGTTCCACAAGGCAGTGTACTGGGGCCCTTCACGATAAATCGCGTTGATGAAATTAATTGCGTATTATGTACACAGAGAATATTTCTATGGAGGGTGGTGGGTATTCAAGCACGTTCTTTATGAATTATCTATTGCGTTCAATATACCGATGATAGCAACGTCAAAGCAAGTCATGAAATAATTGATTACCTACAACCCATGTGATCATGTGTCGCTGAGAGTTTAAACGATGCAAAAAGGAATGTTTGAAAAGCGTGACGTCATGTGTTGACAGGACTGTTTATTTATTGATTGATAATAAATAAATAGATTTCTGATGAAATTTAGCGTCTTGAGTGAATAGTTTTAGACTTTAAGTACATTGGCGTACCATTAATAATAACACACATTATAGTGAAATGATCAACTATGTTGATATCTATCACTTTTAATACCACATATTTAAACCGTTAGGCAATTTAGTCCATTTTCCGTATAACCAGTCCAGTGAATGTCTGAGATTTTACTCTCAGATCAGCGCGGCTGGGATTCGAACCCACGAGAGTTCAGTTCACCTCAGGGTCTGTCATTTAAAACTTCATGACGTTATCTATTATCTACACCCTTAACCATTGAGCTATTGAGACATTCAAACTTGTTCATTAACTTATTTATTAAACTTGTTTATTAACTTAGTTCATAGTTCTATGTTACATTGTTAATCTGTTATTTTGTTGAAAAATCAATTTACAGTTTTGACCGTTATTTTACCGTTATAGTTAATTCCGTTGCAGTTATTTTATATTGCTTTTACTGTTTAAATTGTTAAAGTTACAGTGTTTATGTTTTGATCGTTAGTTAATTATTGCATATTTATATCATTTTATGTAATTTGTGTAATACTATATTTTAATTTATATTGTACTTTCTGTATTGTTTACAAATACTGATTAGTCAGTTTTATAAGCATGTTTCGATCGAGAGTTGCTGTTAATTCTCTTCGAAGCAATATTTCTCTTTGCTCTTTTAACATTCGATCCCTCTCTAACTCAGACCATGTCATTGCTTTGCATGATTTGGCTGAGACTCACAAGTTTGACTGTTTTACCATCAGTGAAACTTGGCTATCCTCTCTAACTACTCCTTCTGAACTGATGTCCATTCTTCCTCCAGGTTATGATATGTTTATTGCAACTCGTGACTCTAGGATATCTGGTGCTAAGGGTTGTGGAGTTACTCTCCTGCTAAGGAAGCCCTTTACCCTGCTTAGCAATGACTGTCATAAATTTTCTTCATTTGAAGCAATTTCAGTCACTGGTAAATTTGGCACTTGTACTGCATGTTGTTGCAGTGTATCGACCACCATCTTCCTCCACCCATGCCAAACCTTTCTCTCTCTTTTTATCGGAGTTTTCTGCTCTACTGTCCTTCCGTACTACTTCTAAATCAGACTTTGTGATTACAGGTGACCTCAACATTCACCTTGATAATCCTCTTGATCCCTTAACTCAGCAGTTTAATACTTTGCTGTCCTCTTGTAATGCTGTTCAACATGTGAATGTTGCTACACATATTGACCATCATACACTTGATGTTGTTATTACACGAAGTCTCTCTTCTATTGATCCTTTAAGTGTTAATATTTTATCTCACTCGCCGTCAGACCATTTTCCTGTTGTATTCACTTATAATCATGTTAAGCCAGATACTATTACAAATTCATCTACTGTTTCATTTAGGTGTATTAATAATGTTGATCTTGATCTCTTTTGTTCAGATCTTGAAAACTCGACTTTGATCAAGTCTCCTTCTAATGATCTTGATGTATTAGTAAAACAGTATAACACTACTCTTTCTTCTCTACTTGATAAGCATGCACCTCTAAATACCAAGAAGCTTAATTAAGAAATCTAACCCTTGGTACACCTCTAATCTGAGAAAGCTAGACTGCATGCTGTAGAGCTGAAAGAAAGTGGCGTCATACCCATTCCGATTTTTGGAAAACTGTTTCTAATTTGCAACACAAGATTTATCGTACTGCTATTGCTAATGCTAAGAAAGAGTACTACTCCTCTTTGGTCAGTAAGGCTGTGAATGCCAAGAGATTAAGGAAAACTGTTAATGATCTTTTACATAGATATTTTTCTCCTTCTCTTCCTTCTACTCCTGTTGAGTTACTTCCTGAACAGTTTTCCAGTTACTTTAGTGATAAGATAAGCAATCTTAGAGCATCTATCTCTCCAGCTTCGAACTCTACTCCTCATACTCCAATAGAGACTCATTCCAAGGATGAGCTTTCAAATTTCACTCCAGTTACAAATGAAGAGATTACTAAATTAGTTTTAGACTCTCCAGCCAAACATTGTGACTTGGACCCTATCCCAACCTCTCTTTTAAAGAAATGTATTCACATACTTGCTCCTGTATTGACATTGATTGTTAATCTCTCTCTCTCTCTCTCTCTCTCTCTCTCTCTCTCTCTCTCTCTCTCTCCTGGCATATTTCCTTGCGGTTTTAAGCTTGCAGTTATTACTCCATTGCTTAAAAAGCCCACACTGGATAAGGAATCATTATCAAATTATAGGCCTATATCTAATCTGTCATACATATCTAAACTCACTGAAAGAATTGTTCTTCTGAGGCTTTCTACTCATCTCTCTTACAATGATCTATTTAATAAGCATCAAGCTGCCTATACTAAGCATCGTTCAACTGAAACGGTGCTTCTATCTGTGTGCAATTCTATTGTTAATGTCATATGCACACAACGCTTAACTGGATTATGTATGCTTGATCTTTCGGCCGCTTTTGATACCATTGATCACAATATTCTTCTGGAACGTCTTTCTTCCTGGTTCGGTATTCGTGGAATTGTTCTTGATTGATTCTTCTCCTACCTGACGGATCGTTCTTTTAGAGTGAAATTGATAGAGTACATCTCTTCGCCTTCCCACTTAAAGCATGGTGTGCCTCAAGGCTCCGTTCTTGGTCCTATCCTTTTCAACCTCTATACAACACCCTTAAGCTCACTGATCTCTTCTCATTCTATTGATCATGAACTATATGCTGATGACACTCAAATGTACACTTGTTTCACCCTAACTCCTACTCTGATGCTGAAACCCTGCTGCAATAAAGTTTTCAGTCCATATCCTCTTGGATGTCTGCTAATTTTTTGGCACTTAACCCATCTAAGACTGAATTCTTATTGGTTGGGACACCTCAACAGCTTTTGAAGCTGAATGAGAAAACTCTTTCGTTATCTTCTGGTATTACAATATCACCTGTTTCTTCTGTGAGAAATCTCAGTGTTATCCTTGTTAAACACCTAACCTTCCACGAACACATAACTAAAACTTCACAAGCATGTACTTTCATATCCGAGATCTTCGTCGAATACGTAAAAAATTTGTCACGTGAAACACCTGCTACAAATGGTGCTGTTCTTGTGCAATCGAAATTGGACTACTGCAATTCCCTGTTTTTAAATCTCCCTGGCTGTGAGATAAATCGATTGCGGTTTGTTCAGAATTCTATTGAGCGAGCAATTTTTTGTAGTTCCAAGTACTCACATGTTACGCCCATTTTAAAGTCTTTGCACTGGCTAAAGATTAAAGAGCGTATCATTTACAAAACAGCTTCTTTAACCTATAAGTCCATCACCATCCCTGGACAAACTTGTATGTCTCACTTGATTAAAGTGATGCAGCCTGCTATTACTCGGTCTTCTAAGTTAATTACTCTTGTGAGACTTAGCTTACCTTCACGCTCTAAGCTATCTAATCGTTCTTTCCAGCATGCTGCACCTCAGATTTGGAATTCTCTTCAATCCAATCTTCGGAAATCTTCATTTGAATCACATCAGCCTTTGCTTTCCTATGAGTAGTTCCATAAGCAGTTGAAGACCTATCTTTTCCATCTCTCTTTTCCATCCAGTGTCCATGAGCAGCGACCTGCGCCTAAACCTCCTTTTCTTTAATTCTCTTTACTTTGGACTGATTATCTGGATTTTGGAATTTGCACCGTTTTTGGACCTTCTTTTGCTCGCCGGATTGATTTTGTCTCAATAGTGCTCGATGTTGTCATGGATGACTGTAGCACTCTAATTGTTGTTATTGTTATTATTATTTTCTGGTTTTTGTTGCATTGTTCTATGTGCAAGATTCATGTATGGGTTTTTACGCCTGAAATAAAGCAATAAAAATAAAATAAATATATACATCTAGAAAACAAGTTACATGCTTGAGTATACATAATGTAGAGTGCTGCAGTTATCAATGACAACATCGAGCACTATTGAGTCAAAATGAAGCCGGCGAGCAAATAGAAGGTCAAAAGCGGTGCATGATTTAGTTGCATGACAGCGAAGAACTCAGAATGTAGATGCAGGCCCTGTGTCTCCGAATTTAGATTTGGAGGGAAATGATAGTAAATCAAATTTTTTTGCAGTAAGCAACTGTATCACAAACAAGATACTTGAAAATGCTAAGACACATAACGTTCCAAATTAACTTTAAATAACCGTATGTTGATTAAAATCATGCTCATAGAAAAATTCTCTGGAAATTAAAGCTTTCACTGTATCACCTTAATAGCGGAAAACACAGATAATTTCTGAGTGCTGAATAGTAAAGCCGACAGAGAAAGAGAGAGAGAGAGAGAGAGAGAGAGAGAGAGAGAGAGACAGAGAGAGAGAGAGAGAGAGGAGGGAGAGAGAAAACAAATTTTTATTCCATTACATAAACTTAGAATATTTTTCTGCAAGAAAAATTATTCTAAGGGTCAAGTAGTCAATCTAAAATTACAAGTGAGGAGGAGATGCCATCTAAAAAGCCATTCAGATGATCAATTGACACCATCTCTAGTTATTTCTATAGGTCTCCCGGCTGTTTCCGAGCCACTGATGGATAGACTAACAGCAAACTGTACATGTCGTAAGGGGCAGTTACTAAGCATGAATTCAAAAGGCAAAGAGAAACCAATTCAGAAACCATTATTTCCAAGCTCCAGGCTACATTAAACTGTAAAAAAGCATAGCAATTTTAAAGGGAAGTCCACAATCGATGGACGGCATCTTATGGACCGGGATAACAAAGAGTGGAGCGGTATGTGGATTCAAGGCGACCACTAAGCTCAGCATTGGAGAGAGACAGAGAGACAGAGAGAGAAAGAGAGAGAAAGAGAGAGAGAGAGTGAGAGAGAGACAGAGAGAGAGAGAGACAGGGAGATGAGATGAGAGAGATGAGAGATGGGTAGTTCATTTTGAATTTAGTTCCAAGTTTAGCTTCAAATCTTCTCAGAAAGTGAATACAATCCAGAAACCTTTTGTGAAACTGGGTAAGGTTCTGGTTTTCAGAATGCATGGACCACTGTAATCTTCTTGAACAGTCCCGATATCCATGTCAGGTCTGTATCATGAAAAGTGGCGATGAGAAGAGGCAAGCCTGTCCAAATCTTAGTTAGGCTAGGTTGAATAAGAAACAATAGCACCCAGTAGTATTCAACTATCAAAACGCCCAGTCTTCATTGAAAATATCAGAGCAGATTTCACATATAGTGGATTCAGTCAACCGTGGAGGGTTCATTTATTCTCTTTCCCACGATGTGTGTGTGTTTTATCGGCACATGCTGACATGTCTCATATCCAACAATGTGTGAAATTGTGCAATGTACATGTATGTGTGTGTGTGTATATATATAAATATATATAAATATATATATATATATATATATATATATGCTTAACTACTGTTAACAGTGCAGCAACCGGTGGTACCATCAGCGACGCTCCGGGTTTGACTTCAACCCGTAGTCTCCAGCAATATATTATACTGGAAGTATATATGAAGTTTAGCGTCGGTTTCTATGGCTACTAAATAGCCCTTTACGAACTATAGCATTCGGGCGTGTGAAAAGAATTGGCACGAATAGCCGTAAATTTCGCACTCTGTACTCAGGTTTTCCGTTAAGCATTGGAGATAGAGTTCACAGACTGTTTGTTGAGTTTCTGTGCCTGTATTTCTACTTGTTTTCAACTAGATTTCAACGTGTTGCTCTTGCTACTGGAATAAGTTACTTTATGGACTGATTTTGAGATCTGTATAAGCTGGGTAGTTAATCGCATAGTTACCATATACTATGAATTTATATTTAACACTTTCCCGTGATGTGTAGGAGACACTGAAGAATAGACCAACCGTTAGCTGCACTTATCGTAAGAAAGGACAATTTAAAAACTAAAAGGACAATGGGAAACCACCTCAGAATCAGTATTTCTCATCAGCCATAGGCTAGCCTATGGCTGATGAGAAAGGTAGGAACAAGGCGTAGTTTATTGTGAAGGATTTACGTATTGACCAATGGAGTGCTATATATGAAGCGTTAAAGAACTCTGAATATGAATAAGCACCATGGACCTGCCACTTTGCAGAACATTATAGAGAGAGAACGAGAGAGAATCTATAATCTCTGTCTCTCTCTCTCTTTCTAGAGAGAGAGAGAGAGAGAGAGAGAGAGAGAGAGAGAGAGAGAGATTGTACACCACTAATTCATTAATGGTTATAGGGGGAGAGCGGGGCAAGTTGATACGAGGGTAGGTTGATACAAGTCGCATAAAAGTGCCAGGTTTAATTTCTTTCCAACGAGAGGTCGTCTACATGTAGTCCCAGTAGTTCTACATCTTCACACATTTCCGTCAGAAAATGAAATAAGAGGTTTAGCCAAAAATTAGAAAAAATGATTTTTATTCACTCATCTAAAATAATCAGGGATGTCTTCATAAGCTTGTATAATCAATATGTTAAGCAAAATTATTAATCTTTTTATATTAAAGTAAGCCTAGTTATACAATGTATGGAACTGTGCTGTTACCGTTAATTTACTAATAAACGCCAATATGCTATTACATTTTTTTGATAAACGAGTGTGGATGGGGCTAGTTGATACATCGTGCGTGGGGCAAGTTGATACATGTATCAACATGCCACTTTTCAATAGAAAAAATGAAAAAAGTGGATATCGTTATTGAGTGTTAAATGTGGGCACATTATGCTTGTACAAATAAAAATCAGCACTTCATTTGTCCAAATTGCAATTCTTATGATGCTATACAGCCACAGAATTTCACAATTAAATTTCACGATGATAAATTCGTATGTGGTAACTCGTAGCCTAGATGTACGGTATGAGAAAAAAGCCAGAGATTTAAGCAGTTTTCTCTAACTACTGACTTTTCTGAATAATATAAAGCTGTAAGTATCACTATCTTGCGACAATTCAATCAGCTAATGGTGTGTGTATCAACTTGCCCCTCGGCAGTATCAACTTACCCCGCTATGGGGCAGGACGATACAATTTTGGTTATGGTATTTGAAGTCAATTTACTGTTAGTTCTTTACTTGTATCGGAACGGTTATGCATTGAAAATATCACTGAAATATGTTGCTAAAATATTATATAGATCGGATTGTTCATGTCCTAATATATTGTTGTCAAATTGGCAAAACGTTAAAATAGTATCAACTTGCCCCGCTCTCCCAGCCAGCATATTCTAACTTAATTGTTAAGCTTTCAGATCAAGCCTACACAAATACCCAAATTTGTGCAGGATTTGAACCCCGCAACTTTCCGACGTCGCCACTGGCTCCAGCCTACATGTAACAATATGCTTAGATTGAATGTCTTGACTTCTTATAAGCTTTTAGTTGATTTATATGATTTATTTGGGCTATGTAAGTTCATGGCACATGTTAGTGCTTTCGTGGTCTTTGTGTCCTATTTCACTTCATCTTCATAAATTGCTTGTTTACGAAGTGAAATAAACATGATTCAATCCAATTAAATTCCTTAAATTTAAGTGTTTTGTGAGGCAGTGGCTTGAAGTATTGTAATGTAAAGAGAGTAATTTTCTGAAAGAAAAGCTGACAAAGAGTAGCGATGAAAAACATGTTTTTTGGCTGAGCCTTTTCAAGTGTTTTTTATTTTTTAACGCTTAAGTTTCTGTAACAACTTTAAAGTAACATATTGAGTACTAAACTAGTGACTGGGTGGCCCGAGGCCTAGTCCAGATTATTATGGGCTATTGAATGGATAATAGCAGAAACTAAATTAGGAGAGTTCCTAATTGTGCAGCTTGTGATAATTTAAAATAATTAAATGTTGTTTGTGGCCACCTAATATCGAAACTAAGCTATCGTGCAATTTGGAACAAAATGAATTGTTCTCTTAATAAGCAAAGGCATTAAAGAGTTCTCAGGACAGAGAGCCAGGAGGCCGGTTGCCAACTAAATTAATTAATCAAAATTAAGAAACTCAAGCAACTATTTAAAATATGCAATAGTATAATATAGGAGTAAATCAAGTTACTGGTTAAACCATTCCTTTATCAATGGTTAGGCTTCATCACAAATGCAATTCATCACAAACACAATTGAATCCCTAATTAGATTTTACTAATTCATAGTTCAAAATTCCCTAATTCAAGGATTCAATGATCATCAACTTAATCAAAAGTTAGAATTCACTAATTCACAAAGAATCCTTAGTTTCAACAGTGTATGGCTCAGGCTAAGATTTAAATCGATTGCACAGCAATAAAATATTAGGGCCTACTAAACTAAGATTTAAACTGAGAATTAAATTAATTTCACAGAACTAAAAGATTACTCAAAACCATTAATTTCAACTTGCAATTAGTTAATGAAGTCACCCTAAACTAATATTAAAAGAGTAAGAGAAAAATGAACTTCATCTGGGAAATTTTCAGAAGGACTTAAAATTATTTAACTAAAATTTAAAACATAACTAAATTATGTTAAAAGACTTGACGTCCGTCCCTTTATACTGTTTCTACATGACTGAGGCTGAAGCGTGTTGTACAGGGCTCTCTAACCCCTTATAAATTAAACTAGCACATGAACAGTGCAAAGGCGAAAACAAATTAAATTTTAAAACAAGGCAAAACCGTTGATCCAACAAAGACAAAGAAGCTGAAAGTCCAAGTGTAGATTTAATGAATTAAATTTCCACTAGTAGCTAGGCAGAGAATTAGGGCGATAACTGGAGAAACAAGTGGAAGAACCAAATGGAAAGAAGAAGGAACAAGAAGAAACTAATGTACCTAATTTCCTAAACACGCGCTTTCTAGAGGTCACTTAAGGATGGCGTGATTCTGAAAGGTCAGACTATTGAATGTCCAAGATTTTACTCTCGGATCAGCGCGGCTGAGATTCGAACCCACGAGAGTTCGATTCACCGCAGGGTCTGTCATTTAAAACTTCATGACGTTATCTGCACCCTTAACCATTGCACTATGAGCTGCACCCTTAACCATTGCGCTATGAGACATTCAATATAATATTATATATATAATATAATATAATATAATATAATATAATATAATATATGATATAATATTCTTAAAATATGTTCTGAAATCATGAAATTTGGAAACCAAATCTTTGAAAGTTGAAATGATAGTCATATAGATTAGATATGTTATCTAATGTCACTGAATGAAATTTAATGCACCTAAAACCTTGCAATTCAATCTGATTTGCAAAAATTCCGCATTTATATAACTTAATGAATAGGCCTATACTCTATTACTCTGTGCATGTAGTCTACTTTAATATTGCATAAAAATGAAGAAAGGGCTTTTCTTATCATTTCTAATGTTATCTTGATAACACTATCGAATACGAGCAGTTTAAAAGTCTTAAAAGTCTTAAGGTTATTTTAGGTTCTACACCGTATAAAATAGGCCTAATAACATTAGATAATTATGGTGCTCAGATGATTTCCTTTTCCCTACGATTTCTTTTACATTATTTATCTTAAAAATGCTGAAATTTAGTTAATTTTCGTCGGAAATGATTCAAAATAACATTTACTTGAATTGAAAAAATTAAATTGCATAAATTACAGTGCTATATTGTCGTCCATGGCCGCATCGCGCACTATTGAGATATATCCCATGCCGATGAGAAAAATGAAATATTTAACATTTCATGCACTGGGTGACAATGCTACGCAAGACAAGGTCGCAATTACAACTATTATTTAATTTTAATAATTAAAATTTCAAAAACAACACAGAAAATATTAATTAATTTACAGCCTTATTTGTCTACAGTCCATGGTCTCTCTCGTTCTCTAAATTTATCTAAAGTTTGCATCGCTCGCTTAGGAGGAACCAAACTATCAGAAACACCACACCTACGTTTCTTATTAGCATTAACATTTCCATCGTAGTCATCAACAGCTTTATCTGCCTCGGCTTCCCTCAACTCTCTGGGATCCATTCTGTGTGTAATACGCCATTTATTTCCACCGTTATAATAATCACAACCCATTTCGCTACTGTCTCTTGCTCTATCGTGCTTAAATCGACATTTATCGCCGTACCGACAGTGCCCTCGTTGAAAACTCTGACAAACTTTTGGTTTGATTTTTCTACTGTAATGTGATTCCGTAGTCTCGCTAGTTTTGTCTATGGTTGTTAGCTTGACGTGTCTCTCTAGGATCGACTGTTTTGCCTCCTCGTCTTTCTGATAGGCAGTCACAAACACCGAGGCACACCCTGCAGTGGATGAGGTGCCGCTGACAGATGGCAGGTCCACGAGTGGATTAGGTAATCGCCCTTTAACGTCTGGTTTCTTCGTCGTTTCGGTGAAGCCCTGAGCGATATCTGACTGGTTATCTTCAGAAACATTAAAGTTTTCGTTGACCGGCATTAAAGAGCTGAAATATAAAATTAGGAGTTAAATATGTTGTTTTGACAACTCCACTGCTGCAATATAAAATCAACATGATGTTCAAAATAAAAAGAAATTACATAAATTATTAATTAATCAATAAATTAATTAATTCAGGATAAGGCAATGTCCTAGTAGCGTAGGGGTAACGTCTTGAAGGTTTAAATGACAGATCCTAAGGTGAATTGAACCCTCGTGGGTTCGAATCCCAGCCGCGCTTATCTGAGAGTAAAGTCTCGGACATTTACTGGGCTGGTTACACGGAAAATGGAATAAATTGCCTGACGGTTTAAACATGTGGTATTAAAAAGTGATAGATATCAATATAGTTGACCATTTCACTATAATGCGTGTTTACTTTTTTAAAGGCCAAGTTTAACGTCAGTTTTCTGCTCGAATAGCAGGTCAGTGATGGGGAGAACACTGGATTTGAAACCATGCACCTTCTGATCCACTATCGAACCATATATATTAAGAAATATACTTAACATATAAATGTATATAATTCTATTTAAGAAATAGATTTATTTAGTTATTCAAAACACCAGAAAGGGTTACGAAAATAAATTAAACATTGACAGTATTAAACAGCTATATAAATATATAATAAATAATATATATTATTAAATAATATAAAATAAATAAATAAATATATATATATATATTATATATATATATATATACACTGTGAGTCATAAAAAAACATGTGCGCAGTATTTCATCCGCAACTTTGACATTTGTGAACCGATTTTGAAAATTGTTTCAGAATTATAAAGTAGAAGAAAAGTATCAATCTTAAATCTAGTTTTTGTGACAATTCCGGTATATTTTAAACAATAACAGACGATTTTACAAACATAGTCTGTCTTTGTTTAAATTTTAAAATGGTGTTTACTAAAGCAGATTAAGAGTTCACAAAAACTTGTACCTCTTAAAGGGTTGTGGCTCACATTGGTTGATTGCCGAATTTCCAACAAAAAACTGGATTCTGGGAGGGCCAGATTGCTTATTAAAGAAATTACACCGAAAAGAAGAAAATAAATAACGTGGACGAGTTGAAGCAACGCCTGGTGGACGTTTGGCAAGACATGAAGCAATCTGTCATTGATAAAGCAATAGATGAGTGGCGCAAGCGTCTCCGAGCTTGTATTCCAGCTAAAGGAGGGCACTTTGAGCATAATTAAGCTTTGACAGTTGACAGTAGCAGTATAATACTGCTTGTTTCGTTTTTTGTTAAGCCACGGATTTGTAAACATTCTGTAGCGATTGATTTACTTAAACTGAATATTTTCAGTCGCGCATATTTTCAAGCACTGCTTCAACGCAAAAATAATAATTAACAGAGTCACTTAACGTTATTTTATAGCAAATGTGTTCCTGATTATACCTATGCAAAAATTTAAAAAATCGGTTCACTAATACCAAAGTTATGGGCGAAAGACTGCGCACATGTTTTTTTTTTGACTCACAGTGTATATATATATATATATATATATATACATACATGTACATATATAGCGCCTGTATCATAATTTAAGATTTCAGTACCCCTGATCAACTTCTTCTAGTGTCTAGTGACTGACTAATGGCAGGTTCATGACATATATCTCTTCTTACCAATTCCATCTTCAGCCTTCTTTTTCATCTCTTTTATATGTACTTGTTACCAGATCATCTAATCACCCAAGGCTCAGTCTACCTACCTCTTAACTCTTTTCCTTTGCATTCTTCCTTCTATTATATCCCTAAGCAAACCATCCCCCCTATAATATGTCCTATCTAGTTTTTATTTCTATTTCATTTCACATAAATTTATTGTCTATCAGTACCGACTCTCTCAAGAACCTCCCCACTTGTAATTTTATGAGTCCAGATAATTCTTTTCATCTCTCTTCATAGTCCAAAGCCAAGATTTCTTCTTTCATTAACATTCATGTTTCACATCTGTACAGAAGTGTTGATAACAATCATTTTCACAATCTTTACCAGTACGTTTCTTCTAATACCTTTTGTTAGAAGTTCTTTTTTATTTCAGAAAATCACTTTCACCTATGGAATGATACATTTTACTTTCTTTTCACACTTCCCATCATCCGTAATGATGTGGCTCAAATACATTAAGCTTCTTACCTGTTCTAATCGAGTATTATTTAATGTAGTATAAATGCGACATCCCCGATATCACGCCTATACCATACACATTTATCAAGGCAATTACTATTGCATAATAGAATAGTACTGTTTGAAAATTACTGACATTTCTAACTCGTGCAATAAAGATCAAACAGAAGAATTACCCTGACACAGCAGGTTCCTTCGAAGCAGATTTGTCGAGGTGGGAATCATCATCGCTACTGCCACAGTCAGACTGGTAGTCAGCCATTAATGAGCTCAGCGCCATTGAAAGATAAAATTATTCTGCACAAGTTATTTTACTGCAGAGCAAAAAAACATAGAGTTACAAAAATAACAATCAGTAGAAGATATTAATTATAATCTATTCAAACAATTCTCTCTCAAGTCTGCCAAGTGGCATGATCAAGGTACAGATTCATAGTCGGCATAAGCCTTCACGCTCCATACACAGCATTGCATAAATTAACAGGTTAATCCATTCACAAAAAGAATGGATAACCCTATACGCACCTTAGTGTTGCGTATAGATAGGGAATAATATAACTTCTGAGGTGGTTTCCTTCTGCCTTCCTCAGTTCTTGCTTAGTAGCCTCATATGACACATACAGTTTACCATTGGTCTATACTTCAGTGGCCTGAACACAGCATAGAGTACAAGTTGCAACTCTAAGGTATTTCATAATAGCTTGAATATAGAAACTATATAGTTTTCCACCGTTTTACAGTTATGGCTTGTTGTAGCATTTTCACTGAAATTATGGTAGCTACTGATAGACCATATAATAATATATCATACAAAGTTTAAATGAGGGTTGTCATAATAAAATTTTAAAGGTGCTTAACCGGTAGAAGTTAAATCAAAATTTGTGTTTTAATGCTCTTTGAAAATCATACACAGTAGGGAAAATTTTATCAACATCAACAATCAATCAATTCTATTCATATTCAACAAAAATACAAAATGATAGTGTTCTATAAATAAATAAATATATATATATAATATTATATATATAGCTTTATATATATATATATATATATATATATATATATATATATATATATATATATATATATATATATGACAACATCAAGAACTGCAAAACCTAAGCCGCATCGACTTGCGAAAAGTAAGCGCTACATTACACAGAAATATTCGCCTGAAGTTATTCCCAGGTACTAATGAGATATGACCATTGTTCACATCATTGGCCACGAATAAGAAAAGTATTATATAATATTATATTGTGCTACTAACTAAATAAATAAATAATTATAAATTATTTTTTTACAAATCAATTTGTTTATAGTACACTATCTTATTTCCGTTCTTTTGCTATTATTTTCCTTACTTCTTCGAATGACATAACATGAGAATAACATGAGTGCAACTGTCGTCCATGTAAACATCGAGCACTATTGATACAAAATCAAGCCGGTGAGCAAAGGGAAGGTCAAACATTTTCCGTGTAATCAGTCCTGTGAATGTCCGCGATTTTACTCTCGGATCGGCGAGACCGATAATCGAACCCGCAAGATTTAAATTTACCGACCTCGATCAAGTTGGTCATTTAAAATGTCATGACGTTACCTGAGGCCTGTAATCATTAGGCTATTGAGACATAAACTTACATTATATACCAGCTCAATCTCGGCTGATCCAATCTATATGGATAATGAACACTTGATCTTCAGACTATCGTCAGATCACATGAGCAGATCAGCTGTATTCTAGTGAAGCATTTACTGGCAGTTATTGTGTTTGAGACGCACCTGTTTCGCCGTCATATTAAGAGAAGGTTATTATATGCTCTACATTGTATTGGGTTAAGCTTCAGTTCCATTTTTTGAAGAAAACAATCAAGGTTTGTCTACGATGGGCTGAATTCCATAGACACAAAACAACAAAATACGATCAGCTATGGTTTTATATATCTTATATTTTACATTTTATATTCTTAAATGCGGGTTATTTGCGAAAGAAGCTTAGAGTATGGTAATGACGTTTTTGTATGCTTTGTAGACTACGAGAAGGCTTTTGACAGGATTGATTGGATAACGATGATGAATATCTGAAAAAGAATAGGGATTGACTGGAGAGATAGAAGACTAATTTTGAACTTGTACATGAATCAAAGAGCAGTAATCAAAATCCAAAAAGAATACTCAGAAGAATGTGAAATAGGACGTGGAGTAAGACAAGTTTGTAGCATTTCGCCGCTGCTGTTTAACATTTACGCTGAGGCAATAATGGAGGAAGCCACGGAAGACTTGGAAGAAGGATTAAAAGTAGCAGGAATTGGGAAGGGGAATTTGTTACAAGATGTACGATTTGCTGATGACCCAAGAATGGTAGCGGGCAGCGAGATTGGATTGCAGAAGATAATGGATTGGCTGAATGATACGGCCCTAAGATATGGCATGAAGATTAATATAAAAAGACGAAGGTTATGAGAGTGTCCAATAATAAAGGTGAAGTTAATATCACAATAAATGGTACGAAATTGGAACAGGTAAGGAGGAGTTTCAAATATTTGGGTCATACTATAACCGAAGATGGGAAATGTGAGACAGAAATATGCAGTAGGATTGCACAAGCAAAAGTGGCCTTTGGTAATAGAAAAGAACTATTAACAAAAAGTCTAAAGAAAGACACAAAGATAAAGATAGTGAAAACTTTGGTTTGGACCACGCTATTGAATGGATGTGAAACATGGACCTTAAGAAAGGAAGACATTAGGAAACTGGAGGCATTGAAAATGTGGATTTGGAGAAGAATGGAGAGGATTAGCTGGACTCAAAAGGTTACAAATGAGGAAGTCCTGGAGAGAGTAGGCACAGATAGACAGTTGATAAATTTATTAAGAAATAGGAAGAAGAGATGGATAGGACACATTGTAAGGGGGGAAGGTCTATTAAAAGAGGTCATAGAAGGTAGCATGGAAGGAAAAGGAGGCAGGGGCAGGCCCAGATTAGGTACGTTAGATGATTTAAAGACCCACTCATATGTGGAAATGAAGAGGAAGGCGGAAGACAGAGAAGAGTGGAGGCGTTATGTACCATGGACCTGCCAGTAGGCAGTGCACTAAGAGATTCTTAAATGGTGTAGTTATATTTGTTTTCAAACTTATCTCTTGTAGTAGTATGAGCTAAATAATCTCGAAGACAAATCTTAGCCATGCCATGGCTAGATAAATTTTAATTGATAACAATGCTAATAGTAATAATCATAACAATAATAATAATAATTAGCAAATAAGTAATTTGTAGTAATAATAATTATTATTATCATAGCTAGATAACGTCGAGTAGCTGGGCGGCAATTCACGACTTATTGCTCGAATCGTTTTTATCAAACCTCGAGTATCTTTACACCCAGGGAAAATTTTATAATAATAATAATAATAATAATAATAACAATAATAATAATAATAATAATAGTAACCTCCTTCAGACACTGCAGGGTGCTGCTGAACTAGGCGTCTCTAAGAAAATGGATAAATACCCTGATCTGTCCTTAGGGTATAAAGTTGTTCCGGTGGCCAATGAAACCATGGGCCCTACAAATCCCGATGTAGTTGACTTCGTTAATGGCATTGGCAGACTTATTGCAGAGCAAACTGGCGACAAGCGAGAGACCTCTTTTCTTCGGCAAAGGCTTTCTATTATTTTGCAAAAATTTAATGCAGTCTGCTTTAGCAATTCTTTAAAGCTGCTAGATGACCTCGAGTAGCCGGGCGGCGATTCAGCACGTATTGCTCGAATAGTTATCATCAAAAACCTGGATTCTTGAGACCCGTGTTAAAAGAAAGAAAATAATATTAATCATAATAAAGACAATAATAAAAAAAAAATTATAATAATAATAATAGTAACAATAATAAAGATATGATAACACAACGCACAAGTCAGCAATACATCATGAGCTACTAAAAGGCTCGTTGAGTCCTTTATAGTTTGCTAGCACTTGCTCTAAAGTAGCGAAACAGTCCATGAAGGTGTCATCTCTCAGCCCATGCCTCTCGTACTGATGAAGATAGGCACGTGACGCGTACATCTGCCACGCCCTCTCAACCGTACCGTCCAGGCACTGCACTGCAGCCGAGTCGTTGCTCAGAAGAGCCGCGCTTCTCTCGTACTGCAGAAATCCTCGAGGGTTCGACCACGTGGCAAACGATTGCTTGGAGTCTGACCAATCGCAGTAGAGAGAAGAGTCTCTGAATGTTGATAGGTCAGCCGTGTGAGAGTCGTGACCTCGGAGCACAGAGAGATTGGCTATGGAGCGGTTGCACTCTGAACTGTAGGACTTTATCTGCCAGTTGATGCCTGCGATACAATATAACAATTTATCAACCAGTTGATGCCTGCAATACAATATAACAATTTATCTGCCAGTTGATGCCTGCGATACAACGCAACATAGCACTTGTTAATAGGTATCCATGAGTCTATACCTCACTTTCTTCAATCCCATTATCTTTGGACTGATTTTCTGGATTTCGGAATTTGCACCGTTTTTGGACCTTCTTTTAGATCGCAGGCTTGATTTCAACTCAATAGTGCTCGATGTTGTCATTGATGACTGTAGCACTCTAATTATAATTATGTTGTGACGGCTAATCTTAACATCTGCCTCCATATCACGTGCACATATTTAATTGTATATTTTTAATTTGTACATTTTTAAGAGAAACTTAGCTGGATTTTGAATCTATGATGCTATGCCTATCAGGCAAGCATGCTACCAAGTATGCCTTCCAACATATGCAATTCCATGTAGCTTTACAGCACAACAGTGGCATTTCACTTGCAATAGAATTTAATTAGTTCATTAATTAAATTTTATTACACTTATATATGTTTTGCTCATTAAATTAATTATTTTCTAACGTGAATATGCATTATGTTTCAATAAAACTCATTATAATAAAATACAATACAAGGACAAAAAATAGACCACAAAATAACGTTAAACATTATTTGCTTATCTAGGCAAGCTATCTGCACCAGTTGAGGCATGTACACACTGTAATATGCATCATATATATGTATCAATTATATGATAATAATAATATCTAATATTAATAATTATAATAAAGGTTTAACATCCGTTTCCTCATCCAAGGATGATGTCAGGGACGATCAGCATTTGCTCTATCGGCACTTGCTCTATCAGCATTTGCTCTATCAGCACTTGCTCTATCGGCACTTGCTCTATCAGCATTTGCTCTATCATCGTTTGCTCTTTCATCAAATGCTCTTTCATCATAGAGCAAATGCTCTATCAACATTTGCTCTATCTATTGACTGGAAAACCATACATTAGGCTCCCAAAAGGCCATGAATCAAACCTTCTTCCATGTAGGAACCAGCAACCAGCATTTGCCTGAGATGTTTGATAAGCCCCACCCACTGGTAAGTGCTGAACCTGACCGATCGCTCTGATATCAGCGGAATACTTCTCAGTGATAACATCTTATACTCAGGGTGCGGTATCATGTGCTCTATCACATCCCCTACACACATAATAACATTATAATAACATCATAATATCTTTATAATGCACATACATGTATGTAAATATACCTTTATAATACATATATAATCACACTATAATGACATTCATCATCATCATCATAATCATCTTCTTCCATTGAATCACAGTTTAACTAGGGTCGGGATACGAATAGACTGTCTCAAATCCTCTCTGTCCTACATCATATCATCAGTCAATCCCCTATTAGAGACTTTTCCATTCATTTCAATTTTTGTAAATTTTACTATAATGACAATAGAGTCCAAATATATAATAACATTTTCTTATCGACAAAAAACGCAGCAATACAGAAACATCAACAAGTAAACATAATTAAAGTGAGAAAATATGCACAATAAAAAAATTATAAAGACATAATAATACATAAATAAAACTATACTAACATCTTATACTCCAGATAAGGTTCCACAACATCTGTACAGATATAATAATATTAACAATAAAATTAATAATAATAATAATAATAATAATAATAGTAATAATAATAATAGTAATAGCTGTTTAACATCCATTTCCTCATCCAAGGATGACATCAGAGACGTTCAGGGATGAATTTTTAATATTAGAATTAAATCTTAAAGACTTGTTAGGTTTGTCAGGTTTAACACCAGTTTCCTGTCTGAAATGTATGGCAGTGATGGGAAGGGTACTGGACTTGAACCCTACACCTGAGGATCTGAAATTGAACAACTTGCCAGCATGCCACTAGCTTAGTCATTTCATCTCCGGGTGTGGTATCACATTAATGGTAGTCATCCAAAGATCCACTTCACTGGACAATTACAGGGACAATTATTCACAGATGGATAGTCCTAGCAATTCTCTCTCTCCTAGCGCACTGCCTACTGGCAGGTCCATGGTATATAACGTCTTCACTCTTCTCTGTCTTCCGCTTTCCTCATCAAATCCACATACGAGTGGGTCTTTAAATCAACTAAAATACCTAATCTCGGCCTGCCTCTGCCTCTTTTTCCTTCCATTCTACCTTCTACATTCTTCCTAGCAACTATCGAGAATTTATTCAGCTGAGAGTCTGCATTGATATAAATCTTAAAAAATAAAATCTAAATTTAATGCCTTTTTTTAAAAGGAATACTGTCAAAGACAGTCTGGCTAGGATTCGAACTGATAGTCTCCTGCTTTCCAGGCCAGCATGCTATCCAATAGACCATTCAGCAGGTAAAAATAAACAACTACCATTGCGTCAAGATACTAAACATTTATTTTACCTATGACAACAGAAAAAGGCTTACCCAATGAATTTTTAAAATTGCTCTCAAAGCCAATCCGGTTTAAACCCGAATAGGCAGGAGAAAGGACACTGGCAAGCTTCAACGCAATCACTCTATTTATATCTCTGAAAGATACTTTAGGTATAGCGAAAAGCCGATGACAGATTTGCTGGAGAGAATCGTTCTCCATGGCGATGATCGCATCGGACGACTGATAGACATGAGCCAGTGATAGCACAGCATTATAACTCTGAACGGCTACCTCGCCCGATGCATAGGGCCAAACTACCTGTAGAACAACAATTACAACAATTATATAACTAAACTCAAAATTTTGCACAAGACAACAAATCAGCCTCTCATTGGTGGCTAATGAAATAATAAATAATGGTTAATGAAATATGCGAATCAAATGCATAATTGTACGCGATCCTAACAAATGAAATAATTTGCCAAATGTCATAGATAATGCCATATCTACTCGAAGTTTAAGAGAGTAGTTTCATATTTAGTCACAATTAATCAGATCAATTTTACTAGTTAACACTATACACATATGTTGTGTTTTGAAATAAAACTAAATATTAAAATAAAAATATATAAATTATAAAATCTATTTATGAAATAAATATAAAAATAAATATAAATAAATATAAATAAATATAAATAAATATAAATAAATATGAAATAAATAAATACTGATAAATATAGCCAAACCTGATTAACTAGAAAAGAGTGAGGGTACTCATCACGCACACATTGGGTCATGTACGCCCCCACCCCTGAGCCTGTCCCCCCAGCCAAACTCATCAGGGTCAGAAATCCACCCAGTCGATCACACTTCTCAGCCTGGCGCTGTATGCAAGACAACATCTGCTCCTCCACGACATGCCCATACCCGCAGTAACCCAGCGCCCAGTTGTTACCAGAACCCTTCCTCTGCGGCAAAGCTTTCTCGTTGGGGTAGCGCCATGTGCCTGCACAAACAATTATTTATTAATCATTAATTTAACATCAATTAATGTTTAAAGCTCAAGCGTAAAGCCAGGTATAACATTAGTTTCCTGCCTCAAAAGTCACTCGGTGATAGGTACGCATAACTGGAACATAACTTGAATAATAGACCATTGAACTGAGAATTTAAAACGCTGGCTCTAGAAGATCTGCTCTAGCGCTAAAGAGCTCTATAAATGCTGAAGACTACCACATACCAGCAGAAAACATCGACCTATGTAACATCCGGCCAAGACACTCAGAAACAAAATTAAATAACTTAACGTTAGTTTCAAATAGAACGGTTATAATGGGAAAATCATAAGGAAGACATTAAAACAAAAACAGTACAATCTAAGTTCAACACGTATGCTCACATCACACAGTTACCTGACAGAGCTGAGGATTGAGCCTGCAGCTATATATCCAGTGGTTCAAAGTTACGATCTTGGGCCTTTTGACTTTAGGCAATTGAGATAAATAATTTTGTTAAATTATCTGCCAGGATCTTCTAAAAGACTTAATTTGGTGCCTTCTCAATTAATTTTATATAATCTGTGTTAATATTAAAGGCTTGTAGAGTCGTACATGATTTTCGGGGCCTGAATGTTATTCGTAGGGGCCCGGACTTCAGATTGTTTGGGCCCAGATTAAATTTTAGGGGCCCAGAGATTTTAAGAGAACCCACAACTGAAAATTTATACTTTAATCATTGTATGTATCATTGGCTGGAGCCAGTGGCGATGTTGGTAAGATACTCGACCGCGGATCAGTATGTGCGGTGTTCAAATCCTGGGCTCGCCTGTCACTGACATCGCTTTCGAGTGAGGAAACTGACGGTAACATTAGCTTTTTTACCAGTAGAATCATGTGTTGCAGGTTAGAAACAACCAACTCAGAACTACCTATTTCAATAACCCCTGAAAGAAATAAAATATGTGTGATAAAATTTTAGAAATCTTTCACTTCTAAATTAAAACCCTTACATGAAGAAATTTAGTGTTCAAACTTAAATTGATCAATATTAGGTATTCCATTCATAATAGGTTTCACATTTAGTTAATTTCAACTTTCTGACCTAGAAATTATTTTACAGTGTAATCAATAATGGCTGCAGATTGTAAATATAAATTCCAACTTGGACTTACTCATCTAGCAGTGCATAGTAGGAAGATTTCCAATACAATATACCTAAAGCTCACCAGATTTCTGAGCTTCAGCAACAGCTTGCGCCACCGCTTTCTGTTCAGTGTCGATGAGAACGGCTCTAGCCGTAAGAGTTTCTTTACCTCTGCCATCTCTATCAACTGAGAAGAATCTGTCGCAATAAGAGCTTCTGCAGTTAATAGATTCGGCACTCTCTGGGGCATTCAGATGAACATCTTCCAAGAGGGTTGAGAAGAACTGTCTGCCTATTTGATTTCCACATTGTCCTATCTGTATAGTTACAACTGACATTTCGTATACACCAGACTATAGATAAGCTATTTATAACTTGCACTTAAGTCAACTACTACGGAAATATTGTGATTCATATTCATTGGCAGCATACCTAAAAGAAACGAAAATTAAGTAAATAAGCACAATCAAGTGATCAGTAAGTCTATGAATAACGACCAAATTCAAAACAATACACCACTGCACAGTCCACATGATCCATGTAAGAGGAAACCAAACATACGTTAAAGCTACCTAAATTCTGAAGATAAATGTCCACTACACTTGGTGATTTTCAATCAAATTAGAAAATTGAAAATTGACAGTAGATGTTTATAATTTTGTAAAGCTATACTATACGTTAATTCGCATTGAAATTATAGTAAGACAAGGTAACATAGCAATTGCAGCGCTACTGTCATCTATGATAACATCGAGCACTACTGTGACAAATCCAAGCTGGTGAGCAATTACATAAAATTGTTTAGACACTACACTAAATATATATATATATATATATATATATATATATATATATATATATATATACATACATATATATACCCTAATATCTGAAACATACTTAAATGGCAATGGCCAAATATTAGCCAAAAGTTAATTATGTGTCTCAATGATATCAATGACAGGTATTCTTTGCTATTATTTGAAGTATTAATTATTTGGTATTATTTGAAGTTTTAAAGTTTTAAATGACAAATCCTGAGGTGATTTGAATCCTCGTGGGTTCGAATCCAGGCCGCGCTGATCTGAGAGTAAAATCTCGGACATTCACTGGACTGGTTATACGGAAAATGGTCTAAATTGCCTAATGGGTTAAACATGTGGTTTTAAAAGTGATAGATATCAATATAGTTGATTATTCACTATAAAGCGTGTTTACTTTTTTTTACTTTACTCAGAAATCTAACAAAGAACTAACACAATATTGAAATGTAAATATTTACATAGTAACGGAAATACAATTAAAATTGAAGATTCTTACATAAAATGAGATCGCAGGTAACAACAGCAACAACACGATTAGAGTGCTACTGTTGTCCATGACAATACTGAGCACTGTGAACCCAAATCAGAGCTGATAAGCAGAGTGAGAGGTCCATAAACGGTGTGAGCCAAAATCCGTTTAGTCAGTCCAAGGGAGGGTACTAGCAGAATGGAGGTTTACGTGTTCTCCATCATTCCTCTCATCTCTAGCTCCACACCTCACTATCCTCAACCTACCAAATCAACCGATGAGCAGCTCCATAGCTTCACACCTGTCTCCATTGAGGAGATCACGCAACAAGTCTTGACTTCTCCTCCCAAGCAATGTGATCTCGGCCCTATCCCTACTTCTCTGTTGAAGAAGTGTATCCATGTTCCGGCACCTTCAATTTCCACAATTGTTAATTTATCCTTGCCCTCTGGCACTTTTCCACAGTCATTTAAAAATGCTATTGTCACTCCACTCCTAAAGAAACCCTCGCTGGACAAGGAATCACTCTCAAACTACAGGCCCATATCCAATTTACCATTCATTTCCAAACTGACAGAGAGACTAGTCTATCAAAGACTCTCCACCTATCTTAAGTCCAACGACCTCTTGAACTATCACCAATCTGCTTACACCCAACATCGCTCTACTGAAACTGTTCTTCTTTCTGTCTGTAATACCATTACTAACGCCATGTGCACTCAACGTGTCACTGGACTTTGTACTCTCGATCTGTCTAATGCTTTCGACACCATAGATCACCAAATCCTCCTACAACGTCTTTCCTCATGGTTTGGTATCCATGGCAATGCACTTGCTTGGTTTACTTCATATCTCACCGACCGTACTCTTAGCGTCAAAGTTCAAGAGTATTCCTCTCCGCCTTCCATCCTCAAGTACGGTGTGCCTCAGGGCTCTGTACTTGGTCCTATCCTCTTTAATTTTTGTACACTATTCCACTAAGCTCCTTGATCTCTTCACACTCATTAGACCATCAACTTTTCGCTGATGACACTCAGCTGTACACATGTTTCACCCACCACTCCTATCCTGATGCTAAGGCTTGTCTACAGAAATCCTTTCAGGAGATATCTTCCTGGATGTCTGCCAATTTCTTGGCACTCAATCCATCCAAGACTGAGTTCGTGCTATTTGGAACACCTCAGCAACTTTCAAAACTGAACGAGGTGTCCCTGGCTCTCTCGTCTGATGTTTCAGTAACACCAGTTTCTTCTGTGAAGAATCTTGGTGTTGTCCTTGACCGCCATCTCTCATTCCACGAACATATCACTAAAACGGCATGTTTCTTTCATATTCGCGATCTTCGTCGAATAAGACCATTTCTTTCTCTTGAGACTGCCACTACAATTGGCGCTGCTGTCGTGCAATCGAAACTGGATTACTGTAACTCCCTATTTCTAAATCTTCCAAGTTGCGAGATTGATAGGTTGCAGTTCATCCAGAATTCCCTTGCACGTGCAGTCTTGCGTAGCTCCAATTATTCTCATGTTACTCCAATCCTCAAGTCCTTACACTGGCTCAAAGTTAGAGAACGCATTTTATACAAGACAGTTTCTCTAACTTATAAGTCTATTACCACTCCTGGTAATAGTTACATGTCCCACTTAATACAAGTGGGACAACCTACCTCCAGGCCCACCAGGTCCTCTAAGTTAGTTACTCTTGAGAGACCAAGCCTTCCTTCACGTAGCAAGCTGTCTAGGCGCTCCTTCCAGCATGCTGCCCCGCAGATCTGGAGTTCTCTTCCTTCCACTCTGCGCACCCCCTCATCTATTCCTGATCAGCCTTTCCTACTCCACGAACAGTTTCATAGGCGATTGAAATCTTTTCTCGTCGACTTTTCATATCCACCAAACGTCCACGAACTGAGACCAACACGCAAACCTCCATTCCGCTAGTACCCTTCCTTGGACTGACCACCCGGATTTTGGCTCGCATCGTTTATGGAACCCTCAACCTGCTCATCGGCTTTTATTTGGTATCACAGTGCTCAATGTTGTCATGGACAGCAGACTAATCGTATCACTCTAATCGTATTGTTGTTGTTGTTGGTCTCAGTTCGCGATGCGGATGGTGGATGAAAGAGTCGAAGAGAAAATGACATGACCGGAAGCAACAACTTTTCCGTGATATTCCGGAATATAATTATCTCCATTATTCCATGCAAAAAACATATTGTGCCAATTCAGAAGCAATGAGACATAAAAGGTGCCAAATTTTAAATAAAGGTGATAAAATCATGCGGGTTAACAAAGTACCCCATTTTACAGATATAACCGGTAAGTAATCGTAAGTTTGTATATTTTCTCAATCACCGTTACAACATTTCAATAACTGCGCGCGGTTTTACAAACGGGATGCATCTTCACTGCATCTGCAGTATCATTATTAGGATCGATTGCGTGCCTTAGTCAGCCTTAAGGGCTATAACCGATTTTTTGCAAATAACTTTGCATGAACGAAATTGTAATTGCATGTACAGAATATGTGTTATGTACAATTAACGTCCCTCAGATATCAGTTCCCTTTAATAAGACCACGAATATAAAACCTTTCAAATTATTTATGAGAGTATAACAAATTCCCATCTGAAAACCGCATCATACCATAAGTCGAAACTGAATTGATTCACTAATTAAATTTAATTATAATATATGGTGAGTGTAGCATCAAAGTCTCTTAACTATAACTTAATGAACCTCTATTAACAACAAAACATTAGTTTGGAAACTTTCCACACTTTTACAGAGCAACAGACTTAATGAAATCATTATTAAATTATTGAGCTATTAATTATACGATCAATTGACCACTAGACCTGCAAGCTTCAGTTTGACAACCCTTTCTTCACAGTAGCTGTTGGAGTGATCTGCCATTCATAAAATTTTACAGCTTGCAGCTGACACCTAACACTCAGCAGATGTTTCCACTATGGAATCTGCTGAGCTGCTGCATCGTAGACAACAGTTGCTGCATCGCAACCAGCTGCTGCAGCACAAACAGCTGCTGCAGAGTAGTCAGCTTGTTACAGCATAGTCAGCTGCAGCAGCTGCACTAACTTGGTCTAACATCCTGTAGCACAGTGAATATTTTACTATTAGAAGTAGAAATTACTACAAAGCATTGAAAGCATTGACACTCGTATTAAACCACACAAAAGTCAACATATTAAGCCAAACACAAACTAAAATATGTTCAATATAGTAGACACCGAGGGGAATATCTTATATTTAATCAAGAGTTCTAGGCCCTAAATAACAGATCACTTTGAAAGCATCTAGATGAAGGTAAAAATGTAAAACTAAGAGCAATTGAATTGATTTATTATATACATGTACATAATACTAATCGATGAATATATATAATTTGGACATTAGGATCTCATAAGATATAGAATTATAGTAGGCACAGGGCTTTCATTCGAAAACTTTCGTTATATATCATAATTTAGAAGCATACCATGTTATATAGGCCTATGGTTGTTGTGCTGTCAACTGTCGCAAGATCTTCAGAGTTAAATCTAGATTTAAATTTAGGGCTCATAGTAGTTGTTTTATTTATGATCAATACAATAATTACGTTACAAATCGATGCTTCCAACTCTCATCAAATTCATTCAAAATATAATATTCAAGGATAAGTGCATACTGTGTATGTCTATAGAACTTATTAGGCAACTTTCGTGTTTGTAAAATGTTATAAATTATATTTATTAATTTAAATTAGCAATTTCACAGCTTTTGTAGTTAAAAGTTACAGAAAGTTTCTTTAGTTTCTTTTAGACCTTTAGTAATAAGTAACGAAATGCTTAACTGCATGCTTTCTACAATTTAAGATAGTTTTTAAAAATTAACTGCTTTTTATTTAGTGTCCATGATACGCCTGGAGTTAGTATAATGTCTGAATTGTACATAGTACATACTAATATGGAGCCAATAGAGTACAGTCAGTACAAGTCAGTAGAATCTAGTAATTAATATTGTTTAAATACCGGCAAATATTCAATTATACATCGTCTACCAGTCTTTCATTCAAAAGCTTATCTGCAAGCTAACGACTGCTGTTGCATGAGCAATATCAATAGCTTTATGCCGCAGTCCGCAGGTGCTGCAGCAGCTAATTCAAATAATGAATGAAACGCAGCTCCTCTAATTCAAATAATGAATGAAACGCAGCTCCTCTGTCTAGAGAACTTTTGTGAATGGATTCATTCATCGGCCCAACTCTCACTCCTGCTCCCTTATCTTATCTGCCACCCATCTCATTCTCTAATAATAATAATAATAATAATAATAATAATAATAATAAAGGTTTAACGTCCGTTTCCTCATACAAGGATGATGTCAGGGACGTCTACCACCCATCTCCTTCTCTCTCACCCATCTCATTCACTACCACCCATCTCATTCACTACCACCCAACTCATTCTCTACCGCCCATCTCATTGTCTCCCACCCATCTCATTCACTACCACCCAATCTCATTCACTATCACCCATCTAATTCTCTCCCACCCATCTCATTCTCTCTCATCCGTCTCATTCTCTACCACCCAATCTCATTCACTACCACCCAATCTCATTCACTACCACCCATCTCATTCACTACCACCCATCTCATTCACTACCACCCAATCTCATTCACTACCACCCAATCTCCCATCTCATTTTCTCGCCTTTTAATTAAACGATCAAATTTGATATTTAAATTTTTATTTTATTAATTGAATCACCATCTTCTTTTCCTGACTTCCATTTTAAATTAGGACCGGGATAGAAATAGACCTTTGAAATTTTCATTCGTTTTAGAAATTCTTTTAGCAACATCTGGAGCCTAAAGGCGGCATTCACCAACCAATGCCCTTACTGTCGTTGGTTGGATCTTAATGCTTTGTCGCCTTGTACGACACATACGGTCTACTGTTGTTCTATTCTTCAGCAACCCGGATGCCACAAGTATTAGTGTATTATTTGTTATGCATTTGGTGATGAAATTTATACATCTGACTAATTTTTGGATATTCTTTTAATACAATTTATCAACAGCAGATATGATTATGTACGGTAAATAAATTACAATAAAGCATCGTGATAGTTTCATATAGTAATTATACAATGTGGCCATTAATTACTGACCTAATAGTATTTAGTGTAGACCATGCTCCTGTACGATTGTAGAAAAGGACATTTAGAATAGAGGATATATGTAAACTGGAACCCTTAATTCGAAATATGACTATGGAGAAAAATGGAGAAAATCAAATGGACGGAAAAAATTGCGCAGAAATGTTAAATAGGGTTTGCAAATTTACATGTGCCTAAATAGAATATTTATAAATGTCATAAGGGACGATAAACAAAAATAGCTTGGAAACCATTGATATGGACGAATAGAAAAATTTGTCAATCCCTTCATCCTTCCATAAACTCTGGTTGTCATTGGAAGATCCTCAATTCTGTTCATGGAAGACCAATATACTTGCCTTCTCACACTCCACCCCCTCTCTATATAAGTGGTTGCTAAATAATAACACTGAATATGGTGATGAATGATGATAATACTGCGCTGGTATCATCAACATCATCAGCATCATCATCATCGGCATCATCTTAAAGCGCGTGGGCGGACTTTCTCTTACAGCAGCAGTTGATAATAAAACAGCCAGCCAATGAGATTAGTGCTTCCCTTGAGAGTAATATTGGATTAGCATAAAGTAGAGCACGTGCAGTAATGTCGTTATATTTCTCGAGCACTAGTACCCGGTCAATAACCTCTCAGTCCATAGTTTTCCTAATGTATATTACATGTATAGACAAGAAAGTCGCTTTACAGACAGAGTTGCTAGAATTCAATATAATCTCACAGGATTTTCTCATTTTCCGGGATTAGTTTTTAATAGGAGAAAATAGGAATATGTTTGTTAGATTTCAAACTCTTATTTCCGAAATTAGGTTTTTTTTTATTTCTATTAATTTTTCAATTTTTATTTCCACTTCAACTTTGTAGGATCTTTAAAATATTCCAGCAGTTTTTCGATCTCTCTCAATTACTTTCTCGTCTGTTTACCTGCTGCACATTGTCAGATGGCAGGTACTAAGACCAAGGCATAGATTTCGTAAGCACAGTCTGTAGAATCACTCATTACTTCAGTGACTCACGAGTCAAATGAAGAGTTGTTACAATCAACATCAAGGTAATGACATCATAATTGAACCGCAAACAAATCAGTTTTCGGAATATTTCATGTAGACCCCCAGCTGCTACCGGTATTGCCGACCTAGCAGAAAATAACCCTTAGCCTTCTTTTTAGACTTCTGAGGAAGGCAACGGGAAACCACCTCAGAAGCCGTACTTTTACCAAGCTATACGCTACATAAGGTATGGATAGGGCATAGATTGTGTGAAGGGATTAACTTCTTGATCCAAGGAGTGCTCTTATGGAGCGACAAAGCAGAATTTAAGTATGAATATGTACCTTGAACCTGCCACTTGGCAGTGCACTGAAAAGAGAGAGAGAGAGAACTCTTAGCCAAATATACGCTTAAAATTGTTTGAGTTAGATTAATCGCCGTAAAATAGTCGTAAATTTACAGAAAATACGCCGGAAAACTTTGAATCTAGCCCAACTATTATTAAAGTTTAACAACGAGTAGTTTTGATAGATCTGAAATTTTCAGGTCTATCAAAATTTCTATTTGTTACTCGGAAAAAACTATTTGATGCATTAATTGTTATTTGCAAATGCTTTTAACTTTTTTAAATTTTTGAAAAGTCGCGCAAAACACATTTCTCAGTGCAACAATTGTTGATGAATAAGTCCACCTGACCAGCATTGATTTTTATAAGAAACGACGACAAAAGAAGCACAAAAAGTAGAACGTGACATCGACCTAGAAACTATCAGATTTATTAGAAATCTAATACATATATTTAATCATTTCGCGAACAGTTCAAAATTGGATTGCAAACTTATTTTTAGAATTTTTTGTTATTTATTAATTTTTATAAATAGTTGGGATTATGTTAGAAATATGTTAGAACTATGCTAGAACTATGTTAGTACTACGTTAAAATTATGTACGAATTATTATTAATTATCTTCAAAAGTTTAGCAGAAAATTATTTCTCATTTATTAATTCCCCTTTCACTCGGGTATGTATGTACGAGGTATAATTTAACTTGATTACTTAAAATATCATTCTGAGCTATAGTTTATAAGTATAATTTAAACTTTGTACCTTAAAGGTCACTATATTTTAACGGAGCTAATTATTGATTAAACGTTTTTGCAATGAATCGGTTCTCACTTGTATTTAAATGTCAAATCCTGTCAATTTCGCAACACCAAAAACAAGTGTCCGTTAAACTCTGTTTTGACGATGTTACTCCAGATATGAATGACATTAGGCCTATACTGTAGATATCAGGCATAACGTAATGATTGCAACAATAAAATCAAATAATGCATTCAAATTAGCCTATAACAGTATCTTCTTTAATTATTCATCCTTGGGAAATTAGGAATGACACAAGAACTCTCAATCAGTACGTACACAGTTACACCATAATCTGATTATATTACATATGTCGAAGATAATCGATTCATATTTGACAGCAAGAACAACTTGAACTACGTTTTCTTGAAAGACGTTTTATAAAACAGTAGTTTGACCAAAGACTCTTTAAATCACAAGGCGGTCATTGGCCTATAATCAATATCGATTTTGCGGTGAGAAATGCAATACTCGAGTGATTGCATTGATAAAGTGCGGACCCGCTATTTGCGGTTTTACGTGTTTGTTCAAGCAAAACCTCTGCGGTTTGTTCTGCAGCTCCTCTAGAAGCCTATGTTTACGTTACTCGTAATACGGTGGGTATAAAAGTGATATCACATGTCCGCCCACGCAAGCTATCAATTGGAATGTAGCGGATGTGCTCCATCCTTTTACATGAGAGGGAGAGAGAGAGAGAGAGAGAGAGAGAGAGAGAGAGAAAGAAAGAGAGAGAGAGAGAGACAGAGAGAGAGAGAAAGACAGAACGACACTGAGAGACAGACAGAAAGAGAGAGAGAAAAAAAAGAGAGAAAGAGAGAAAGAGAGAGAGAGAGAGGGAAAGATAGAGAGAGTAAGAGAGAGAGAGAGAGAGAGAGTGAGAGAGAGCGAGAGAAAGAGAGAGAGATAGAGAGAGTGAGTGAGAAATATTCCTCCCTGTTTGCGACATTTCAAATATTCGTGCCCTGAAGTTGAGAGAAATTAATAAGTGAGATCATGAATCTAATAGAGTTATTAAAATATTACTATATAGAGTACATTAAAGCTAGAGATTGAGAACCGCTGACACAGTTTCTCCACGAGATTTTATCAATCAACGTAACGCCACAAACATTGAAGTAGCAAGCAACGCGAGGCAGCTGCAGCAGCTCGTAGCTGCGTAAAGCTGCCAGCAGCTGCTGCTGTCAGTATTGGAGGTTAACCAAAGCTGCAACAAAAACGTAACATCAACTTGAAACCAATGCCAATCCTCTAGACAAAATGTTCATAAAAATATGTTAACCTAAGATTTTAAGATTTTAAGTCAATACACAGTCAATTAATGCAGACTATAACTCAATGAAGATCTTTTTTTATTCGCCAATTAGACAGGTAAGCAAATATAAAAAGTGTCGTACAAAGACCGAAACAGTGCAGACTATAAAACACAAGTGCGATAACTAAACAATCTTACACTAGAGCGCATCCACAAAAATTGTTATAGACATTTTGTTTCATATTTCGTATCGATACTGCATTTAAAGATTTGTAATTTAATTATAAATTTACAAATTCACATAGATTCCTCATATCTTTTGAAAAGATCAACCGCCTTAATAAGCCTAAAAACTAAATTACCTGAGATAATTCCTTCTTTGTAAAATTTTAGACATAAATAAGCACGAATTGACGCAAAATCCATTCGGCCTAATCCCGCAACGAATAGGCCTACCCTGACAGAGTCCCAGCGATTAAAACCAAAGATTCGACGATACACTGAATTCCAATATGTATTAAGATCAGCAAGTTGCTGTTTGGAATAAGTAACGGATGTAGATGAATATAGTAGAATTGGAAGACAATGCGATTCCATTACAGAGAGTTTCGCTGTGTTGGAGCTGTATCTACAGCTAGCATTTTTCCGGCTGAAAATGTAGCACCCAAGTATATAACGAATGTAGATCATTTGGTGCACAGAAGTCGAATTATGACAGTAATAAAGTTTCCAATAACAACAACAACAGCAACAAGAACAACAAAAATAATAATAATAATAATAATAATATAATAATAATAAGCCAAGTTATTAATGATTTAAGTTAAGCTGAATAAAGTAGCCAAGTTATTATTGATTTAAATTAAGCTGAATAAAGTAGCCAAGTTATTATTGATTTAAATTAAGCTGAATAAAGTAGCCAAGTTATTAATGATCTAAATTAAGCTGAATAAAGTAGCCAAGTTATTAATGATTTAAAATAAGCTGAATAAAGTAGCCAAGTTATTATTGATAAAACAATAGGCCTATTATAAATAAAGAAGCCAAGTAAACTTAATTCAGAATATAGCAACTAAGAGCACGTTATTCTTACAATAATAAACAAAGGGTTACTTTATTAAAGAAATAATTTAAAAAGGCACCGTTATTCAATTAATAATTAAAAACGGTATTTTGACAAAAATATATTTTTATTTAGGCCTAACGCAGTTTTTTGAAATATGCTACATACGCATATAGGCCCTTCTAGTCATATAAATATATACAACGAATATGAAGATTTAAAGTTCGGTTCCTCACCCGAAGGCAATGTCAGGGACGTCTCAAACGGAACATACAACTACAATACCACTATAGTACAAGATCACCAGTCTGCATCAGAACACCCTAGCAAATGCATTGTTTGAAGAGAAAGCGATATCAATGTCAGTGCAGTCCATTTGCCAGAGATTGAGGAGGAAGATAATTGAGTCTAAGAACGAAATATTTTTAAAAAATTGACACTCAAACAAATTATACCAAAAATATTATCAGAATCGATGTAAACACACAACTTATTAACAGAAATGTCATGCATACAGCCTACATTATACAGCAGAGCTGCTAAACTTGTGAATTTGAAAACTTGAAACAGATTGTAAGCTGATTAGTACTTATGTACATGTATTGATGGCGGCAACTTTACTCTTATATGTACTCTAATCTGCTAATGACGATAGGGCGTCATTGTAAACTAACCCATTAAGGTTGCGGGCACACTGATATTTGACTGAATTCTCTAAACATATGATAGCAACTTATTTCTGACGCCCTCTCACCTTCGCTTCAAGGAATTCCCTCACAAGAGGGCTGCTACATGTATTTATTCCAGCTTAATGACTATAGCCTTGTTTGTATATTTATACTAATGACCTCTTCCACATAACATCTCCTCTTATATAAGGTATTTTCTTGATTTTAGGTCAAATATAAACCTAAATAGCGAAATGATAGTGAATGTTGATGCATATAGGCCTAACTGTTAACTCTTTATGATTAATAATATTTGGCCTACACACTTTGTTCTTTGGACTGCTTTTCTGGATTTTTGGAATTTGCACCGTTTTTGGACCTTCTTTTTGCTCGCCGGCTTGATTTTGTTTCAATATCGCTCGATGTTGTCATTGATGACTGTAGCACTCTATTAATCATTATAAGTACATGGATTTTAGAAAACTTCATTTACACATCGCTAAAAATCGAAATCTAAATTATACATCCCTACATGTGTAAAATGCAATGGTCCATACTTAAGAATAAATATTTTTTGCTAATAAATGTACGTTTAAAGTCAAGGTCAGAAGCCCGAAGATCCCTTCAGACGTCAGATGTAACAGTTTTAATTTTACTATCCGATCAGCTCTACTGGGAATGACCTCAGGATCAGTCATTTAAAACTTCATACCGTTACCTATTGCATTTACACTGAGCTACTAAGGCATTTATATTATAACAACTTTAGAACAACACTATTTATATTTTGAATTTTATTTATATTTGGTTTTATTTAAACTAGTATTCTACTTGTATTATCGCTCAAATTCCCGGTTGGATTCAATATGTCTCAGAATATAAATAACATCAAAAATTAATAACTCGATCTTAAGGCTAACAAACATAGAAATATATAAAGTGAGTTATCTAGGTCGTAGAAAGGAGTTCTATACCTCATTAAATAGGAAATTCATTATATTTTCAATTATCATTTCAATAATGCAATCATACTTCGCACTAAAGAGAAATTTGATTGACAAAAAAGACCACTTTATTCATATATTTATACACGCGCCACACCCACTCATAATAACTCGTGAAATTTTGATTGCTTGTATCTCCGCTAATATTCAAGCAACAAACTTCCTAATTTTTTTATTTGAAAGAATTCTTCGGGATCTATGAACTTCACAAATTTCAGCTTTCTACTCTAAATAGAAATATATAGAAAAAATGCTCAAAAATAAGGTAGCCCTGGTTTTGTCCCCTTTATTTTCAGGGCTCCCTTATTAAGCGTTTTTCACTATGCTAGGGCTCCTTTACTCAGTGGATACACTTATAATAATAATAATAATAATAATAATAATAATAAGAAGTGAATTTGTATAGGCGACGCTCCACGCAGTAAGCCATAGTTCACCGGTTCTGAAATAATTCAGCCCCGATAGGCAAACCATTGAGCTATTAATAGCAGCTCTACATCGGCTGATATCGATTTCACATTTCCAATTGTTTTTTGTATTCCAAATTCCATTGGATACATCATTCGTTCGTTCGTTGACCCATTTATACAAATCGATATAGGGAGTGAGAGAGAGAGAGAGAGAGATGTAGGGTGAGTGCGGAAGAGGAAGAGACAGGGAGGTAGAGGGTAATAGGGAAGGGATCCAGAAGAATTAGATAGAAATTGAAGAGTGAAAGTAGAATAGATCTGAACGATGAAGATTCATTTAGAAATGACCATGAAATAACAGACGATGTATGTGAAATAGGTATGGATAGGATTGTTTTCTCAGGGAATGACGCCCCTGCCCAGTAAATGTTAGTCGAAGCTGAGGAAGGCATAGGGGCCCACCTCGTCATAAGCAAGAATCTCCCAAAGAATAATGGTATATCATTTTAGATGATTGAAAGGTCCACTCGTAAGTGGACATGAAGAGAAAACGGAAGACAAGACAGCGAAGAGTGGAGGCGCTATATACCATGGACGCTATATACCATCTTATATTCCCAATCCTGTGAATGTCCGAGATTTTACTCTCTGATTTGCTCTAACGGGGTTTTACGGACCTCAGGATTAGCCGTTTAGAAGTCATCGAGTTACCTAAAGCACTTATTATACACTGAGCTATTCAAACATAAACATAAAACATAACGGCACACTGGGTCAGGAAGCACAGATGCTTGTTTAAGACCCATTTCCTTTTTCCTCTCCATGGCTATTAGTAATCGTTGCCTTTTGATGGCGCATCAATTACAGCCGGCGCGGATTTAAGAATAACCTTCCATCACCCTGGGATTTTTCCTTCCTAAGCTTTACCAACACTCGGTCTTCCAATGTGGTCACCCACAAAGGTAAGGCATTAAGGCATTATACACAGGGCTAAACATTATACACTAGCTATTGTGACATTATTTTAGCTATTAAGATAATGATATTGACTTATAATATACCGGCGTGGCTGCTAATATTCTGTGAATATCAACTAGGCAGGTACACAAGACGTAGAACATTGACCTAGGCAAACTCTTCGTGGTCCACTTAGTTCTAGATAATCTTCAATACTCTTAATTTTTGCGGTATAGGGCCTTGTACGAGATATGACCCGTCAATACCGGCACTATATACATGCAGTAGAGAAATGAATTGAGCAATAGAGTGAATTTTGTTAAAGTTAGACGATCAATATCTCGTTAACACGATATATCTCCCCGTAAGTTGGAAAATTGCTTCCCGTAAGAGAATAATATAAAGTTCCAATGCACATTTTTACTTTTTGTAGCAAAGTTGCTTGATAAGCATTAGACCATTTGATGGAAACCCTCCGAAATCGTCTCTTATTTTGTCTCTCCTTATTGGAAAACCGTCCAGTACTTCGCACGAGCTTCAAAAAGCAACTCGGTAACAATATGATGATAAAACTTGTGGCCCATCCGGGCAATGTGTTTTGTTAAACGCAGGAAAAAGTAGAATCTACCGGTAGATCATTTCCCTGGCACAAAATAACAAAATTGTACATTAAATAATAAATATACTTAAATTATTTACTACAATTAACACTTACCATTGATAAACTTAATTTTCTGTTTCTTATCTAAATCTCTAGTAACGTTTTAAAACTTACTCTTTGCAACAACCTGTAGATGTGCATTTAGGATACGGAAATACCAGGGGCGGATCCAGGAATTTTTTAAGGTGGGCCCGAAATTTTTTTTGAGAGTGTACATTTTTTGTTTTCTTCGGGATATGTGACGCAACCAGAAATTTCTGTGGGGGGGAGCTCAAAATTTGTTCACTACTGCCTTCGGCTCATAGAGTGAGTGTATTCCCGTACCTTACCCCCCACCCCGCTCATACCCGTCCGGAGAAAACCAAAAATCCTACATTTGTTTGGAAAAGTAGGTAAATTTTTTCACCTCTGAAGAAACTCTGCGGATCTCGACAAATTGCAAAAGTGACCTAATTTTGGCGGAGGGGGGGGGGGCTTAAGCCCCTTCCAGCCAAGGCTGTTTGCACCACTGCTACGGGACAGAGTTCATATTTTTTACTTACACATTTTTTTTCCTTTAATGCAATGGTTATGCATTGGTTCAAGTGAAAATTGAGAGCTAGTGAAACGGTCAACATTGTTTTGGACCCCCTTCCATTATACAGTGCTCCAAGAAAAAATCGAGCTATTGGAACTGAGTTCCCTGTCGTACCCACCCCGAGCCCCCCCTAACCACTGCCATTACTAACATATTTTCACATCTAAATTGCCATAGAAGCAATGAAAATAACCCTGTCTTATCCTCCACCCCGGGCCCCCCTAACCACCTCCATTACTAAGGGTCTATTTTCACATCGAAATTGCCATAGAAACAATGAAAATATAGTTTAAAATTTTATCGGCGGACCTAAGGGGGGGCCCGGGCCCACCCTGGATCCGCCACTGGGAGATACCAATTACAGCGTAGGCCTATACAAGTAAGAATAAACATAATAAAATGCAAGTATAAACTGTTACTGCCCCAGTATCCATACTTGAAGTTTTATATGTAATAAAATGCATTATATACTATATACTCTTACTGCATCAGTACCAATATTTGATGCGTAATAATATACTCTATACAGTTACTGCAATATTTACCAAAACTTTTAGTTTTTTGTGTAATAACAGAGGCAGGTCGAGACTAGGAGTGTTAGATGATTTAAAGACCCACTATTATGTGGACATGAAAAGGAAACCGCCGAAATGATACTTTTTACTGTACTATTGATATTCTTTACTGTTACTTATGATACTCTTTACTGTTACTGTTGATACTCTTTACTGTTACTGTTGATACTCTTTAATGTTACTGCTGATACTCTTTAATGTTACTGTTGATACTCTTTAATGTTACTGTTGATACTGTTTACTGTTACTGTTGATACTCTTTAATGTTACTGCTGATACTCTTTAATGTTACTGTTGATACTCTTTAATGTTACTGTTGATACTGTTTACTGTTACTGTTGATACTGTTTACTGTTACTGTTGATACTCTTTAATGTTACTGTTGATACTCTTTAATGTTACTGTTGATACTCTTTAATGTTACTGTTGATACTCTTTACTGTTACTGTTGATACTCTTTAATGTTACTGTTGATACTCTTTAATGTTACTGTTGATACTCTTTACTGTTACTGTTGATACTCTTTAATGTTACTGTTGATACTCTTTACTGTTACTGTTGATACTCTCTACTGTACTTGTGATACTCTCTACTGTACTTGTGATACTCTCTACTGTACTTGTGATACTCTTTACTGTTACTGTTGATACTCTCTACTGTACTTGTGATACTCTTTACTGTTACTGTTGATACTCTCTACTGTACTTGTGATACTCTCTACTGTACTTGTGATACTCCTTACTGTTACTGTTGATACTCTCTACTGTACTTGTGATACTCTCTACTGTACTTGTGATACTCTCTACTGTACTTGTGATACTCTCTACTGTACTTGCGGTGAGAGAGGTGAGAGAGAGAGAGAGAGTGAGAGAGAGAGAGTCAGACAGACAGACAGAGAGACAGACAGACAGACAAACAGATGGACAGAGAGGAAGAGAGGAGTTAGATATCGAGATACTGAGACCAGCATGATAGAAAAACAAATAGGAAAAAGTGGAGAGATATTGAGAAAGTGGTAAGAGGGTGGAAGTTTGGGAGAGGTAGAGACACGAAGAGGGATGAAATTCTGTACCGGATATGGTTAAGTGCAATTATGTGTTCTCAGTGCTAATATTAGCAGAGGACGATAAATGGGCGGCATGCAGGCATTATCAACCATACTCAGTAGTAGTACCAGCGTAATTATGAGGAATGAAATATTCCACAAATTTTTTTCTACATGTAGTTTTACTATATTTTATTCCTGATGTAATTATGTAAGAAACTTATTAAGTGTTTTATTTGATAGTCAAATAATTCAATAATGAAAGGGCTGTGTAGAATAATACTCGAGATCTTGGAGGGTAAATGAGCCAGGAGTACTAACAACGTTTGTCTATTCTGCAGTGGCAAGACAGACTAAAACAAGTAGGAGGAAATTTTGTAACATTATAGGTGGAAGTGCACTAGTTATGTACTTTAGCTTGTGACTATTATTTGTACGACTCAATTAAGTTTTTATACTATTCTTATTTGTTTCTCTGTATTTTATGTTTTATGTGTTTCTGCGTTTTCTGTATTTTATGTGTTTCAGTGTTTTCTGTGTTATATGTGTTTCTGAGTTTTTTATGTTTCTGTGTTTTATGTGTATCTGTGTTTTATGTGTTTGTGTGTTTTCTGTGTTTCTCTGTTTTATGTGTTTCAGCGTTTTATGTGTTTCTCTGTTTTATGTGTTTGTGTGTTTTATGTGTTTGTGTGTTATGTGTTTCTGTGTTTCTGTGTTTTATGTGTTTCTGTGTGTGTTTTGTGTTTAGGACATTCTATGCACTTCTGTGTGTGTTGCGCGGACATTGCAGCCTGATTTCTTCGAGTCATAAATATAATTAAAAGTTAAAGAAAAAATGTCCGTTAACGGAAATGTATAACCAGAATGCTGTATAATAATGGCTTGATTTGGTTCAATAGTGTTTGATATTGTCATTGACGCGAGTGGCACTCAAATCGTTGTGTTATAAACCATAATCGTTTAAATCAATGCAATATTATGCATAATTCCGTTATTTCCAAATTAACAATCTAAGCAAGAAAGCCGACACTAGGAATAAATTCATTTTCAATGAGCAGATTTAATTGCGAAGTAGTCCCGTAAGAATACAATTGAATGAATGAAATGCAAGTCACAGAAATAAAAGAAATACAACGATTTACAAAGTATTTACTGTAGAAGTCATGAGTAGGGCATGTATAATAAAACTACTTAATAACGTAAAGTAAATATTGTACACAGGGCATAAATTCCTTTACACCAACCACACATTCATGTATTTATCTAGGTCTATCGATCGATCAATCAATCAATCATTTAATTAATCAATTAATCAAAATCAAAGCGTAACTCTATGAAAAATACAGTAGCTCTTAAGGAGGACAACGAAGGTCAAGTAGCCTAGCGGAATAAGATCACAACCCGGGCGGTGATTAGCCGCTACAGTAATATCTCATATAATAATAGAAAATCAGCACCATTTACAAACTAGTGGATGACTGATTTAGAAGATTGAAATTTTATGCAGGCCATAGATCGGAGTGCTAATACTACGCCGCTTAAGATTGGAAATCAACTGTTGTTGTTGTCATTAGCTCTAAGCAACGAGCTTTGCATAGACTAATCCAAAAGTTCTTTGACATAGATCTGCGTAGACCCTTGGCCCGATTCTATTATCAATAAAAATTAATTATTACTATCGTATCATTATATGGCTAAAGCTGAATAGAGTAAATAGAGCAAGCACACAAATTCGTACACATTATAATGGCCCTTCAGTATCACGAATTTACAATTTACAAGTATATACAGCTGGTGAATAACTAAATGAAATTTGTTAACGTAAGAATACACCAAGATTTCGAAAACACGAATGAAGATTTTAAATACACACAACACGAAATCAAGAATTTGAGGTAATATACGAATGAGGTCGATTGCTACTGTTTTCTTAGCTCATTAGATATCATAGTATAGTAACACCACAGCTTTCGAATACAGATCAATGCCCATCAAAAATGATGGGGGGAAGGGGGCGTTTCAATCAAGAAACAAAAACAATTAAAATTTCTAGCTTGATTCTTGACCATTATTTGCCTATATAAATTGTATATATATATATATATATATATATATATATATATATATATATATATATTTACATTAATTAAAATATTTTTGTTAGTTTTATTATTTTTTATTCGTATTACAGTTTACATATATACTTTTTTATTATTAAAATCCAATTTATATTTTTATTTCTTTTTTATTAGTATTAATTTTCAGTTAATTCTCATTTTATTGCAAACAATATAAAATAATAAGTAAACAATCTGTCATAATTCACACAGCATCTAATATTTATATAAAATAGTTCAACTACTTGGGAGATACTAATAGTATAACTTGTAATGTACAATACTCTAGAACTAAAACTGATTCCTTTATGAATCGAAGGGTTAAATTATCTGCATAAATCAAGATACAGATAAAATACATCAGAAACCGTCATGAAGATTAAAGGCTCCCACTCTTTAGTCGAATTTTTATGATTTTTGATGTTAGCCACTTCTTAGGCGAATTTTAAAGATTTTTTTCATAGAAATTTTTTAATTTTGAATTACAAACAGGTCGTACTTGGCTCCCCAGCATTCATCGTCCCCCCTCCCCCCGTGTAAGATTAAACGTCCGTTTCCTCACTGGTTAATGAGGATGTAATGGGCACAGCCTTTCAGTTGGTGACCCATAGCATAGATTTATCTTCGAAAATACTGACTGGCGACAAAAGTCGTAAGATGCGAAACGAAATAGGACGACCGTTGTAATCTCAAATCACTATATTGCTCAAGAATGAGTTTAAATGATGTTAAAATATCTCGCGCCGCTAACATCGCTACGAGGTGACAAATCAGACGTTAAATCGGCGCTACGGTTAACTCTAATCAGTAATAAAGAGATGATAATCGTCAATGAGTAAAGTAAAACAGAACAAGCACAAACGATGTAAACGAATTAGCTTCTGCAGTATATATTCACTCCGTCCATTACGATACAAAAATATACAGAAGCCCATTATACAATTCAACTTAAAAACTTCATTGAAAGTAACGCTATTAACGTATTGCAAAGTTCTTCTCTCACTTGCTCATCTTTCTTTCTTGCACTATTTCGTGTTTATTCAATTCTTACAATGAAAAATCTTCACAATACCTACAACAACAAGCGGACGATCGTTCTCATAGAACATACAATGAGCCATCAATAAGTGATACACTTTTAAAATGTATTGCTTTATTTATGTACAGTTGTTTAACGCAACACGCTCTTGAAAAGAAGCAAAAAGATATAAAGCCAAGATTTGCACAATTAAATTACTAAATTACGTAATGTCGGGCTGTGCTGATTCTGAAAACTTGGGGAGGGGAAGAAAAAGGAGTTAACTGTCCCCTTTCCATGGCAAATCATAGATTGAGGGGCAGAATCTCGAAGTGCTTTGCAATTTCTTATTTATATGGCTGTAGTATGTATTAAATGTTTACAATGACTTATAATAAATGTTTACACTGAGTTATATCTATTAGTTTAAATAAAGAACAGTAATAAAAGCAGTATTCATACAGCCATTAATATAAAGTTATTCCACAAATACGATATATATTTAAACGGTGTATCAAATCCATAAAACAGAACTAAATTATTTCACATTTTGATGATCCATAAAACACAGAACTAACTAAACGTACACACAAAACGAGACAACAAGAGACACAAGTCTACTAGGCATAACAGTTCTAATAACGCAAATAGTCAATAACACTTAATGAGACAAACACACATACGGACGAGAATTTACGCACAGGCTTAATAAAATCATATATAACACGTATTCGGTTAGGTTACAATAAAGTCTAAACGGACCCTGAAATCTCCATTTACGCTTTCATCTATGTAAGAAGTGAATTATTTATAGCGGACAGAAAGCTGCAAAATATAATTAATTTAACAGAGAGAGTTTGTAGCGTTTTTGGTGTAGATTTCATAAAATTTATGATAATTCTGCTTCGGTCCAAAGCTACAGAATGAGTTAGATCTCAAGAAAAACCAATAAAATCGCTTAAAATGTTAATCGTATAATCTAAGCTACGTATACAATTTGCACAATATCGCACCAGTATGCTCCGAAAATCTCTACAATATAGACTCCTATTATAGACAAAGCTAAAGGCCCAGCGAAACATAAAAACTGTAACACGGCCAAAGACATAGTTGTACAACATTGTACAATGTAATTTAACATGTACATTGTATATGTAACGAATCTAACGTACAAGTTAATATACAGTAAGTAGATAGAATGTACATGTACATAAAAGTAGAGAAAACTGTTTCTAATTATCTATCTAACAAAAATATAATAAATGAAATGCAATCTATACAGATATTACATTTGAATAATATGTTATTTATATAACAACAACTTTGCTAAGAATAATATCTTACATTTGCAGTATCTGAAACTTGTAAGCTAGTTTAACGTTTGTTTCCGAACATAAACATGATATTAGAGATATAAAAATCGACCGAAGGGGTTTAGAACCCGTTGTCTCTTGCTAATCAGACAAGCGTGCAATCCACTCGACTACGAGCAAGTATTTTTGTTAAGCATTATTATTATTCAATCAACTACAAGAAAATTTCAAAACAACTATATCAATATTGTAAAACAATATTTATATCGGTTTCACCCCCCGTGTTATGTCAGGGTTGTTTGAAGAACAGATCAACTGGTGACTGCACGTGTCGTAGAAGGCGACTAGAGCACTAAGATCCAAACCAACGTAAGAAAAGGAATTCGGTTGGTGAGCGCCTAAGCTCCAGAAATTGGTACACAATTTTCCAAAATGAATGTAAAATAGGGGATTGATTGATAATATAGTATGGGACAGAGAAGAGTGGAGAAGGTCTATTCGTATCCCGACCCTAGTTAAACTGGAATTAAACGGAAGAAGATGATGATAATGATATTTATATTGCTTTCAATTAAAGAAATATATTTTAAAGGATGAAGTAAATTAATTGACATTAATGTAATCCGATCTCAGATACTTTACAAGGAGATGATTTAGTACGCAAATTGTTCTTTTGATCTAAATGTTATTTTAGTATGTAAATATTATTTTTAATTAATCATCTAGGTATAATTAGTTAGAATTCTATTTACCGAAATGTATAAATAGTCAACGAAGTCCGATTAAATTAAAACTTTGGCGACGTATCAATTAAAAATCTATAAATGATTTATATTCAGAGTCATATCTGTTACAAACTAACGACTATTTAATTTTTAACATTTTAGCTGAACTGAAATTGTCAACGTTAGCAGAGACGATAATGCCCACTATTCTTTAGAAAATACTTTCGGATATAACGTATCACTGCTACATTTAAACGCAAGGTGCACGTAATCATTGTCATGTACTGCTTCTACATAAAGAATGTATGAAACATATTCAAATTTAATATGTAAAATATATTGTAAGAAACTAAACAGTTCAGAATAACCTCGTTCCTCGTGTAGTACTACATAAACTTACATCGCTAAACATATAAATATATGTAAGGGTACGGTATGAATGCGTACAATAGGCCTATTAGTACACAAGACCTATTCTTATACCAGGCTTAATATAGGGGTCGTAATATTTATATATAATAAAACTGACCATTTTTTATCACCAGACCGGCCTTCGTTTAGGACCTTACTTCTCCTCAGCACATTTCTTTTGCAGATTGGTCTGGGTGAATTGATCTGTAATGATGTGTGCTGTGGGGACGTCTCTGACATCATCCCTGGACGAGGAAACGGACGTTAAACATTTATTATTATTATTATTATTATATAGTTGAAAATGTCTACGGGCTTTTAAAGGTGCACTCTTTCCGGAGAGCAAATGCGTCTAATAAAATGTCAACATACTAGTCTTTGACTATAAATGAAACACAAGGTTTTGACAAACTTTTTAGAGATTTAAAACATATTTTAGAAAAATAAGCTCAATGACTGACCGAGAGCTAAATGATAATATTCACTTGATTGATTTTAATGTTGATAAAAATACAGAACGTTCAATCACGTTCGTTGAGGAATTATGAAAAATATGCATCTCTTTCAGATGCCACGTTTGAAGCACTTTTGTAAGCCAAGAATATCTTACGTCACTAAGAGGTGATGAAAACGTAGAAGAGAATGTGGGCGCAATAATCTTACACACAATTCGAGAGAACTCTAAATACGTTAAGCATATTTAGCAGTTATGATCTATCAAACAGGGCTTTCTGAATCGCATAATTTCAAAAATGAATAAACGAAACAGAGAATAGGTTATCTAAACTTTCGTTTCTCGTTTCTGTTTCATAGATCATTAAATTGTTGCTCATCGGAATGGTTTTGGCTTCACATTATAATGTGGTTGTTTTCGTTGTATCTAGGAACTCACGACTACTTCAGAAGCAGACAACATTGTGAATCTAACTCAATAAATTACGCAAACACAGTAAAGTGCTTCAGAAAAATTTCATTTCATTGTGAGAAGTTTACTGCATGTGATGACTTAGAGCCAGCAAACAGACAGTAAGACAGTTTCAGCGTTTGCTTTCCATTTACTCTACACAACCGCAACCATCTTAGTATTTATAATACAATCACTTAATTTTTAACGTCCCTTTCCTCATCCAAGAATGAGGTTGGTGCCATCACCCTAGAAATGGGTTTCGAACCGTTACATATTAGTTAACTTAAACTGAAAACAAAACAAAACAGATTCAAGTGTAAACAGTGTTGAATAAATCAGCTACATGCATAGTACTGTACAGCATGCATATATATATATATATATATATATATATATATATATATATATATATATATATATATATATATATAGAGTCTATATAAAATCAAAACAACATGAACCTCACACTGGCGAATACAGCACTTACATTCAATATAATATACAGTAGTATTTGCAAGAGATATGATATCACAGAACGCTTTAGCCGCAAGCTCGCAGTTGTAAAGTTAGCGCATAGCTGCAGTATAGCTAATAGACCCAGTAGCTGCTAGCATGCAGAAGTGTCTAATATACGTTTAGTTGCTAAAGTAAAAGTAAACACGCATTATAGCGAATAATCAACTACGTTGATATCTATCTCATTTAAAACCACATGTTTAAACCGTTAGGCAATTTAGGCCAATATTCCGTATAACCTGTCTAGTGAATGTCCGAGATTTTACTCTCAGATCAGCGCGGCCGGGATTCGAACCCACGAGAGTTCAATTCACCCCAGGATCTGTCATTTAAAACTTCATGACGTTACCCCCTACACTATTTAGACATTCTAGAAGTGCTCATAATTGCCATAAGGTCCTGAGCTTAAAGTTAGATTAATAGTGTCCAACGAGGAAAGTTACGCGGATTCTTTAATTCTATGACGAAAAATATCACTACACTATACTTTTTTATCACTTTGAGTCAAAACGTGATATTCTATCAAATTTGGATCTGAAATTTTTAATTTAAAACTGACTTCTACGTGATTGTCGGCCCTGACAAACTCTGGCGCATTAAATTTGAAGCACTGCAGATAACCGTACCAGCACAGTTAGCAGCAATAGCAGCTAGTGAATCTATCAGATAGTACAGGTATCAGATAGTACAGCTATCAGATAGTACAGCTATTAGATAGTACAGCCAGCAGCTAGTGCATCTGTCCGCATAGCTATCAGATAGCTGTGCTATTAGACAGCACAACTAATAGCTGCGCAGATACTACAGCTAGCAGCTACCACAGCTAGAAGCTACCACAGCTAGCAGCCACTTCAGCTAGCAGCTAACAAATTGCTACGCTAACTGACACCACTACACTAGTAGCTGGAACTTTCAGACTCTGGAGTGAGTAAACCCTTGGCCCCACTGACCTGCGCAGAACTCGACTGCTCACATCTGCAGCCTATAACCCTATACGAGTTATAGCAAGCCGTGCAGGCCCCCATGGCGCAATGAGCAGGGAGGTAGCAGAGAAGACAAGGCAGGCAGGTGAACGCTAGAAAGCCCATCACGCTCCATCGCAAGCAGCAGGCAGGTCGTTCCAAACAGGCGCAGGGCTCGTCGGAGAAATCTTCCTCCTCTGAGCGCCTAGTGTGGAAGAACAGGCACCGCACGCACCACAGACACGTGCAGACGTCCACTGCACACTGCGTACTGCACTCGCGGTCACCCACCCATCTCCTCGGTAGCTCACAGGGCAGCGCGCAGTTACTGCACCGACACTTACCGCAACGCGAGCAAACTATACCCTCCTGACACACCGGTACGCTCGTCGCCTTGGCCTTCTCTGTCCATTTCAGTACACTAACCGGCGAACCAGGGGTTCGAGCCCGGCTCGAAACCTCCTGACAGTCTCGAAGATTAACTCCCGGCCCGTGAGGTCTAAATACTTCAGGTAAGCTGCTGCTCTGAAGGGGTTCTCCCCTGTGAGCAGCGGTCAACGAAGGGTTGTCCACGTACTCGTTGGCTCGACGGACCCTTGACACTGGACTGCCTTCTAGGGGTAACTGTTCAGGGGGTGCCTGTCGTATCGGCCAGTGACTTAACGTTATCACTCTCTCAGAAGCACTATCCGGCGACGAAAGAGCGCTGCCATTGTTTTTATTGCAGGAAGATGTTCCCGTTCTATCCGGTAGCGTTACTATGGTAGCCCTGCCACCACGCGACGTTTGCATCAGCACAGAATGACCGCTGTTACGTCTTACGTCCAGCATAACGAGCTTAGCTGGTGACCCCGAGGTTGCGGCTTTGAATCTCCGCATATCCCCGTCCCTCGCAACATCGGGCGCGGGGGGACAGGACGATAGGCGAACCCGTGGAGAGAGTGGGGCCCTGCTCGGTATCGGCGGTGCGACATTCGGGTTGGGTGAGGACGATCGATCCTTCGACATTGCCTCAGCGGCCGATGGAGGCTTGGCCGGGGACTTGAGGGGACGATGAACAGGGGCGAGCTGTCGGGCTAGAGGTCTGGAGGGGACAGGTGGGGCGGACAGCGCCCAGTGGGTAGCGCCGTGTATTTCATGTATCAAGTCTTCAGGGGTGCCAGTGTCGTTGATCTGACGCATTAGTATTTTAACTCAATAGGTCGCTCTGCGGATGAAAACACCTGAAAGATTAGAATATTCATTATATTGGAATAGTAAATTGTAGTGTATTAGAATTAGAATATTCATTATATTGGAATAGTATTGTAATGCATTAAAATTAGAATATTCATTATTTAGTAATCGTATTGTATCGCTTTGTAATTCCGACCCTAGTTAAACTGGGATACAAGGGAAGATGATGAAGATGATGATTATACTGTAATAGTGGAGTGAATAGTGCATACAAAAATGAATAGACAAATGTAAGCAAAAATGTAGATAAAATTTTCAATTTAACATAAACAAAATTGAATGCTATCTTCAAGAATAATGAACGACAGTATCGAACAATCTAAACCATAAAAGGAATTCGACAAAGATGGTTTATAAAAATGTTTACATAATGATCTAACGCTTACATTGCAAATCTACGAAGAATACGGTAAGTTATTCGTCATCTTATTAAAAAAGTATATTTTTAAAGTATATACATATATATATATGTATATATATACATATATATATATATATATATATATCTATATATATAATATAATATATATATATATATATATATATTATATATATATATATATATATATATATATATATATATATATATATATATATATATAATGTAACGTCACTTTAGAATTGGAGTCCTACGCGGACCGTATGTGGAAAATATCGATGAAGGCCATTGAAAACCACCCGAGAGCCCACAAAGGGGGTAAATATATAAACGGGCTGTACTAAAGTTAGTGATGACAAAGCAGTAGCATTTAAAGTTGTACTTTTGAAACTCAAATTTTCAATAAAAACGAAAACTTGAACATTTCTTCTCATGCAACTAAATAAAATCGACGCACAGGAGGAAAGACCGCAGAGAACCTAATTTGAGTGAGCTGCAGTGCGTTACGCTACAACAAATCTCCTCACGGTGACGGTAGCTAGAATGTATCAAGTTGTCTCTAATTGGAGCGTTGAGCTTCTGAACCTTGACGTTAAACACACAGCATCCAACTTAAGTAGTCAAATAAATAACTGGTACAAAAGACGGCGACATTACGTATGAACCTGTCGTATCATGGTGCTATTAATAATAAATACATCGTTGAATGACGCGACCCGCTTGAACTGTGAAAACAAAAAGATATGGAAAAAGTTCCAGGGAACACATGGAGAGCTTCAATTGTCCAGCTTCATGCTCCCATATGTGCCAATAAATAATTTGTCTTCCTCTCTATCGTCCAGCATTCGCCGAAACAGTTACAGTCGTATAAGTTCGAAAAGGTGATAGATTCAATATTTAGTAAAAGAACGTCGCGAGTTTCTCCAGTGAAACAGAGAAGTTATAGTTAAAATTAAAGCTTTCTAAGAGGATAATCGTCGTCTTCCTCATTGATAAGAAAGCTTTCATTCTCTCTCCACACTCAATCTCTCTCACGCTCTAGTGTTCTGCAGAACGGCAGATTCGATTCATATATTTCCATTGTCGTCTACTTTCGTTCTTTAAATAGAACTCTCTAGCAATCAGCAAAATCATTCCAACATATATGGTCTCCCTTTACCAGACACTATTTAGCTCTCAGGTTAAGATAAATATGACTTAAAATATGGCGTCCCATCGTCATCCTAAGCTTCTGCTTAGGCACGTACTGATACATCATCATCATTATTATCATCATCGTCGTCGTCATCATCCTTTTAATATCAATTTAACAAGGGTTGGAATTAATTTTTTTAGCTATTTCTAGAGCCTAGGTGGCGTAAGCGAGCACAAACCGAATGCCCCTTCTGGCGTTGGTTTGGTTCTTAATGTTTAATGGCACTGATTGCAGCCGTCGCGGATTTAGGAATAATTTTCAGCAATCTGTCTTCCAAGATGGTCAACCATTCATGTACTAACCGCGCCCCAATATGACCCCATATATGCTATTGGTACTGCTATATACAACTATTGACAAACAACTGCTATTGATATACAAATGCTAATGCTCAACAAAGAGATTAACTATTTCAAGTACTACAGTCCTGAGAGTAACTATTTCAAGTACTACAGTCCTTAGAGATTAACTATTTCAAGTACTACAGCCCTGAGAGATTACCTATTTCAAGTACTACAGTCCTAAAAAATTAACTATTTCAAGTACTACAGTCCTGAAGAAAGCGTATTGCGTTTTCACTTATATTTAAGATTTCAGTTCTGCTAAAGATTTTTTTGTCTCTAATTAATTGAAGTATTTTAAACACTTGCCAGTTTCATATTTATGTTTCCAATTTCAGTTATATTACTTTTATCTTTTTAACGCGTACAGTTATATTATCAGCTTTTTTAATCAAAAAGTGACATTTAAAAAATCTAATTTAATTAAACAAAACTTAAGACAGACCGTTGGCCTTGCAAATAATTACCAAATTTTACAGTGAGTAAAATGAAATAAACTAAATCTGAATGAAAGGTTTTTACTTTTAAGTCAAATTCAGTTGTGATATTGCTAATTTACCTCATATTATTTAGCTGTTTATAATTAAACACCCTGTGCAGCAAATAAATAGCACGCATTATAATGATATAAGCAACTATGATGACATCTATCACTTTTAATACCACATGTTTAAACTTTAGGTAATTTTAACCATTTTCCGTATAACCAGTCCAATGAATGTGCGAATTTTACTCTCAGCGGCTGGGATTCGAACCCATGAGGGTTCAATTCAGCTCAGGATCTGTCATTTAAAACTTCATGACGTTACCTGACGCCTCTAACCACTAGGCTATTGAGTCATTCTAATAATTACTATACTAATAATAGTAATAGTGGCCGGGCCGCACATGAATAAATTAATTGCACACTGTGAGTGTCGTAAGAGGCGATTAAGCAAGAAGTCGCACTTATAGTGAGCAGCCGAGCAGCTTTACGTACAATACATCATCAATCCGACCATCCATTGATCCAACAAATCTATCAATCAATCAGTCAATCATTCCATCAATCAATTTAGCAATCAATAAATTAATCAACCAATCAGCTAATAAATCAATGAATGAATCAGTCAATCAATGAATCATTTAAATCTATTCAACGACGCTTTCAGAAGAAATATCTTAGTAACAATTCGACATAGTGACACTCTGATTTCATTAATGAACTTAGATTGAAAGAACTTACTCGAGTCATCACTGATCCTTGTTAAGTCTCTAATTTCTTTTCCTATAAACCGAGCAATTTAACCAAATTTAACTAAACTGAATATGTGGAAGTCAATTCAGTTATTACTACAGTTATCAGTTATGCCGCCACTAATCCTTAGGTATTAACCGTATCCTTCGAATCGGTAAGTCAGCTAGAGAGTTCAGACTTAGGGTTCCAAGCAATTGTCAGAATAGCATAAACTAAATTTCATAGAGCAATATAAAGGTTTGAGCGCTGTTATTACTCTGACGAAGTTCTGGCACGTTATGACATGGCTGTAGCCTTATCTAAAAATTAATTTTAAAATTAAATTAATCAATCAATCTGATAGATGTATGCACGTCCTATTTATATAATTTATATGATTTATATTATATAATTTATCTGGCTTAGACGGCAAAAATGTAATAATGTAATATTCACACACAACACAAACTGACAATTTTACCCCCAGAACATTTTGCCAGACCCACTGAATACTGGTCTACTTGTAGTGGCAGACTTAATCACACCAACCCCACCACAGACATAAATTCTACCTACCTCAAATCTTATTTTTCTCTGACAAATATTTTTGCAAGTCTGTTTCTAAGCAATCAGATAGGATGTAAAGCTAGTTGTGAAGACTTCCATAAAATCAACTTTCATGGGGAAACGCTTTAAATAAAAGTTATATATATATATATATATATATATATATATATATATATATATATATATATATATATATATGTGTGTGTGTGTGTGTATATATATATATATTTTATGGGCATACGGCCCACTAATTGGAGCTAGATCTACTGGTCTAGTTGTATTTGTAATTTATCAGATGGGTTGAACAGACTTTATAGTGAAACTTCTATCCATGACAAGATATATCTATATATATATATATCTATATAGTATATATCATTACGCATTTACATTTGCCATACAATGGGAACAAGAGTCATAAAATTTTATAAAATAGAGCACACTAATTAGAGATAGATATAGCAAATCTGTTTCAAAGCAATCAGTTAGGAGTATAGCCAGTTGTATGGACTTAAATGAAATCAACCCTTATGATAAAACAAGCTTCAAATATAAATTATATGTTTAGTAAATACAATTATATAAATGTATTCACTTACTCTAAAATGGGAAAAAAGTCTTACAATTTAAATAAATCAATTAGCAATTTTTTATTTTTTTTATGGGCATACGGCCCACTAATTGGAGCTAGATCTACTGGTCTAGTTGTATTTTTAAGTTATCAGATGGGTTGAACAGACTTTATAGTGAAACTTCTATCCATGACAAGATATATCTATATATATATATATCTATATAGTATATATCATTACGCATTTACATTTGCCATACAATGGGAACAAGAGTCATAAAATTTTATAAAATAGAGCACACTAATTAGAGATAGATATAGCAAATCTGTTTCAAAGCAATCAGTTAGGAGTATAGCCAGTTGTATGGACTTAAATGAAATCAACCCTTATGATAAAACAAGCTTCAAATATAAATTATATGTTTAGTAAATACAATTATATAAATGTATTCACTTACTCTACAATGGGAAAAAAGTCTTACAATTTAAATAAATCAATTAGCAATTTTTTATTTTTTTTATGGGCATACGGCCCACTAATTGGAGCTAGATCTACTGGTCTAGTTGTATTTTTAAGTTATCAGATGGGTTGAACAGACTTTATAGTGAAACTTCTATCCATGACAAGATTCATAATTTTAAATAATTTGCCATATTATTAAATATTCTTAAAGTTTACTACACAAACCATTTAACGATAATTTACAATTCAATTCATAATTTTAATTCATGCATAAAGGTTGCATGATCTTTGAAAATAACAAAATATATATTAAGCTCAATTAAAAACAATTAATATTCATATAATTTTATCTTTCCTTCCTTCTATATCTATATTTTCTTTAAATCTCTCTCTCTCTCTCTCTAGCGCAGGTATGGTTGTTGCGCATATTCCTAGTCCCACGAAGTTTTCTCGCTAATAACAATAATAATAACAACAATTAGAGTGCTACTGTCATCAATGACAACAGCGAGCACTATTGAGACAAAATCAAGCCGGCGAGCAAATAGATGGTCCAAAACGGTGCAAATTCCAAAATCCAGATAATCCGTCCAAAGTTCACGCTCACAAAAGAGCAACCACTCCAACGGCCACCAAAATGATCCCTTCACCAATCGCTAATCTAGCAACTGCTCAAATATTAGTGTACATATCCTTTATTTAGAAAACTGAGTGCTAACGCGGTTTACAATTTATCGCTAGGTTCTTACAATACTCATTCATCTCCAACACAGTAAACTTACCTTTATTAGTAAAATTTACTTAACCATTTAATATGATTTAGATTCTGTATCTGACGGACAAAACATGGGCATTTCTATGGTGCGCTTTAAATCAACTAAATTAAATGTAATATGATAGCTGTAGCGGTAAAACTACAATATATTACGATTAGTCGTACATTATATTGTGGTACGATTTTATCAATGACCTATATTCACAGCTACAGTTACTCCATTTTATGAATGAACAGCTTTACGTAGCAGCTTTAATTCACTTAAATCTGCCAAAAACACAGTTTTACGACCATTAGTACCTTACAATTACTCACTATAAGACCATAAATTACTTAATGTATCACAGAACGTAAGTTTTATTCGATAAATTAAGGTTAAATCACACTAATTATGATGCAAACTGCCAAACTTTTGGTAAAATTTACTTTAATAAAACACGCTTGCCTCAAAACTGTTGCTGCATAACCCTATTCAGTCAAGCTGCTGAACAGCTGTCGACCAATCAGACGCCAAGCTATAACAGCTGTCAGCCAATCACAGGCCGGCGCAGTTGTAAATACTGAAATCATTGAGAAACCTTTCACTTTCCGAAAACTTTACTTAAACCAAAAAAGCTCATTAAAACATGCTCCATAGGAAAGTAAAAGTAAAAAAGTAAAAGTAAAAGCAATTTGGCCTTTCAATTGTATTCATTATTCTTAGACGCTACAATTATATTTTATAGCTGATACTGAGATACATCTAGACTACTATATTTCTTGCACAATTTTCAGAAATATACTTCCTGCTTATATCGTGCAGCAAGATCCTAAAATTTCAAGGCTTAAAATAGTTTTATTTTTACAATGTTATAAAACTGTTAAACTATAGAATATAACTACATTTACATGAATTTTATAATAAATTATACTGAGAGATAGGGGAACAGCAAGAAGTTTTTGGGCCCCCTGTAATGTACTTAAAGGTCCCCGGACTGTAGTAGCTCATATGGGCTCTAGCAGCTAGGGGTACACACCTCAGTAAAATGAGAGCCAGCGGAACGCAGTTTCCCTGCGTGCACCTTCACTTTAATCACTGCATATATCTAATAATTGCCATTGGTTTCAAGGTTCGAAAAATGTTACACAGGATGTTAGTCGATCCTACAATAGCTCATCAGTATATATAGGCCCTATAAGTTGTGTAGGCCCTATAATTTATAGGCTATATATATATGACTGGTAGTATCATATAATGTTCGTAACATAACGAAGTTTAATTAAGAATTTTTATTGAAAGAACTGCCGTCGTGCATGGGTATCAAACCAAAAAAGAAAACCAATAAATCCCAAACATTCAAGGAATCGGCAAAATGCGTATTGAACAAAAGTTTATTAGACTATACCTGAAAATATTCGGGAAATCAATCCGCACTATTTCACATCACCCCCTACAGTCGGAGTTGATTTTCATCATGTTTGACAAATACGTGTTGAAGAGGTGTGTGAATTTCAAAAAGTTAACAGTTATAAATACAATCAGATATATTTTTGTATTTTTAGTTTTTTTGCAACTAAACGGTGAATCCATAGTTCTATGACACAAATTAAGTCGATATTAGTTTATATATTTTTACATAAGGAGAACAATTTGCAATTTACAACAGCATGAAAATGATTTTCCATTATACAGTAGCCCACCACGTTCCCTGTTTGCATACAATTACCGTAGGACAATATTATGAATTGCAAGCCAGCAGCTGCGTATGATTCATTGCAGCTGCTGACAGCTGTCTGCTGCCCGAGGGAATGTGCATTAACCGCAGACAAGGTCAACACACGTGCGGTGTGCCATTCCGTAAATTTCTCAAAGTGCCTCAACCTTTTTCAGGCTAAATGAAACTTCTTTATGACTTACTTTCTGATGTTTTAAATATTAAATTTAACGGTGCACTGAGGCGAATCCAAAGTTCTAGCCAAAGATCTATGCGAAATTCTCTCTCTTTCAGCCATATTTTATGTCCAGGATACATATTTTTATTCACAATCAGCAGCAATTATGCTTCATAAAGGGCACAGAGCACTCCATCGATCAACAAGTTAGTGCAGTTACTCCATTCGCAAAAGATTGTGCCTTTTCCACAATACTATAAACCTTAATGTAGCCCAGAGTCTCAGAAAAATTAGGCTTTTGAGGTAGTTTTCTGTTGTATTCCTCAGTCCTGAGTTCTTGCTTCGTCTTTTTCTACGATTCACGACGCGTGCAGTTAATGGCTGCGTCATTTTTAGTGTCCCGGAGCGAACGCGTTGAAATGGCTTTTAAAAGCTAAAAAGCTAATGTTAGCGTCAGTTTCCGCACTCGAAATCGATGTCAGTGACGGGCGAGCCCAGGATTTACTACAAATGTTTGAAATTATAATTAATACTCTAATGTTCTTCTTTGTAGCGTATATCGTACTGGTTCAACCATCGTTTAGAATACACTTTAGATTTTTTTTGACTATCGACTTTGTCACGAGTCGCTGTTGAAATGAGTATAGTGTATACTCTATTGACCATTTTAATATTGATAGAATACTGATCGCCTAGCTATTGATATACTTTTACGTAGACTCAATTTTATAATAGTACCATTTAAATATTAAATTAATTAACATAACATTAATAGTGATCATAGGTGCCCGTACCAATTGATATTGGCAATATTTTGAAATTATACTAGTATTTAATTGTTACTTAGGCCTGGTACGTTTTTGCTCACTCAGGAAAATCGGTTGAACAACCTATTCCAAATTAAAGAACGATTATTGTCATATGTAGCAAACAACACTAATAAGCCTCTTAGAACTCAAAACACATTAAATTGTAATCGAATAGAATTCAGAAAGTAGCAAATGTGCAGCATGCAGTACCAATGTAATATTCTGAGAATGATTAACAAAAGGCGGTGCTTGATTCTTTAAACTTATGCAATTGAAAATTAAGTTATTAGAATGCAGAGATGTTTGTTTTTGGATGCGAAATAAGGTCCCCTAATTATTAATGTCTATAGCTATAGCCTACGTTTGGTTTTTAGCAGTTCCTCAACTTCTATCAGAAAAGGTTCACAATCTCGTTCATGGGAGTATTTCATCATCATATTATTAATCAAATTCTAACAGCATTTCTTATCCACCCAGCCACTAACCCAGTATATACTATATATATATATATATATATATATATATATATATATATATATATATATATATATATATATATATATATATATACTGTACAAATAATTTACATTTTCACATTTTCGTTCTATTACATGCTCAGATTAAAACAATAGGTGAATAAAATGTGTAAATATGGAAACATGTGATATTATTTCTAGATATGAACATTAATGAATACTTAATGAAAATGTAATGAAACCTTGATGTGTCAAATGTAGAAGACCTTTAAAATTGTTAACATCTTAAAAGCATTTAGTTCTCCAGTAAAAATAGTTGTGTGGGAAAATAATTCGGCGTGTTAACTTTATGAATGAAACCCGCAAGCATGTAGGTATTCCCTTCAAAATGGTATCCTTAACTGCTATGATTATCTATATATAAATATGTTATGGTAAATTAGAAATTATGAGCTTACCTTTGTCGATTTTTAACATTTTATTTAACTAAGATAATAAGATTACCTTAGCTAAAATTATCATTGGTTTTTCGTACTAAATTCAGCCTCTGACACTGAATCGCAAAAGGTTGCAATTTTGCAAACGCCATGCATCCAATATTTTAAGCTTTAATGAAGATCCTTACTAACTTCCAAATAAATTCTAAAAAATCACTAAGTTCGATTTCTATGCTTTAGTAATAATAAAGCGTCAAGTAACGTCATGATATTTAAATGCCTAATCTTAAGATTCATCGATCGTTGATTCGATTCCCGGGCCAGTTGATTAGAAAAATCTCTGACAATCCCAAAATTGGTATTAAGATGCTGAACTTTGCAGTGTAACAATTCGAATCGGCCGCGTACTAAATAAATACATAGCTAATAACTAAATAAATAATTAAGAGATTTAAAAGAATTAATAATTAATAAATAACAATTGGTTATTTAATTATTAGTTAATTAATAAATAAACGATAACGTCTAAAATCTATCACCAAGGGTAATCGTGGGACCAAAATAATAGTTGTACAGCATAATTATACGAAATTTACGGCTTTCGAGTTTTTTATTTAACTCCTTGATATCGGCATCTTCCAGAAAGTCTCGCCATCTTCCGAATAAAGAATGTCAAGATATGAAATTCACCATCGCCATCAGTCGAATAAATTAAAGTCACAATTATTAACTCATATAAGTTTAGTTGTAAAAAAGTCTGCAAGTACAAAGGGATACCAAATTGGTTATAGTTTATTTAATATGACTAACTTCTGTCTATATAAATCACTTTGCGCCTATTTAGGTTTATTATTTACACGGTTTACAATACTAATAACCTTTCCTGTATATAAAGAGAAATAAACTGCAGTCTCACAGATGGCGCGATGGCCGTGATCGTATAGTGGTTAGTACTTCTCGTTGTGGCCGAGACAACCCAGGTTCGAATCCTGGTCACGGCAGAGTTAAGGCTCTGATGCGGCAAGCCATCAATCTTTTTAAAAATTGAATTGATTTGTTTTGCTATAATTCTTTATGCATATAATATGTATAAAAGATTGAACACTGACAACACAACGACAACACCATCGGTCATAACACAATGTCACTTTCCAGGAACTTTACTATTTTAGCCTTCTTTCAACCATATTTTATCTTTTTACCAATCCAGTGAACTTTAAACTTTAATCAGCTCGATCGGGAAAAAATAATCCACGAGAAAAGTTACGATTTGAGGGTACTTTTTAAATACAGCAGTATAGAGAGTGGTGAAGTGGAAATTGAGAGCTAGTGGAACGGTCAGATTTTATCGCCCCCGCCTGTAATGTATTTACCGGCCTCCACCTTCCGGTATCTAACAATAAATTATGGGCCCCTAATGGAACAACTCAACTCAGAAAAACTGAGCCAGTGGAACTAATTGAGTTTATTTATTTTTAATTTCGATTTTGCATAGCAAATAAAAGAAATATAAAATATTATGTAAATAGTTAAATTGCACATAGTTGCAAAATCAGAGTTAACCCAAGGCACTTAGGCCTATTCATTAAACCTTTTTTCAAGGATAAATACTTATTGGAATATGCGATTAAATTAAATTAGCTTCCTGCTCTAAAAGAATTATGTCATATATTCTCAGATATAATCTCGGCCGATTTATTGTGGTCATGTTATAATTTAATGATTTAATCATTAAATTTAATCATTAATTTAATCATTAACTATAATGGTTTTTAAAATGAGTTCTTCTGTAAGGACTGCAGCTTGCCTCCAATTAATTTGGAATAATTCACCAGATGGCAGAACTATGACAGCATATTATATTTTATATATTTAGCCATTTCGTTACAAATTATCATTAAGGCATTAAATTTAGTAATATTTCCATTTTAATAAAGAAAATGTGATATTAAATCAATGACAATAGTCTCGATCTGATTCACGATTACCGCTGCAAAGCATAAATGCCAAAAGGAAATCATCTTCGACAATTATGGCTCCATGGCTTAGTTGGTTAAAGCGCCTGCCTAGTAAGCAGGAGATCGTGGGTTCGAATCCCACTGGAGCCTGTTCCGTTTTGTTTCACTTGCCGAATTCCAGTGGAGACTGTCCCATTTTTTCTTTCAACTTTAAAATTTAAAAAAAGTCAGTACTTGCATCTAGGTTAATGGGTTAATCATTGTGCACTCAGTGCTCGAGCATAGGTTGACGTATGCAGTACATGAATATTCGTTAATTATTGTGCATTTAGTATTTGATTATAGGTTGATTATAACGTATTCAGTACTTCAAGTCTTGAATATAGGTTAATTATTGTGCAGTGAGTACATGAATTTAGGTTAGTTATTGTGCAATCAGTAATTAGATAAAAGATGATTATAAATTTATAACATATTGAGTGCTTCAAAGTCTTGAATATAGGTTAATTATTGTGTAATAATCCTACCTATACTACTGGAATATAAATTAATAATCCTAATAAATAATAAAAAATGATAAGTAATCATCCTACTTAGGGCATTTTAATTTTAACTTAATCAAAATTCACTGAATTAGACTCTTCGACGGATAGTTCAAAACTCTTCAAAAAAGATTATAATTCTTTACATTGTACACACGTCTGTTCATGCTAAATACAACAGTATGTCACAGAACACAGTCCCCTATAAGAATACACTAATTATACTTACACAAGACATAACGTTCTAAAGCAAAAGAAAATAAAGATATACATCGTTTTAGTTGTGCATCAATTACATTAGGTAATATCTTTGGCCGAAAACCTAAATTAATTAAATTGAATATCACAATTGACTTATAGTTCTTAGATTCAAGCATTGCCAATTCAAACAACGCTACTAAACGTATTCCACATGCTAGAATATATATTCTGAGCAGCACAGGACAAAATCGACACTAAATTTAGCGTTATTAAAATAATCTTTAACAATATGGACTTTATTTATTTACTACCAGTACTGACTGTAATACGTCGCTTCAAACATGCAAATGTGTTGATGCAAACAATCAAGGTAGCGTTAAATACAGAAGACAATTAAAATTAAGACAATTAAAGACTACATGCTTCTAACTTTTCACCGTAGATCACGCAGTAAAGTGAATAATGTCTTTGCTGAAACATAAACTTCAGTCGCATTCTTGTCACGTCAGCACAACTTCAGTCTCTCGCTCGAGATAGCTTAAGTAGAAGCGAGCAATCTGCGGCACGTCTATGTTAGGATACACAGGAAATAGAGTAGATAGTTCAGAGTGTAGAATCAGCGGTCACGATCAAATCAGAGTTCAATGCTAATGCAGAGCTATCGCACAAATGCCTCCGGTGGTACATTATTACTCGCCTGCAATAGAATAAAATATGAATTAATTAAATGTTAGCAACACTAAGAATTACTGCTACTACCTACTGGTTACAAGCAAATTCCTCTGTCTTGTTCGCAGCCTAAAAGTAGTCCCAGATAAAATTTGAATAATGGACTTTTACACTACCTACTTCTGAATTGCGAATATGACAGCAGTTACACTGCAAGCTAATAACGTTTTATTTCAAAGGCTGACCTGTTTTCCTTATTAAATGATGTAATAATTTAATTAGGAAAGTCTCCGACATTATCCATATCAAGAAACTAGACGCTGGACACACAAGTCACCTAACTGCAATATTCTCCAGATAAATCAACAGTCAGTTACCTGAGCCTCCCTGAATGCAACCAGCGCTTTGCTGTAGTCCCACTCGCACTGAGCCAGACATCTGCAATACAGCCACAGTTTAACAACATCCATTAACCATTGACTTCATTAACCATTAACATCCATTTACTTCTCATAGAGTGACACTTGCATAAGTGACATTTAGCATTGCTTATTCTAGCCGCGTCACAATCAGTTCAGCGTCACAATCAGTTCAGCGTCACAATCAATTCAGCGTCACAATCAATTCAGCGTCACAATCAGTTCAGCATCACAATCAATTCAGCGTCAAAATCAATTCAGCGTCACAATCAGTTCAGCGTCACAATCAGTTCAGCGTCACAATCAATTCAGCGTCATAATCAAATCAGCGTCACAATCAATTCCGCAATCAGGATCAGTCAGTCTCGTATTAACTTTACAAAATAATATTCTCAAACTCTGTAGTCATCGCGTAATTAGCACAGGATTACAATCTCAATAGACTACAGTAATTGATTTAACTCTTACAACATACACACAGCTCAGGTTATTGACTCTTATTACAGCCTTGAGGAGGATGACATTTCTAATTAACATACTCCATTATTATCATTATCATCTACCCGTGTTGTGTCCGGGTTGTTTGAAGAATAGACCAACCGGTGACTGCATGTGTCGTAGAAGACGACTAAAGCATTAAGATCCATACCAACGTCAGAATGGGCATTCGGTTGGTGAGCGCCTGGGCTTCAGAAATTGCTACAAAAATTTAAATGAATGGAAAAGTTTCAAATAGGGGATTGGTTGGTGGTGTTGTGTAGGACAGAGGACTTGAGACAGTCTATTTGTATCCCGACCCTGATTAAACTGGGATTAAAGGGAGGATGAGGATGATGATGATTATTATCATTATCATCATTAAAATTATCATTATCATTATTATTAATGGTAACTCTAGCATCAACAATAGTTAAATAAAGGCTCAGAGTTCACTTGTTACTCAGGGATGACGTCAGTTACATCTAGTTACAATGTATGACAGAATGAACTCACTTGGCAGACCACTCGTCGTTCATGTTAGTCAGCATCGACAGCTGCTTGATCATCTGCAGCTGTACGTCCTGTGTCAGAGCTGGCCCAGCTGTTGCAGCAGCTGCTGATGAAGAGGGTCCAGCTGTTGCAGCAGCTGCTGATGAGGAGGGCCCAGCTGCTGGACCGCCTGCTGCTGCTGATGTGCTAAATGACTTCTGCAATGAAAATATAACATAGCAGTATTATCATAATAGCCATCATCCTTCTCCTCATCATCACCACCACCATCATCATCATCGTTGTCATAACCATTATCATCATTATCTTACCTTGAAACACAGTGTAACTAGGGTCGGGTTAAAACTTTCCATTTGTCTTAGAAATCTTGTAGCAATTCGAGAAGGCTAGGCTCTCATCTACCGAATGCCATTTCTGAGGTTGGTTTGGACTTGGAAGTGCTTTGTGGCATTTTGCGACATCTGCAGTCCACAGTTGGTCTATTCTTCAGCAGCCCGGACAATACGTTTAGATAGCAAATAAACTCATAGTAAGTCTAAATAACAAAAACTGAGTTTATTCTAAATAAATAATTTCTAGCTTTAATGATACTGTGTAACCATGTAAAACTAAGCCTATATTACTGGCGCAGTGAACTGCTTACCTTTGCCTTCTCCTCTGAAGCGTTTGTGATCGTCAGCAGATCGTTCACAATGGCGATTCTGCAAGTAAACAAACATTCAAATACATCAGATGAATTAAACAAAATCTATATCCTATTTTTATCACGTTAATTGAAGCACAATAGACTTGAAGTTCTCTAATTCACTTTTTTTGATAGTTGTCAGGCAGAGTAAACTTAGTTTATCTGATAGAAATCGATGATGCGATAGGAAAAGCGACAGAGCTGTTAGTCTACAACATCAATAACTTCAGTTCTACAGGAATTATAGATCTTTCTTCGACTGAGATAGGACTTGGGCAGATTACTGAGTAAACTCGGATTCAGCATAACACGAGTATCAGAGAATTTGCGACGGAGATGCAGGTGACAGAGAATATGATTCTCTATTAATTAGGTATCTATAGTAGCAGACGTCTAGGCTATTAGCTATCCTATTCACTAAGGAAATACATCATAAAAGACAAAGCCTGCTGTTCAGATCTTTGGTCTCCCTACATTGCAGTACACAGATGAAATGATAATTTATAAGGGGAATGGTTTGCTAAAGGATGTAACAGAAGGAAGAATGCAAGGGAAGAGAGTTAGAGGAAGACCGAGACACGGGATGCCGGATGACAACAAATTAATATACAGGGATGAAAGGAAGGCTGAGGAGAGAATTGGTTGGAAGAGTTATATGCCATGGACCTGTTGTTAGGCAGTGCACTAGAAGAGATGAAATGTCTTTAGATTAGGCAGTGCACTAGAAGAGATGAAATGTCTTTAGATTAGGCAGTGCACTAGAAGAGATGAAATGTCTTTAGATTAGGCAGTGCACTAGAAGAGATTAAATGTCTTTAGATTAGGCGGTGCACTAGAAGAGATGAAATGTCTTTAGATTAGGCAGTGCACTAGAAGAGATGAAATGTCTTTAGATTAGGCAGTGCACTAGAAGAGATGAAATGTCTTTAGATTAGGCAGTGCACTAGAAGAGATGAAATGTCTTGAGATTAGGCAGTGCACTAGAAGAGATTAAATGTCTTTAGATTAGGCAGTGCACTAGAAGAGATGAAATGTCTTTAGATGATAACAAATCTTAACTCACCCGGCGCCGTTAGGCACTGTTATGAATGTTCTACTGAACTGCCTGATGGGACCTGTGTTGCTCGAATTTGATGACTCTGTCACATCAAATAAATCGATTTGCACCAATGTTAAATAAAATCAAAATTTCAATAAGTGCTGAAAAATTAGACTAACACAAACGGTTTCAAACAAAATCAGTTAAACGAATTTGACATTATCAAAAATTTTTAATATTTTGCGATGGTGATCTAATAGCAAACCAATGCCTGTATATTGAGACACTATTTATCATTCTCATTAAAGACTGACTTATAAGTTAATCTGTGAATAAGGCACCATGAGCAATAATTAATTTAGACACTTTGACAACTTACTTTCTCTGAAGACGCCATTGATTACAAATATAAGCATCGTCGGCTGAAACAGAAATCAACATGAAGAAACATTATACTCATAACTCATACTAGTGAAATGCAGACGTGATCTCACTACAACAAGAGCACTGTCAAAGATGATCTGAGCAGAGTCTTAAATCACTAAGATCACTAAGATCCTAATCAAAGTCAGAAAGGGCATTCGGTTTGTGAGCGCCTAGGCTCCAGAAGTTACTTTGAAATTTTCTAAAACGAATGGAAGAGAAATAGGGGATTAACTGATCAACGGTGTGTGAGTGTAACAGAGAGGATTGGAGAAGGTCCATTCGTATCCCGACCCTAGCTAAACTGGTATTTAAGGGTAGATGATGATGACGACTCTATATCAAGCATGCCTACCACAGTGAGGTTGACGTCGACAACAAACGACAGAGGGTCGTGCTGCGTGCCTGGTAGACTCTCGAGCTGCTTAATGATCTCCTGAGCTCCTCGTGTCAACGTCTTCTGTCTGACAGCAGCTGCATCAACAACAACAACAGCTTGTTAGTCCCCCGCCAAAAATGTAAAAAAAGCTTTTTAATGTCGTAACGCTGATAAGAAAGAGAACAACATCTTTAATAGGTAACTGATGGCCATATGATTTGCTTTGAACTTGATTTAATAGGTCACTGATGGCCATACTGATTTGATTTGAATTTAATTGAATTGATTTTAAAGAATTGATTTGATGAAAGATGATGAATGAATGCTTATAGCATATCGGTATTGTCTGATTGTGCACCAGTACATACAGGACTCAAATTCTGTGATTGCCGTGTCACTGACTTGCTTTTCATATAGAAATCATAGAAAACTGACGCTATACTTGTCGCTAGCTTTGACTTTCATATACATGTAAAATATAACAAATTGCCCATAACTACAATAGGCTATAGCTCTAACAGAAAAGGTTGGCAGTTAGACATACAAAGTTGCAATTTAATAATAGCAGGAAGCAGCTTCAATTACATAATTACATGACCGCACACCACAACATAAGCAATTTTTATTAATTAAAAACTTACTTAAGTACCTACTTAATTAAGTTTTACTAAATAAATAAAAAATCTTATGTTGAGCTCTGTCATGTATTTAAGTAATTGAAGCTGCATCCTGCCATTACATAGCAACTTGTATGGCTAAGTAGGTACTTAAGTAGGTAACTGTACTAGATAGCAGTTGTTCTGTTTAATGACTGAAGACCAGAAGCCTGTGCAATAGTAATCTACATAAAGCTAACTCCATCCACTCAAGAGTTTACAAACCTGAGCTACAGAGCCTGAGATTTCTACAGTGGTTGTTGTATGCTTCAAACACTGATCTACAAAACAACATCAACCAATTAAATGATCAATTAATTAGTCAATAAATATCTGCTAAACAAGCAATTATAATTATCAATGCATCACAATGACATAAAATTATGAGCAGCATATTTTTTTCTATCAACAACATAAGCTTACCTCTACATTTTACAAAACATCAACAGTAAAAATGTCTATTTACTCTGCTACATTTTACTTTTATACGAAAGTATACACTAAAACACGCTAAATCTACACACAAGCCCTGAAAAACGTTTTATTTTGTACGCTGCAGGACTGCATATGCTCAAAATTGATAACATATGTATAACCTCTGAAATCTTCAAACAAAATCAAATATAGTCAATTGCTGCGACAGGACCTAGTGAGGGGATGGGGCTAGTTGGCCGTCACATATCTCAACCCATAGAGCTTTAAATAAACATAATAAATTTAGATGTGTAAATAAATAGAACAACCTCCCTCATAGTGTTATTAATGCTAGCTCTCTTACGTTCTTTAAAAGGGCTTATATGAATCCGATATAAGTAAATCTTTGGAATATTGCTTTTAATTGTTTTTAATTATGTTTGCTTGTATACTGATTTAGCGTAGTGAATTTATTTTATCTATTTCTGTGACTACCTTCACTCTAATTCTATTAATTAATCATTTAATTTTAATTTTCTACTTTTAATGAATTACATCTGGAATATGTAAGTGCTTCTACGGCCTTATCTTTCGTTTACACAAACGTTTCTATATCTTCCTTTTATATTTGCTCTGCCTATGCTTTTAAGGTTTGATGTTATGAATAAGTAAATAAATAAATAAATAAGCAAATAAATAACTGCTAAAATTACAGCCAAGTTTTTATAAAAATTAAATTTTTGATATTTTCTGCTGTTTGATAAGTAGGGTTAAATGACAATAATGACAATCTTTCACATGCCAGATGTAATGACATAAAGTTTGCAGATAATATTCTTTAGTAAAATTATCAACAGCAACCAACTGTTAACTCAGCTGATATTATTATATTCTAAAAAGTGAAGTAACATCTATTGCACAAAGCTAAAACTAGTAACTCAAGTTCACAGCGACCATTTCAAGTCTATATAGTTGGAAACGAGTTGAAAAATGAACCTTTTCCTCTGAGGTATTTTGTGATAGGTGCAGAGTGAGAATGTAGCCTGGTCGTGATAGGCTGCCAACAGTGCCTGACGATTACCATTGTCATAGCAGGCAAAGTACCTGAACATAAATAATTACATGGCATCGTTTACACAACCCGGCAGCTACACAATGACTGCCATCAACAACTGAAGCTCATTCAGCTCATTTCTGCAGCTGAACAACAACTGATCACAGGTGTTTAAAAATGTTACTCAAAATACTCGGACAAATTTTCTCTCTTCGCTAGAAATTTTAGCCAACAACATATATAGTAAGACAATCAGAGCTATAGAAAGGACAGAACTGGTCTGGTTTCAATCTGCTATCATTTATATTTAATAATTTTATTTATGCTCACAATTAGACCTGTATTCGAATCACCGGCGACTTCTAGTGCAAAATTCCTCATAAACTTTGTGATATGAAAATACACTGAACAATGTACAGTAATTAACATTACAAGTCTGAAAATAACTTTTCTAAAAAAATTTGTTCAATTCTATAATGTATTTTTTATGATTTTATTTTATATTCTCTTTATTCTAAACTGTGCACTTTGATAAATTATTAATAAATGGCTAAAAATTTATTATGAAGTGTAAATTGATAAACTGTATAAATTCATTAACTAAACAGATATTTCCCATCAATCACAACGAGTGAATAAATAATACAACTTACTGTTCCACAAAGCAACATATCACATCCTTGATACTGTCATTGATAAAATGGTTTCCCTGCAATAGAGACACAGATAAATGATATGCTAAGACTATAAAAAAGTAAACACGCATTATAGTAAAATGATCACCTACGTTGATATCTATCACTTTTAATACACATGGTTAAACTTTTAAGCAATTCAGACCATTTTACGTATAACCAGTCCAGTGAATGTCCGAGATTTAACTCTCAGATCAGCGCGGCCGGGATTTGAACCCACGAGGTTTCAATTCACCTGAGGATTTGACATTTAAAACTTCACGACGTTACCCCTACGCCATTTAGACATTCTAAAGTTCCAAGATTACAATTTTTAAATTTAAATTTAATTTAATTGATTAATTTTTTCTAATATTAAGATGCTTGTAGGGATGTCTGTAAACAAAACATCTAAGAACAATACTCTAAAAGATTGACATGAGTGGAACAAAGAGAGGCGTGATCCAACATAAGCTAGACGGCTTTTCAATAGCTTTTGTTTTACTGAAATCAAAAAAATACAGAAAATCCTTTAAAAGTCTATCCCTTTATTAGCAATTTAAACCCTCTACTTGTGTTATCTATGCAAGTCTATTTTAGTCCAAGCAAGCACTGCTACTACGTGCTACTACGTCTAAGCTTAGATTAGCCGAATGAAATGAGACAGACCTTGATGGCAGGAAGTGTTGTGGGTGTTTCAATCTCTATGATGATTGGTGGAGGAAGATCCTGATCGTCCTGCGGGCGCACAACAACAACAGCAATGAGCAGACATTTAATAAAAAAACTAGCTGCTGTCGCTTGCTTACAAAGACGTACAGATTTGCAGAAAAGACGCATGAATTTTAACAGATAGTAGATGACTGTTAGAAGACTTTTATGCTCTTAAATTTAATTACTCGAATTTAAAAATGAAACTAATGAGAAAAATTCATTCAAACACTTTCTTTCATTCATAGAAATTTAAATTAACACATAAGCTTTCAAAATCAACTTTCAGGATGACAAGCGAACTTTACTATATTCTTCTTACAGTAATAGAGTGGCTCTTATTTAAAAAGCAAAAGAAGCTAGTAAAGCTACGGTTAACGTCAGTCTCCTCACGCGAAAGCGATGTCAGTGACGGGCGAGCCCAGGATTCGAACCCGCACGTACTGATCGGCGGTCAAGTATCTTACCGACTTCGCCACTGGCTGGAGGCGAAAATTTAAGATTAAATAAAAACTTTAGAAATCAGTATTTGATCTGCTTTCCATTGAAAGCTAACAAAACTTAAAGAAAAATAAGATGACCCTATAAATAATAGCTATATATCTCTTAGTGCACTGCCTACTGGCAGGTCCATGGTACATAACGTCTCCACTCTTCTCTGTCTTCCGACTTCCTCTTCATTTCCACATATGAGTGGGTCTTTAAATCATCTTACATACCTAATCTCGGCCTGCCCCTAACTCTTTTTCCTTCCATTCTACCTTCCATGACCTCTTTTAATAGACCTTCCCCTCTTAGAATGTGTCCTATCCATCTCTTCTTCCTATTTCTTAATACATTTATCAACTGTCTATCTGTGCTAACTCTCTCCAGGACTTCCTCATTTGTAACCTTTTGAGTCCAGCTAATCCTCTCCATTCTTTTCCAAATCCACATTTCCAATGCCTCCAGTTTCCTAATATCTTCCTTTCTTAAGGTCCATGTTTCACACCCATATAATAGCGTAGTCCAAACCACAGTTTTCACTATCTTTATCTTTATGTCTTTCTTTAGACTTTTTGTTAATAGTTCTTTTCTACTACCAAAGGCCGCTTTTGCCTGTGCAATCCTACTGCATATTTCTGTCTCACATTTCCCATCATCGGTTATAGTATGACCCAAATATTTGAAACTCCTTACCTGTTCCAATTTCGTACCATTTATTGTGATATTAACTTCACCTTTATTATTGGACACTCTCATAACCTTGGTCTTTTTTATATTAATCTTCATGCCATATCTTAGGGCTGTATCATTCTACATATATATATAGTTTACAAAAAACCGTATCATAGCTATATATATAGTTTACAAAAGTTTTTAATAGTTAAAGCAAAATTTATAATTTAACTAATTGAATGTAATAGTAGTATAATGTACGTAGAAAGCTCTTACCAGCTTGAGAAGCTTCGGGAAGATTTTCCTCATGGCACTGAAACAGATTGTGAGTAGAGATGGACAAGCAGCAGTAGAATAACACATACACAGTCAGACATCCAGCCACACATGACTGATGTCCTAATGTTGTGGGTGCTACTTCAGCTGTCCCTATCTTACTACGCACTACTAACACTACATGCACACATACCACTTGCACTACATGCACACATACTACTAGCACTACATGTACATATACTACTAGCACTGCACGCAGACATACTACTAGCACTACATGCACACATACTACTAGCAGTACATGTGCACATACCACTGGCACTACATGCACACATACTACTAGCACTACATGCACACATACCACTAGCACTATATGTACACATACTACTAGCACTACATGCACACATACTACTAGCAGTACATGTACACATACCACTAGCACTACATGCACACATACTACTAGCACTACATGCACACATACCACTAGCACTACATGCACACATACCACTAGCACTACATGCACACATACCACTAGCACTACATGCACACATACTACTAGCACTACATGCACACATACTACTAGTACCGATACATTCACATGCGCGTAATATTTACACACGCGTACTAACATGCAAAAACACATAGCAAATTACACATAGAACGTGACTAGATTTGGCTATAAATACACAAAGCTTACAAATGAAAACATAGATTAACTTAAAAAATACTTGTAACCCATAAAGACCCAATAAATATAGAACTGCAATAGATCTTATATGGCAAATGTTATTTTTACATTCAGAACAAGCATAAGAACAAAGCCATACTAAACATATTGTACATCTTCACTTAGGAAAAGTATGATTAACATGTACACAATAGCTACTGCGGTATTCACAACAACCAAAAGTAAGCGCTAGAAGGCCGTGAAAACCCTCCCATTTTAACAGAGAAACCCCTACAATTTAGCAAAGCTCAAGTAGCTTTGAAAATAATCTCTAATGGAGAATTTGAGATCCAATGCAAACCATCCAGGGCTTAAAAACTGAAAATAAAATTTGTGTATATAATTAATGTCAAGCATGGGGGCAGTTCTAAGTGTTTTAATTTTTATGTACATCTTTAAAATGTAAGAGCAATCACAGAAACAGAATAATCAGCTCTTCACTTTCTAAACACGGTGGTTACTCGAAATAATATAAAAAAAAAAAAAAAGGAAATAAATAAATTCAATGACATTTAAAAATATAATTAACAATAATGTTAATATATAATGTGATAAATAATGATAATGTGATAAATAATATTAAATGCTGATTAAAAAGATAACTAAAAAATTATATAATTAGACTAAAAAAGAGCTTTAATTAAATGCTATATAGGAATCTGTAGGATAGTCTTGAGCTGTACAGATAAAAGATCTTTGCTGTAAAAACCCGTCGGATGACAGGATCCATACGACGATTAGGATGATGGATTGTCTTTGATACAGAACCCTTGAACATGGTCAACGCGATATTGCAACTTTATTGCCGGTGACACAACCGAACATGATGCATATTGTAACTCTGTTGCTGACAGAAGTGAATATGCTCACTATTTATACTTCAGATAAAGTCGACTACAACACGTTCAAAAGTCGCCATTTTAATACTGGTAATCGACCACAACAAGTTCATATTTTGCCCATCAGTATTCACATATTGCCAAAATCTACAAACGTCATGAATCATAATTTCTGAAACCTCAGCAAATTGTCGATAAGCAAACCATTTCAGACAGATCACATTCTAAGTAAAAGGGCAAGTTGGGGGATGATATGGTGTGAACAACGGTATCAGTATATTGGACGGGAGGGAAAGGGTGAGGGAAAGGGGGGTAATTGAATGAGACGGAATATGGCGAATTATTATAAATATTTCATAATTTCTAAAGTAATACTAATTGCGCATATGGTGTTCTGTGACGTCTGGTGATGTCCGTGGCGTGACTGATGTTTGTGAAGCAGGAGACAATAATTATGTTCAACAAGAACTATGCTGAAAAATGTCACAGTAATCCTGTCTTCAATGTTATAAAGACTATCTGCAATGACTCAACTCGGAAACTGAGGTCACAAGGCCAGCGCTTACTCGTGAAACCTGCTGGACTTAGTCAGCTCTGGCATCAAGATCCTTCACAAGGGTAGTTGAATCAACATGGAATAGACTACAGGCATCGCTGCAAAATGAACTCGGAACATTTTCCTTTAAATCCAAGCTTAAAACATTTTTATTTAGTGCAGTGGATTGGGACTAGTGTGCTGCATTCTTTTTCCCCAAGTGTTGCTTGCATACATCGGTGAGCAGAATTGCATACTACTACTACTACTAATGACTGATTATGTAAGACATTTTGTTGAAGACAGAGAGAGAATCAGTATAATTTGTCCTAAATTTTGTGAGTATCGCTTCTACAATACAACTAAGCCATTAAACTGCAGCACGAATAATGGAAAACTACAACTTCAAGAGGAAAGTTTGCTGAACAAAATCGACGAAGAAAGCATTTAGTTTACAGAATGACCCAAGACGGACTAAATGACACTGAAGTCAAAACATACAGATACATTGCATTTTACGCATAAGGACGTATTTCAAGGCAGAGTAAAAAAAGAGTATAATCTTTTATTAATGAATTAACAATGACGACCATCAAAATCTGGGACAAATACTTGGCAGAAGACAGACCTAACTGAGTGCATGCTACTGAATATTTTCAAGTCTTACAGAGCTACAAGCATTGCAGCACCTAGGTGGGTTAATGACCTTCGCATCAAATTAACGGCAACTGTTTTCTTTTTACAGAAATTTCCTTCTGAAAACCCCTCAGAAGTGGACTCAGTGCCTTGTCGAGGCTATTTAATAATTTATAATGCAAACCCACTACATGCATGGACCACCTAAATGACCTTTGCAGCAATTACTAGCCACTACTAGCAAAAATAGCAACACTTCTTTGCAGCATTTCAATATTACAAATGTGGAAGAAAGTCAGCAGTGATTACAGCATGGCATACTGTGAATATTCAATATACAGCTTCAGCATTTGTCAATTTGAAGACTTTTCTTATTTGCATCCAACTAATTTGGAAGGGGAGGGAGAGAAGAAAGTTAAACAGTGAATTATGAGTGATAAGGGGGTAGGGAGAATGTGAATTTCATGATTTGACTTATTTTGCATCCAACTAATTTGGAAGGAGAGGGAAGGGGAGACGAAAGTGAAACAGTGACTTGTGAGCGATAAGGGGATAGGGAAAACGATGGTATGCTGAACGGTGGGAAGAATGAGGAAGGATGTGAAACTATGTTCTCGAGAAAAAAGCAGCTTAAAACAGGCATAGACGATTTGCACGAGAAAAGGGTTAGGGGAAAATTAATTGTGATGTGATATAAGTTAGGTGAGAGACATAAAAAGACCACTCCATGGGGCCTGATGTTAGAGACATATGTATGGTATCAGGGGTAAAAGCTAAGAGTTCAATTGAGACACACTGCTCAACAGTTTCTATTTTCAAGGAAACGACAATAGACTGAAGTCAGTATTGTGCAGAAACTGGTCAGAATGTACATTTAGGCAACCGAGACACTCCAAGCTGAAACAGCAATTATGACATGACAATTTCTACGAAACTCATCGCTTTGTGAATAAGTTATAAAGACTATGAATATATCGCATGTTTTTCTTTTACAAGTTATTTTTACGCAGCATATAGAGAACTTTATTATAATAGTAGCGATTCAGTACAAAGCTCTGGATATATGCTTAGCACCAGGGAATTGCAAAAAAGAAAAGGGGATACAATGAAAACAAAAAGTGATGGCAATCGACTTTACGACGACTAGATTAATTAAAGTGTTAAGCCAAAAATAACAGCATTTACGGGCAACAAAATTCAGCAACACAAACATACCACCAAGTGAGTGCCCCTGATAGAGGCAATGACAAAAAAGATGAGAGTAGCAAAAATGGAGTGGGGAATGGTCGTTCCTGCTGAACAAAGCCGTTTGTAACAATCAGATTATATTTTCTGATTTTCTCTTCAAAAAAACTAAGTTTTCAATCGGTGAATTTATTTTCATTAATGTTAGCTTGGACAGAACATTTTGCCTGATACAAAGCTGTAGTGATGAGTCAAAACAATACTTTCTCTTACTTCCGTCTCAGCGGCTGAAGTGAACATTTCTCTTGTCAACTTCTCTGAGAGATGTGTCTATTCCTGTTCTGAGAACCTTTATGGGACGTAGTGTGTTCTGAGTGACTATTAATGGACGTTCATGAAGGTTTAAAGGGAACAACATTAAGCTAAGCATTTCTGTTAACAATAGAATGCTACTAAGCTGTACTGGGTTCGTTATTACTTAACAGAAATAACGTACCAAACTTAACATTGCATGGTTATCTTAAGATTCAAAAATCCTGTATCTTTAAATGCAACAAGCTAACACCAAATAATGATATAAGGGGGCTCGTCCGGAATCTGAACCTGGGACCTCTTTTACTCTGCAGGCATTTCAGCCTTAGATAAAATCAAAATCAAAGGAGCTTGTAACTAAAGGGGAAATCATAAGCAAGAAGTAATCTTGAGAATATGGACAAAAACTCAACATATTTCCGAGAACATATTTTTAAGAACAAAACAACGCTAAAAATATCAGATCTTGCATATTGATCAAAGGACAGAGGTAAAAACTGTGTGCCTGAGCGTCCATTGGGGCGAGCCAAGTCCCTTAGTGACTTGAGGAGCAACGAAATGGCAGGTGCCACAGCTGCAGAGAAACCTCTGCAGTTATATATTGTCCTGATTAGTGATTGTGGAGTTGGCAAGAAATTTAAAGAAAATTTTAGATACATTACGCTATCACACCCAACTCAGTGGGCGTTGGGGAGTCCAGTATTACAGAACACGATGTACGAAAAGTGATCTTTCTGGTTAGAAAGCGTTGGCTGAAGAAGAAAAGGGAGCAGTTATTGCGATGTATTACAAGCAAGTACAGGGCACAATCAACACTTTTGATGATAATGTATCTAACTCAGATGAGCATGCCGGAGGCCTATGATATGGCGAGATTGAGAGGTATTGCAGTAGTGGAATATCAATGTGTGACTGATAATCAAGTCAATAGATGTCAAAGAGTCTTCCTAGCAGGCATTTCTCAGAGGCTCAGATTCAATATAAAGAAATAAGCACATTGCTTAAGCTCAACGTATGCACTCCTTATCTTGGCAGGTGAGGAAGCTACTGGGCAGTGATACGATTAAGCTTACTAGAGAGACTGAGGCTGAGAGAGAAGCAACTGATGAGATTCGGCAGATAATGCTTATTCCGGGGGGTACAATCATTATGTTATCCCAAATTTTTCAGAGTAGAACAGAAAGTGACAAGTAGAAATCTTCATGCAGGTGGAATACAACTTGTGGTTGAGTGCTAGTTAGGTCTCATATCACTATTTGCTTGAATATGAGTGCATAGCGTTTTTTATCATACTTCAGGTGGTCAGATGTAAATTGCTAAAGTGTTTCAGTAGCAATCTTTTGTCGTTTGAAATAGTCATAATGATTGTGTATAAGCTGTAGCATACTGGGGCATCAAATCGCTACAAACAGCTGTTGAATTGATTAATTAATTAATTGAAGCAGTACTGACCATACATTATAGAAAATAGTAGAAAAAGAAAGTTGTAAAGTTGACGGAAAGTTGGTAAAGGAGGTTACTAGTAGGATTCAGGCTGGGTGGGCAAAGAGAAGGGCAGCTAGTGGAGTGCTGTGTGAATGAAAACTACTATATTACTGAAAGGTAAATTTTATAATTCGGTGGTTTGGCCAGGAATGATGTATGGTGCAGAGTGCGGGGCACTAAAGGGTATTAAAAAAGGGAACAGAAGCAGAGATTACATGTGACAGCGATGAGAGCATTCTGTCTAATGTGTGATAAAACAAGGAAGGATAGAGTGAAGAATGAACACGTGAGAATGACTTTGAATGTTTTGGTCGAGATTGAGATGGAATGGTCACAGAGAAAGAGGCAGAGGGGAATGTAGTAAAGAGAGTTTGAAGGAAGGGAAGGAGGTTAAGTTAGAGACCATACCTGACATCGGATGCGGTGATTATGAGATATGAAAAATAGGGGATTGACGGATAATATGGCATTAGAAAGAGGGGTAGAGGTATATTCGTATTCTGACCATAGTTAACAGGGATTCAAGGGAAGATGATGAGCACTGACCATATGTAGACTAAATTTTCTTAATAACTTAGTGCTGCGTTTTTCTGCTGAAAAGATTCTATTTATAAATACGCCTCTAATTTTTAGAGATGTATTTATAAATTGATTTCAACATATTTGTAGCGTTACTATCATATCTCTGACATAACCTTTTAGTTTGGAAATGGGAGTTAAACTTCTTGTATAGAAAATTTGTATTGTCTCTGAGATATCCTATCTATTAAGTACTGTCGCTTAAGAAGTACCGATCTGGCCCTATGTTCATTCCACTGTTTAATATCCTGCTGTATCCAGTCATTACCTATTCATCAGCTGTGTATACTTGTGCTATGTGTTGTGTTTGCGTCGCTAATATTAATACCTCATTTACCCTACTGCTGCCACAATGTACTGGTGTATATAAGTGTGCAGCAGAGCATTTCTGTGCACTACTTAGATGGGACATTGGCAGTGTTTCATTTATAGATTGAACTGCAAATACTAAGTGATGATTATGAAGACGCTTAGCGAGTTTTATATTGATCACTATTCTTTTATATGGGACTAAGCAACCTGATAAACCAAAGAAAGCGAGAACTATAACACAGGTTCCAATGCATAATAATCTGGGCAGCAGGCTGATCCTTTCTCTTGATGTACCGATGTTTCCGCACGTAACCAGAACTGGTTATGGTAACGACAAGGACTAAGGGTATGAGAGATCAGGGGACAGGGTACACAGACGATCTTTAGGCAACACATAGACACTTCAGATAGACAAATAAACGCACACAACTTAAACTGTCAGTGAAACTAGAAACTGGATAGTATACAGAGGTAAAAACTTCTTAACTCATACAAGCAACTGAAATATTGCTGGACTCCATTGAAAACGTTGTAGATGAACATGTACATGATTAGTTCATCTAGACATCAGTCAATCCAAGATCAGCGTTAAATCTCTTATTCTGTGATACCAATGATTCTGTATTAGTAATACATGATCACTTCTATGTACTACAATTTGTACATGAAACACAATACCAATTATTTGAAAAGCCACTGACACTATGCCCATAGACTTGAGATATTCTAGAACGAAAAACTATAAAAATAGGGAAGAAAGGGAAAAAATACAGACAGTCTAATTGCAGGCAGGCAGCATTGTCCAATGATCCTGATTAACCATTCAGCAGATCCTTCTGCTTACAGAACAAGAGTCTGAGACTCTTCACTGTGTGAGCTGATAGAAGATGTTGATGTAGACGTACAACCACTTTGAACAGCTCTCCGCTCTCAAGCACATAGTGCCCGGCAGTAGAGCTGTCCTTAGCAGTCACGTTATCTCCGTGCTCTACTACGAGCACATACGCCTCGCGATGATGTAAACTGTACTAGAGAATTCTATGGGAGAATTCGAGGGAGTACAGAACAGCACAGCAGCAGCTACAGCACCGTCCATGTAGACAGTTGCATGGCCTGCCGTGTAGATGTTTAGGTCATAAAGGGATTTAAGAAGTAGGAGAACTATTATGGTATATAATACCGTAATAGTGGTAGGATGCAGGGAGAGTGAATGGGTTACATGGGAGAGGAACAATTTTTTTTATCTAGAATATCTCAATTCGCATTGGGTATTTGTGAGATCTGACATCATTTAAAGACAATGCCACACTGCTGAAAATGTCTTATGTTGTTATTGATCTCAAATGATCGAGTTATGCTAGACTTTGAATACCAGATCGATTTATACCATGAGTTCTTTATACTAGCTAATAGATTAAAAACTATTCAAAATATTGCAACAAACACCAGTCTTTCCATCAACAACATATGCATGGAAAAATTGAGGAAGAATGTAAAATGGCAAATGGGAATGGATGGGCCCATTGCGATAGCAGAGGCCTAATGTAGCTGATAGAAGGGGGACAGAGTTGCACAGGGGGTCATGCAGGAGGGGGTGATGATGCTGACAACTATGAGAGGGTCTAAACTTATGAGTCGTTGAGAGGATTCCTCTTAGGAGAAGGGCAACATTAGCAGGCTGGAGGAATTGAAAATAAGGCTATTGAGAGTTGAAGATTAGTTAAACTTGCTAAAAAAATTACAACTGAAAAAATGCTACAAAATATTGGAGGAATATCAAAACTTGGAAAGTTAAATAATTTGACAATGCATCAGTAGGCAAATGGAAAATGAGATGATACGAAAAAGTGAAGGATTTACAAACAACGGAATAGTCGGTTAGGCAGAGAGGGTAGTCACAGCAATTTTTTTCAACAAAGGTTTCAATCTAGAAATTTTATTACCAGATGTCTTCTCAATTTCAAATACTATTTCATTTTTTCTGATTTAGTATTTTAGATAAGGAAACTTAAAGGCAGGCATATATCATATACCCACCTTATTAAAAAAACTTATCAAAACTTCGGTAGATAAACAAAGAAGAAGAAGACATATTCGAAAGCACAAAACACTTAATGTAACAGCCATGGAAAATCTCAACAAAAGAAAAACTGTTCGTAGCATTATTAATAGATAAACTAATAAAGCCACTACTACTAATAATAATAATAGTTATAACAGTAAGGGAATCAATATGAGCGCCAATCTCTGAAATAAACCACAGTAGCGCTAAAGTGATTAATTTGGTTAATTACATGCAAGATTGAAGAAACAGTTTGTAGCTTCTTCTAAAAGCTCGGACGAGATAGATCTGACTGTCTGAGACTAGCAGATCGTTCCTAACAGTAGGCCCAGCGACAGCAAAACCCCAACTGCCCATCTTCGTTCTGGTTCGTGGAATATAGAGTATCCAGCGTCTGCAGATCCAAGTGTGTTGCAACCTGATAGGATAGAGACCAGTAGGCAAGCATTTTTTAACTATGTAGGAGTTTGATGATGTAGACCTTTGTAACCGATAGACGAAAGTTTGCATTCAATTCTTTGAGGTAATGCACCAGAAGAACTGAACACTTCTGAAATCAGTGCCTTAAATGAGGGAATCGAAAATGTAACACTACGTCAGAGGATATCAATTAGCATCAACAAATTCTATAGATAAAATTTCAGTTAAAAATTGAATCAAGGGGGCGGGATGTGGTGCATATGGTTAAGCTGTGCGTCAGTAATAAAAAATTTCTCATGGTGTTGGAAGGTTATTCTTAAATTTGTGCAGAATGCAAACAGTGCACCATCAAAAGCAACGATTACTAATTAATAACCATGTAGAAGGATAGTACCAAAAACTACAACAAAAAGCTACGAAACTCTGCAGCACACGCAGATGTCATGTGAGAAATCATATTAACAAGACCAACTGTGATAATTTTTTATTTTATAAATTCACACCCAGTGAATGATTGGGTGTGAATTCACAATCAATGATTTAAATGTATGTAATCATTAAGAACTACAAATGACCCAACGATAGTCGGCAGAAGACCAGCAAGTCAATTATCCAATTCAATCATGGTATCTTGACAGTATAAAATGAACATAGTAGCCAATCGTAATTTAAAACAGGGGTTTTAGTTTCAATATATCTCCGGAAATAAATTAAACGTTAACAGTAGGAAGGTTATTCTTAGTCTGTGCTGCCTGAATGTACTACACAGCATGGTACCATTTAACTGATGATCACAGAAAGAAGAAATTAACAACAACAAAAAAACAGCAACTTAAGCAGGGAAACGGCATCGTAGATGGAGTGTTTCAACGTGAATATAAACAGAGTGGAAAACTATTCAGGGTTGGAATACGAACAACACAACATGAAATCTATAAATTATTATACTAAGTATTATAAATGGTGTGCCCAATGTGTGGTAAAGCAAGAAAGGATAGAAAGGTAAATGAATATGTTCTAATGAATTTGAATGTTGAGGGGATTAGGGATAGGTTGAGATGGAGATGTTATGGTCATAAAGTGGGAAAGGCAGAGGAGGATGCAGTGAAGATAGTTTGGAAGGATAAGATGGAGGTCAAGCTAGAGAGAGGTAGACAGCAACTGATGTGGGCTGCAGTGATTAAGAGAGATATGAAAAATAGTCGATTGACCGATGATATGGTGTGGGACAGAGAGAAGTGGAGACAGAAAGTCTATAAATCTTGTATTCTGACCTTAGGTAAATTGGGATTCAAGGTAAGATAGTCATGATGATGAATAAATATAAATATATAAAATACAAATTAAGGTTAATAATTTATAGAGAGTAAAAGTATTGAAACTTTATTAACAACAAATAAAAAAATGTATAATAAAGTATAAACAATAATAAAATAATATAATAAGTATATATAAAGGAAAAAAATTTAAATTAGCCACCTTGTTTAAAGAGCATGTTGTTGCTAATATGATCACCTTACTACGATTTTTAAATTTTTAAAAGTCACAAAAGCACAAAAATTGTAAACACTTTAAAAAATTAAACCCAACAAAGCCAAGACTTTGGATAGGATTAAAACCAACAAACGAGACGATAAGTAAAAGCTAAGGCAACAATCACAGCCAGACAATTTAACATTTACAATAATTCTACAATATGTATATCGTAACAAAATACAGCTGCACTGATTCATATAAGTATAAAAAATATTACAACACATCATATATCTGATAACACAGGCAACATTGATATTACGAAGTAGAAAAAATTAAAGTTTTCATATCACAGAAACAAATGTAAAAATAGCTATAAATAAGCTAAATTAAAATAAATATTGCAGTCAACTTAAGCTAATATAAACAAATAATACTAGTAAGAATTGAGCCAGACATTATATTAGCACTTCACATGCAGCCCTCTAAAGCTGTCTACCCGTTTACGTCACTCAACTATATTAGGTAACTTACTAGCGCAGCAAAAAACTCCAGATTCTAATTGCAACGGAACTTTGCACATAGCTTCCACAGCAACAGCTCATATTGATATTAATCCAAACTAGAGCCACAAGTCTAGGTACTTCATCAATTGTGCAAAGATGCATTCGCAGAACATTTCAGTATCCAATTTTTTCTTTTATAAGGGCTTACATCAAAAAGGTTCAAATTGGTAAATCTTTGTGATAGAACATTCTGTACAATTCTGTGTTTAACAGCAGATTCATTTAAGCAACATCAGTTTCGAGGCTGGCCTGAGATTTGTAACAACTCCATCGATTAGCAGTCTAGAATAACAGCTGACGTGCCACACCGATCGAGACTCTACCGCTGAACTGATGGCATCACCAGAGAGAAATCTGTATGACTGTATCTGCAGCACTTAAGAAAAGTGGGAGATATTACCTGACGTAAGCCTGCGTATCTCTAAACCTGTCACACAGCTGATTTCCCTTCAGATGCAGCTCAACCAGCGGCAGCTTCTCCAGGTTCTTCAAGTCCCTGTCGTAACTCAGCTGCCAATCAATCAGTCAATCAACAATTCATCAATCAATTAATCAATCAATAAACAATTCATCAATCAATCAGTCAACCAAACAGATAGCAAACAATTCACCAATCAGTTAATCAATCAATCAACAATTCATCAATCAATCAGTCAACCAATCAATCAGATAGCAAACAATTAATAAATCAGTTAATCAATCAATCAATCAATCAACAATCACTCAGATAGCAAACAATTCATAAATCAGTTAATCAATTAAATCAATGAATCAGCCAATCAACAAATAATTCATAAATCAATTAGTTAGTCAATCAATCCCTCAGTCAATCAATCAGTCACTCAAACAGTCAATAAATCCATCAATCAATCAATTACTCAAAAAATTCATCAATCAATGAATCAAGCGATTAGAAGAAGCTCTGCTACGAGAGGGGCCATACTCAAGTGAATTCAGCTTAAAAGAGAACACTTAGGAAAATGTTAAACCACAGTACTCACAAAATCCGTAGAGAAGGCTTCAGCAATACATTCAAAATACTCTCTTTTCAAAATATCAAGAAGCAGATGAGATTTTCTCTATGGTTATTAGCATAACTAGGCATGTGAACTAGTCATTCATTCATTCAACCTTTTTATTTATTTTTCATGTCATAATAAACAACCATTACAGCATACCTAACTAGAAACCAAACAAATAATCAGGGTTATCACAAAGCAGCCTAAGCTCTGTGAGGTAATACAATCAGTAGCAATTACAAAGAATAATAAATACGTTTACAAATAACTGTCCTTTATAACTAGTAATATAACAGGTTCCAATGCTTGCCACAAGGAGGCCAATGTCACATAACAAACAGCACAAGCCGCTAGGATGTCAGTATTTAAACAAACCAGGTTCTGACTGAGATTGAGCCTGGTGAGGTTTGGAGCTTTCTCCGGCAGCGTCGCCAGGCACATCGCGTTAGATATGGCGTTCTTCGACAAGTCGAGACCAGTCAGCTGTCAGTTGATACACAAACAAGAAACCATTAATCACAGAATATAACCAGGCAGCATTGAGGTTTTAGTTTCTCTTTACAAGTCTCATTTCACTCCCAAAGTGGTTAGTGAGTTACTTAAAGTTAAACTGTAACATTGATTAGTCATATAACCCTCAGGTTGCTATAGACATATTAATAGAAATTGCCAACAAGCATGCAATACTAAAATTAATATGAAGAGTAGATTATAGAAGATGTTCATAAAATTTTCTACAGAACTACAAAATATAGAAATTACATGTCAACTTTAGTTTTGAACTTTAGCTGCTTTGCTGTTGCTATCACTATTGATTCATCAAACAACTGTGGAAGTGCACACAAGCTAACTCTCTGAGACACAGGAGATCTCTATGAATCAGAAACTGTAAGCAGTAATCCTACAGGTGTCACTTTCTGACCAGACAGTATTCAACTTAATACAACAAGAAAGAATTACTATCAAGAACCGAGTACCCAACAGTAGAGCGACTAAAAAAGCTCCATTATTCTACCTTTCTTCAATCATTTTCTCTATGAGCAATCAAATAGTTTTTGATTTTGAAATATTATACTCAACCAGGGCCATACTATCAATGACACAGCTCAAGGAGTGAGAAATTGACGTTGAATTATGTTCTGTTACTATCCAGCGACAGAACTCTGTAGGACTCTATCAGTAAGGTCAGAGACATACAAGAGTCAAGAGATTACTAAATTAGTCTTGAAGATAAAGATTTGGAGTAAGATCATAGAGGATCGTAGCAGACGCAGATCTCAACGCGGCTCTCGTTAATAGTGTCAAGCTGCAGTTTAACGGCACACTGAGTCAGAAAGCACAGAAGCTTGTTTAAGACCCATCTCCTCCTCCCTCTCCATGGTTATTAGTAATCGTTACCTTTTGATGGCGTATCAATTGCACCCGGCGCACATGTAAGAACAACCTTCCGTCACCCTGGGATTTATTCCTTCCTAAGCATTTACCAACACTCGGTCTTCCAAGGTGGTCACCCACAGAGTTCTAACCGAGGTCGATGCAGCTTAACTTCGATAATTGACGCGCAACTAAACCAAGTGCGCTAATCCCGCCGTCAGTTCACTCCGGTTTACGCAGATTATCAGAATTCAATACAGAATACAATACATTTCAAGCTGTAATCGCACTAGCAAGGCTTACCTGAGGAATGTTGGTCGCGATGATGTCAAAGATTTCCTTAATGATGTGAATTTTACCCAGGCTCAAGAAAATACCTTCTCCTGTAAGATCTGATAGCATAACACATCCATTTATCAATCAATAAGAATTTAATGTCCGGTTCCTCGCCATAAGGCCATGTCAGGGACGTCTCAAGCAGATTATGCACCTACAGATGGCACAAAACCACACAATGACGACTGAGTACACAAAGACTGAAGAGAAAATGAGCTCAAAACAGTGCCATCCATGATCCGAGGCAAGAGGGTCAGAATATTGACCTGTGGCGGAAATGATCTTTGCATTTCAATCTCACAAATACTATTTAGCATTTCAATCGCACAAATACAGCGTGGCGCTCAAGCATAGATATTATGTCTGCATGACACATCAGTGTCTAAAATTACATGTATTTAATTACAAAAATATTGTATTTCTTTCTTACAAATCAAAAATTAAAGCTTACTAATTGATACAGATATATGGCAAATACATTAACAGAAATGGCAAATAACCGAACATAGATTACGTTAAAAGCAGGAGTAAATTACGGTTACGGTATATATAAAGAATCAGCATAATAACCAAGATTCTTGCATATACATGTAGTAGACGAGAGAATAAGAAGTAAAACAATAAGAGGGGGGTGTAGTTTTGGGTTATTATACTCTCAAATCCTACATCTCAGCAATTAATTGGAATTAATTTTAAAGAGTTTATTTTATTAAATTTTAAAGAGTTTATATAGTGCAACTCCTTGTGCTATCGTCCAGGCACGATATAGGAAATACTCCAACTGCTCCAAGAGGCTCCGTGTTATAAACACTTAATAGTACTGATTATATTTCTACTAGCAAATATTTCAAGTTGACTAATTTTCAATACAATATATTTAAAAAATCAAAACTTGGTTCATTGCCTTAAATATTAAATTTTTTCAAATGAATATAGATGTTTCAGTTTATTTGTGTATACTATTTGTTTGCATATTTGTAAAACTATTATATGTAGCATAATTTTCAATCAGTATATATTTATAAGCTGGAAAATTTAAATAGTGCTGAAGCAGATGAGCCACCAACCTGTATCGTTGAACATACTGTGAAGATTTAGCGACGACGTCGTAGCATCGTACCGCTTACCCATTACAATCTGCACAGCATAGAGCACAAGAGCATAGTATAAAGACAACCATACATTAGTATAGTATTTAAAATGTGTAAAGAAAAAAAGTAGAACTATTTGTATTACTAGCAAAAATTGACAAGCAATTTGTACCAGAACTCTGCTATATTTCTAAAAAAGCTTCTAGAAACTTTCAAAATAAAAATGTACAGAATTATGGTATCATTTTGTGATTCGTGCTTTCGATGCCTATTAGTTTATAACTAAACAAGCCCATACTCTTGAGCAACATCATGATGAATACTGAATCTAATAAGTTATTCGTATACCTACGCTATCAACAACTTAGAATTTCATATCTATCTAGTATATATGTATAAATGTATATATGCATGCATGTATATATGTATGTATGTATGAATGTATGTATATATGAATGTATGTATTCATGCATGTATGACATTGTATGTATGTTTGTATGTATGTATGTGTGTATGTATGTATGTATGTGCGTATATAATAAAAGAAAAAGATTTACATCTGATTAAACTGGCAGACAGGAAATATAGCTAAGCATTCATCAGCATATTTCCTTATAATCTAAACTATTGTAATAAATAAACATATTACTGAAAAATATAGGTAGCCAAATTATGCATGGTGATAGTGACGCTAAAACTACTGTGGGAGAGTAAGAGAGAGAGAGAGAGAGGGAGAGAGAGAGAGAGAGATAGAGAGAGAGATAGAGAGATATATATAGGGAGAGAGACAGAGGGGGCGGGGGAGAGAGAGAGAGAGAGAGAGAGAGATAGAGATAGAGAGAGAGAGGAGCTCACCGTTATCTTGTTGATAACTTCAGGACTCATGACTACAGGAGGTTGTCCAGCCCAGCGTGTCACCTGGACTGTCATCTACACATAGGCACACATACAAACACTGTCATCTACACATATTCACACATAGCCACACATACAAACACTGTCATCTACACATAGTCACACATAGCCACATAAAAAAACAGTTACATCTACACATAGCCACACATACAAACACTAACATCCATACACAGCCACACATACAAACACTAACATCTACACACACAGTCACACATGAAAACACTAACATCTACACACAGGCACACATAAAAACATTAACATCTACACACAGGCACACATAAAAACACTAGCATCTACACACAGCTACACATACAAACACTAGCATCTGCACACAGCCACACATACAAACGCTAACATAGACACATACCATAGACCCAGAAGGAGGTGTGGCCACCAGACGATTGGTTTTCTGAATGGCCTTGGCTGCCTCAGAGCCTCTCACAAAGAACACTGCATCATTCTGCTCTGTCCCATACTGCAACAACAACAAGTGTATTTAACATGTAGTATGATAAGTAGATAAAATCATAGCCACACTATAAACAGCTGCACTACGTTACACCAGTCACATGATGAAGTAGATATGTATTTAGAGCCATACTATACCAGTTACACGTGTAGTATTCCATTTTATACATACGCGTATAAACGCTGTATATACAGAACCAGAACCTGCAGTAGGCATAATGTAAGCCTGGATGATTGTGTGCAAAATGCGAGGCTGCCTGGTGGAATCAGTTGAATACAAGAGATGTTTAGCTCTATTTATACTGGCTGGAGCCAGTGGCGAAGTCGGTACGATACTCGACCGTTACTGACATCGCTGAGGAAACTGACTTTAACCTTAGCTTTTTTAGCTTTAGCTATATTTGTTGCATTGTACTGGCTAATCAACAGAAATGTAAAGGTATCTGTGACTGAGTATAAACAAATTAAGTTAAGTGCAAATGCTTAATTTTACTATAAATTAACAGTATCCACTATGACTATCTTACCATGAAAGGCTTGAATGGCACCTCAGACAGACCAGCGATAGACTTCAACACAAAATCTCCATCCAAATGCTTTCCATTTATTATCTAAATATCACAAAAAAATTAAATATATTCAACAGAAAATGCAAAAATAAGAATTTATTATAAAAGTATGTATTAATTTCAAAATGCCTAACTAAAGTATATGAGATTAAAAGTATTGAGAAATAGATTGTAAAGTATTAAATATTATAATCCAACCATACTCTCAAACTCATTCACTCTCTCAATGAATTGCCTACGTGCACTGCACGTAGGTCCAAGGCAATATCTCCACATATATCTATATTTGCCATTCTTTTTTCATATCTACACATGGACGCTTTATCTAACGTTGTAAGTCTCAATTTTCTCTTGATCCTCTTCTCCAATATTCCTTCTATTACATCAGTTAGCAAACCATCTCTTATTAGAACCTGTCCAATCCAAATCCAGTTCTTCATTCTATTTCTTAACATACACGTATTTATCAGTAGCCGATCAGTACCAATTTGTTCAACCTGTCTTCATTAGTAATTTTGTCCATCACATAATATTTTCCAAATTCATTATACTGATGATACAGGAAAATGGATAACGATGACAAAATCGTTACCATTCTAATATTATTAATTACACATTTAATTATATTAATTACACATTTAAATATTTAAACACATTTAAATCGTTGGCAAGAATCTTTTTAACTTTAACGACTTAGCATAACAAGATGGCAGTACTTACAGTAACTTTGAACCAGTCTCTGTGCGGATTGTCCCGCTGGGTTGATGAGTTGTTGGGTGATCTCAGTGTGTGAGGCTGATTCCTCCCCATGTAGCCCCTCGACGGTCTAGTTCTTCCACCGCCTCGTCTCGGGTTGTAGCTCTGACTGTATGCACATCAATGTAGCAATAAATATCATCAATTGATGTGTACACTGTACACACGATGTACTGTTTCCACATGCCGTTACAAATAAAATATTACAATTTTGATATTATTGCCATTATTATTTTTATTATTCTAATAATAGTATCACCAACGGCGATGTCGGTAAGATATTCGACCGCGGATCAAAACGTGCGGTGTTCAAATCCTGGGCTCTCTGTCACTGACATCGCATTCTTCCTTCATTCCTCCTTGGCTTTCTTCCTTTTTTCCTGCTACCTAAGTTTGAAGAAAGAATGGAATAATGAACGATGGCCGCAGTTCTGGTAAATTCTGGTGACAAAGTGGTGCTCTATCGCTGTATAATGTGAAGCCAGTGACGATGTCGGTAAGTTATTCGGCCGCGGATCAGTATTTGCTGGGTTAAAATCCTGGACTCGTCCATCACAAACATCGCTTTCGAGTGATTATTTTTTAGCTCTATAGAGCAACACTTACTTTCTAGGAGCTGACGAAGAGGAAGAGCCATCGTATCCACCCATGTCATCATCTCGGTCCAAAAACTGACGCACAGAGGCACTGTTTATACGATTGCTATCAAACCTTCCACCTACGCCAAACAACAAATTAATTGTGTATGTGCATTTGTGAAATCAAAACTGTAAAAAAATAAATTTATAAAATTGCAAAGGCATCATATGATTCCTTATTATTCCAGACAGAAGCTTTATAAATTTTTACTTCATAAATTAGTCAGTAAATTGAATAAAATGACACAGTAGAGTAATAGATATATTTCACCCAATAACATGAACATCAGCAGATTTTAAAATTATTTAAGAGGCATATAAATAGTTTTAGAAATTTAATTGGCTCAAATTTTACTCAAATTTTACTGCATCATGCATAGTGTTTAGAACTATTAAATTTGTAAAAAACTGTTTCTAAAAATGTAAAGCTCCACACCTCTTCTGGCTCGACCTTTGTTGAATGAGTTTCTGTTACCCCGGTGAGTATACACACCTGTAGACAGTTATGACATACTCATAATATATATACATATACTCATAATTAGTGTCATACTACTGAACTGCAATACCTGTGAGTAAACATACCTCTACACATTTTGATATACACATATTATTATTATTATTTAACTATCGTTTAACTATAGTTAGTCATTATGCATACTAGCAAGTCACAAAGTTACTTTCTAATATGGACCCTTCTTGTGCAAATTCATAACTCTGTTTTCCAGTGGTAATTCAACACTTGCAATAGAAGCTTGTTAGTTTCATATGATGTCAGACGGCAGTTCAGTCAAATCTGCCTAATCAAGTACATGAAATGCATAAAAGACTAAGTTAATAAGTAACGGATCCTACTATTTGAATCCTGGGCAAAGGAATGAACATTGAGTTAATATTCATCAATAGCAGCTGCACCAACATGTTACGGGACATGCAAATATAGAAATGACCTACTGAAGTGGTTTCTGAAAACATGGATATGTAAATGTTTTGTTGTAATGGGGAATTGTGTCGCTGAAAAAATTGCCAATTTCCAGTTAAGGATTGAGCCTGTGCATTAGCCTTGTTTCATTCACACACACCCCATTTTAAACAGATCTCTCCTACTCCTAGCTTCCCACTCTTGGCTACAAGTTCAGAACAATGAGGCGGCCATATTTAAAAAGACGATAAAGCCTTAACCAGTAGAATTTGAGATAAGTCAGCCAGCAAATCAGGGGACTTTAGCATGTCCAAAGGTCTCCATAAAATCCAAAAATGGTTATCCATCACCTCGATAAACCCCTCGGTAGCTATCTAAGGAAGTTACTAAATCGGGTACAAGTGAATCACATCAATCAACCTAATGAATGTGCTCAAAATTGCTTTATACCAAGTCAAGATAACAAAACATATCGGTTTGAACAGAAACAGGAAGCGATAACCGAAAGAATTCCGGAGGCTTAATTTAATTTTCAACCAAAAATGAATGTAAACAGAAAGTTGTAAATAGATCATCTAGGACGGAAACCGAAAGCGAAAGCGAAGTTCGGCGGCCTCAAAGTATTATCTTTTAGCCGTTCTGGGTTACTAGAAGATCGTAACGAAATATACCAAGCATAACCGTACCCGAGCTATAGCCTCCATCGCCTTCCCGTTGTCCACCAAATTGTCGTCTTCCATCTTGCATAGTTGTAACACGAAAGTTTTGACGACGGCTCATTTTTACAGAAATATGTAGTTTCGAGTTTAATACAATTAGCAATAAAATAAAATTTCGGCCTGGATTTTAACTAAAATTGCTTACAATTAGTGAATATTATATCGATCATCAACTTTATTTAATTCAAAGTAAAAAAATGGAAATTTTCACAATATTTCAACACGCCAGCAAATATCTTGTAAACAAAACAATAACGTCCTGCTTATTGCCAGTTCTCTAAGCTTCTTTTATCTTGTTTAATCTCTTTCATTCCGCGGATCACAAAAAAGATGTTGCTAGAATTTGATGTCATAACAACAACAATACGATTAGAGTTCTACAATTGTCCATGACAACATCGATTAACATAACATAACATTACAGTGTCAGGAAGCAATTATATGCTTGTTTAAGACTCATCAGGCTCTTAACTAAAACCAATTAATATTAATCAAATCATACAGACTTCATGTCAACATGTCAAATTTATGCATAGCCTATGTATAACACCGAACAAGCAATTAGCATCTAATTTACATGTTCTTATGTTTATCATATTTATTTTTAAAAGCATTCACTGATTCTGCTTCCACAACTTCGCTTGGCAAACTATTCCAAGCATGCATTCATAACTCTTTGACTAAAAAAATTTCCTTAAATCTAGTCTACTTCTAAATTTACTAAGTTCATAAATATGTCGCCTTGTATTTCTGTTGTTTAATAAATTAAACCAAATACTATGGTTAACTTTGCTGAGGCCTTTGAGTATCTTAAAAACTTCTATTGAATCTCCTCTAGTTCTTATCTCACTTAAAGAGGTTAATCGAACTAAAATCTGAGGTGAATCGAACTCTCGTGGGTTCGAATTCCAGCCGCGCTGATCTGAGAGTAAAATCTCTGACATTCACTGGACTGGCTACACGGAAAATGGACTAACTTGCCTAACGAATATAACATGTGGTATTAAAAGTGATAGATATCAACATATAGTTGATCATTTCACTAAAATGTGTGTTATTATGTGTGTTATTATTAATCTTACGAATTTTAGTCTATTCTCATAACTAAGTTTTTGACAGTCAAATACCAGCCTTGTTGCTCTGGCTTGTACCCTGGATTAATGTGGAACCAAATTAAAACCAATGAGCAGAGTGTGGGGTCCATAAGCGGTGTTAACCGATAAAACCAAAATCAAAGCTAAATCAAAGATAAGAGCCAAAATCCGGGTAATCAGTCCAAGAAAGGGTATTATAGCGGAATGGAGGTTTACGTGTTGGTCTCAGGTCATGGACATTTAGTGGATAGGATGAGTCGATGAAAAAAGCTTTCAACCGCCTATGAAACTGCTCGTAAAGTAAAAAACGGCTGATCAGGAACAGATGAGGGGATGCGCAGAGTGCAAGGAAGAGAATTCCAGATCTGTGGGGCATTATGCTGGAAGGAGCGCCAAGACAGCTTGCTACGTGAAGAAATGCTCGGTCACTCTAGAGTAACTAACTTGGAGGACCTAGTAGACGACTGCATGGAGGCAAGATGCCCCACTTGTAGTAATTAAGTGAGGCTTAATAATAATAATAATAATAACAATAATTAGAGTGCTACTGTCATCAATGACAACATCGAGCACTATTGAGACAAAATCAAGCCGGCGAGCAAAAAGAAGGTCCAAAACGGTGCAAATTCCAAAATCCAGATAATCAGTCCATATAGTTTATGTAGGCTAACCATGCATGCACTACCTGGTGTAGTGATGGACTTGTATGTTAGAGAAACTGTCTTGTATAAAATACGTTCTCTAACTTTGAGCCAGTGCAAGGATATGAGGATTGGAATCACGTGAGAATATTTGGAGCTACGAAAGATAGCACGTGCAAGAGAATTCTGAATGAACTTCAACCTATGATTTCCTTAAGTATATATAGAGATCGCGGGTTCCTTATACCATCAATCTCGCAACTGGTTTGAAAATATGGAGTTGCAGTAGTCCAGTTTGGATTGTAGGAGAGCAGCACTAATCGTAGTGGAAGTCTAAAGAGAAAGATAAGGTCTTATTCGACGAATATTGCGAATATGGAAGAACATGCTTGTGATGTTTTGGTGATATGTTCATGTAATGTAAGAATGTCATAGCCACCATAACATCAACAATCGGTGCCGGTGTTAGCGCCAAATAGATAGTACCCAGTTAGATACAGGCACTGGTGTCCAAAATATTGGTTAAAGCTTGAATATCAAATCTTGTCTAATGTTTAGTAATAAATATTGGATTGGATTTCCACTAAGCATAACCAACAGGAAAATTGAATCTCCCAATGACGTCCCTAATTAAACTGCAGAGCCAAAAATGGCAGATGAAACATGACATCTGTAGTTAGAATGACGCTAATGGCTATTATCTCATGAAAAGATATAAATTCTTCGGGAAATATAGGCAGAAACTAACCGGTAGATCAAGAGCTTAAGCTCTCACTATTTAACTTTTAGTTTGTTTTGGTTGATTTGTAGAAACAAAGTCAAATAGTTTTATGAAAAATTGACTTTAAAAATGGAAATTGGAAATGAAATTGGCCAGAAAATTAGGGTACGTATTATTTTACTTTTAAATACCGGTTTTTGTTTTCCAACGGAGCTGTATGTTTGTCAAGATATTTTAGAACTTGACTTAAAAATTCGGACATGCAACTGTTGTTATTAACTTACAGATTTTATCAGTTAAGTTGTTTGTTTAGATTTACAATTCACTGAATTAGAGCCAATGATAAATTAAATTGCTGACAGTTTATTAACTTTATGTTCTGCTGCTTTGCTGTTATACACTGTAATTATTTAGATTCATATGATTTTCACTTTTTCTACCAGTTGTTTGAGTGGTCATGGCCACAAATTGTGTAAGCAAGAGTGAGAACGATTATTGACAGTTTTAGTGTTTTTCGCATAGAGTTTCAAAAGTTCGGATTTCCTTGGGTGAATATCTTATAAGTGTGTTGTTGATGAATTATTTTTATCAAAAATAAATGGTCATGAACAGTAAAACGGGAGAGAGAAGAGTGGAGGCGTTATACATCGTTGACCTACCAGTAGATAGTGCAGTGCACTAAGAGAGAGAGAGAGTGAGAGAGAGAGAGAAGAGTAGAGTAAATTGTGATATTAAGTTTTAAATTTGTAGTTATAATTTGGTCTACACGAATTACACCTAATGAGCGCTATATTAATTGATTAATCAGTTGTATGATAATTACTACTTATTTATCATGTCTCTAAAATAACTTAGCATTTAACTACTTGTATAATCGATATTTTTCAGTCTGCTATTAAAGCCAAGCTTGTGGATTTAGGTGCCTACGTTGGTAAGTGAAATTTTATTTCTAACTGACTAAAAACCGATGTAAGCATACAGTTGGCGGTATTATATATTACCATTTATTAATTAGTGATTAATAATAATTTAATAGTCTAGTGGATGGCATTCTTGCCTGAGAAGCAGATACTATCAGTTTGTATCCCAGCCTGCTATTCAAGGCTAAATTATAATTTATTTTATCTAACTGTTTCAGATACTTAGAGAAAAATTTAGGATCTCTTTAGATTTTATGTAGTTTAAAAAATAGATTTATATGCAGTCTACATTTCAGGTAATTACAGTGTTCATTGTGGTAGAAGGCTATAAGGGAATATAGTGAATGGGATTGTGCATTATATATATAATAATATTTGTATGGAAATTAGCTACGATTCATTTATGTATTTATATATTTCTTCATTGATGTAATGCCTGACTATGTAATAATTGTAGAAATTGTATTATAATATGCTGATGATGAATTACCTAATTTATGGAATGCAGACAATGAATTGCCTGACTGTATAATACGTGTATTATGATGCACAGATGATGAATTGTCTGACTATATAATACGTGTATTATGATGCACAGACGATGAATTGCCTGACTGTATAATACGTGTATTATGATGCACAGGTGATGAATTGCCTGACTATATAATACGTGTATTATGATGCACAGATGATGAATTGCCTGACTATATAATACGTGTATTATGATGCACAGATGATGAATTGTCTGACTATATAATACGTGTATTATGATGCACAGACGATGAATTGCCTGACTATATAATACGTGTATTATGATGCACAGACGATGAATTGCCTGACTATATAATACGTGTATTATGATGCACAGATGATGAATTGCCTGACTATATAATACGTGTATTATGATGCACAGACGATGAATTGCCTGACTATGTAATACGTGTATTATGATGCACAGACGATGAATTGCCTGACTATGTAATACGTGTATTATGATGCACAGACGATGAATTGCCTGACTATGTAATACGTGTATTATGATGCACAGATGATGAATTGCCTGACTATGTAATACGTGTATTATGATGCACAGATGATGAATTGCCTGACTATATAATGGTGATGGTGGCTAACAAGAAGACTCAGGCTCAAATGTCTGATGATCTCAGTCTATTTCTAGGAGTCAACACTGCCAAGTTTACGACATGGTTAATGTCGCTCTACTAATAAATATCTTACTTAACTCGGAGCAGAGTATTTGTCATGAATGTTCTTCGTGCTAAATGATATTATATCGGCAAAACTGAAAATTATCACAAATCCTATGATGCCTCACTATCTTATAGTCAGGCATCTCTCTAGTTATGTTCAGTTCTTCAAACTCTGCGGTTGTGATCGTTGCTTTGTAGTACATCCCGTGGCAGTTATTTTGTTGTACATTCATCTGGCTTTTGACGAAGTTCTGTCATATTTGGTAAAACTCGTCTGCTCTTTACTAGGTGTTTTTGAAAGTTCTGTGATAGGGATGCAACTTCACCAATACTTGAAAGGATAGTATGCAGGGTAGAATCACATATTCCCATGTGCTGCGTGTTTCTGGCTATATTTCTTGGTCGTGTCAGCCGCGAATCAAAACTAATCTGATATTTTCCAATAATGTAAAACATATATGTCTTTGTATGTTTTCTTAGCCAAGAAAATAAGCAGGTTGTTTCAGTTTAAATGAAATTAAAAATGAACAAAAGTATTTTATTTTGACTTTTTCTCGTTAGCATTTGCTGATATAATGACATAGCCTCAAAACTATAATAAGAGCTGTTATGGTCTTGTAGAGAGCTGAACAAAAGCTTTGTAGGCACTGATGATGATTTGCATGCTTGCAATATTGATCTAGAGATGATCCTTACTATTCAATGTGTAGCAATGATGTATAGACTCAGCATAAATTTTACTAAATCACTGAGAATGGACAAGTGAGTTTAGTCGGAAAATATGAATTAAATATTTTTCTCTTAAACTATTACTTGTCTGTATTGATTAATATTATTTAAGAGTTGACGATGCTAATTAAATAATTAGTATTGAGGTAATAATTTTGATAGCATGTTGTTAAATTGTCCAACTGTGGATCAGTAGGTGCTGGGTTCAAATCCTGTGCTCACCCTGATATCAACATTCTTTTGAAATATGAAAATGATGCTGTCTTGATCTTTAATTGAAATATTTTATAGATTAATAATTTTGATCTAAATTTTATATCTATTTAATCCATTAATTTTATTTGGTTGTATCAGCAATTTGTTCTTTCTAATCACTGTTGTACTGCTTGTAATTCAGGCTGCACGGATTACTGGAAAAACTTCAATCCATCACGTCAGGTATGATAGTGAATCAATTTATTCCGGGGCTGTTCTCCCATCTTACTTTCTTTCCATACCAGGCCAAATTTTATTCTACGTAGTCCACAAATTACTTCGTAATTATCACCGTTTACTCTGAGCATTGGTGCAAGATCTGTCTCTTAGTGCACTGCCTACTGGCAGGTCGGTGGTATATAACGCCTCCACGCTTCTCTGTCTTCCGTTTTCCTCTTCATGTCTACATATGAGTGGGTCTTTAAATCATCTAACATACCTAATCCTATTGCAAGATATGTTATTGTACAGTACTTTTATAAAATAGGCTAAAGTCATGTTTAACGTCAGTGTTCTAATCGATTGCATATCACTAATGGGAAGTGCACTGAATTTGAATCCTTCACCTACTGATCTACTGACAAACATCTTGCCGCTGTCTCAGCCCAGCTCAGCACAGTAAATCTCTTTATTTGTTGCTCATGGGCTTCAGTGTAATTATATATGGCTCTGATAGCATAATTAGCTTTCATGGCTTGCTGTGGGGTTCAGTATAAAATACTACAGTGTAGTGGCTTAGTTGTTACTGCAGAGTCTGCCTGATGTAGAATTGTTCTTCTGTAGAATTATATATAAATCTTTATTCGCCACTTGGGCAACCAAAACACATACAGAGCAGGAACAAAAAAACGCAAACGCGCAACAAACAAAGAAAATTAAACAAAGAAAAACAACAGACTGCACCTCTAGAAGCTTGCAACTGTAACACCAATATCATCAATATTGAAACCGCATAGATAACATTTGGCAAATTTCCAAATATATAATTATTGGGATGATATGCCAATTTTTTTCTTTCAAAATTGTTGATATGTTGATGTTATCTCTGTTGAGGTTTATGATATGTTTATGTTATCTCTGTTGAGGTTTATGATATCTCTGTAATTATTTTTAAAATGCAGAGCTTTGGTATGGAAGTGAGCTGCTAACTTGTCTAAGTCGCCCATGGACAGTGTTGAACATATTAACCTTAACATTATATTTTCAGACATATTCAGGGACGATAAGAAGGACATTACCTTTAATGCATATATGTGCAAAATTGATTTATACCCAGTATATAGCTGATAATGCTTTATAGTATTTTGTCGAGGGTATTAAAAACTTTTTTAAAAGATTTAGTCCACGGACTATTTAGTTAACTCTGTTTTATTAATGGACAGAGCCTCCAATGCGTAAGTTAAACATCATAGAGCAATGATCGATATTAGTTTCAGAATTACAGGCTTATTATTAGAAGTTCCTAATTTAGCCAATATTTCATTTGCTGATCTATAATATTTAATTTTGGCAGCATCAAAACTACACTTAAATTTACATGCATTCAAAATATATATTCCTAAATACTTAATTTCGTCTCTCCAAGGTACTAAGCTATCTTTTAGATATAGTTTGCAACATGTATAATTGTATCTATTGCCAATACGTAATGACATGCATTTTGTAACATTAATTTGCAGATCTAACAATTCTAGATCACTACTACAGATATCTAACAGAAGTTGCATTTCACAAAGAGACGGGCTTAACAACAATAGATCATCAGCATTATACTTACTATACTTATTAGAGTATTTAATTATTAACTTTTTACTTTTACAATTTAGTGATTGACTGCTATCTTGATTAATTTGAATCTCTTTCTGTGATTTGATTTATTGATTGATTAACTATACGATTAATTTGAAACTGTTCGATATATTTCGTAATTTTCTTGATTGATCAATTAATTTGTTTATTCATTTGATTCAATTCTTAATTGATTCATTTATTCATTGATTCTGTGTAGATTCAGCTGTACAGAAATCAGAGCTTCAGTCGCAAGCTGTCAGCGATGCCACTCCGCACAAATCAGCCACATCTTCGTCGTCTGGTGCTGCGCCTGAGCGCCGTGCACAGGATCATACTGATCGTGCTGCTGCCTCGGGTCACCCTGCGCATGATCGTGCACCAACTGATCGTGGTGCGACTGATCAGAAACGTGCAAAAGTAGCGAGTAGTGAAGATAAATCAATCGACAGGAAGAAGACTACTGAAGAGAAAGACAAGAAATCTGAAATTGCTGCCGTTTCTAAAAAGATTAAATCTGAGCCAGCAAAGAAATCTGCAGCTGACGAGGAGCCAGTTATTAAATTACATCTAGATCATGGTAACAGTGTGATTCTGCCTTCCTGCAAATTACTCACTTAAATGATTATACCAAATGATTGGATTTACTGATTTTGAAGAATCAAATTTATTTACAAGTATAATAATTAATTTTTAATTAATTATTATACTGCTGTGAATTAGCTGACATCATCAGTGGATGAGAAAGCAGACATTAAATCTTTATAATTTCTAATACTATTATTATTATTCTTTACATTATTAATTATTCTTATAATAACAAATAATAATAATTTATTATTTCATTTAAGTAATTTATGATAATTCTAATAAATTTGTTGGTTAATAATATTATTCAGCAAAATTAGAAAGGGCATTGGGGTTTGTGAATGTATAGGCTCCAGAAATTGCAACAAAATTGTCTAAAACTAATGGAAAAGTTTTAAAGTATAATATAATCCTGACCCTAGTTAAACTGGGTTTCAGCGGAAGATGACGATGATGCGATATATTATTATTATTATTGTTATTATTAATATAATTTCTATTATCATTACTATAGTTTTGTTAATTGATAATTAATTATTACATTTTCAATAGAACCAAGTGCCAAATTAATGTTTATTTTTGTCTTTATGACAGTTTTTTCCGGTTTGGTATTTTATTTAGTTTAATCATATTTGTTTGATTCATTTTCTAATTCATGCGGTAATTAAGAAGGACATGAAAAATAGGGGATTGACTGATGATTTGGTGTGGGACAGGGAGGACTGGAGAAAGTCTATTCGTATCCAGACGAATAAACTGGGATTAAACTGGGAGTTAAACTGGGATGTAAGGGAAGATGATGATAATGTTTGATTCATTTTGTCTTTCTATTGTCTTGATTTGTTGCTGCAGATGAGTTTGAGGAAGAAAGCGTGACTCAGGCAGACATGAGAACATCGGATTCCAGGAGACCTCCGTCGACTTCTGTGGCAATAACGAGGAGGTTGGGTGATCGTGAGAGTCTCAAGAGACAGCACGAGGAATATGTGCCTCAGCCCTATGTCGGGCATTCTCATGCGGTATGCTAAATGTTAACTGAAAATACTTTATTTTATCGTCTTAAATAGTGTGGTGCATTGACTGGAATCGTAATTGCTTTTATGTTGCACTTAATTAAATATTTTGTTCAGCTGGTGCTTTTTAATCTAGTAATTTTAAAAATATTATTTACGGTTTGTGCACTTAAGATATTCTTTGAAACAGTATTGTCAATTTGGAGAACAGGTTAAAAACCTACTATCACTGATATAAAGACTAATACCCTATCAGTGGAATATGGATTGTGTATTACATTGACTGCCTGCAAAGGTCAGAATTCTCCAATTCCGCCATCCAATTGAAATATAATAATAGCAGTTCTGCTTTATTTCTGCAGAGAGGTAAATGAACAGCTCACTTGAAACGTACAATTATGAAATCCAACAAATGAGGAGTTGTAACGGCAAATGACAAAACATGTATTGAGTGTAAAACTCTGAAGGTCAGCTTAACATTTTGTTTTGTCAAGATGTTGTTAAAGACAAGCGTTTTTAATCTAAACAAATAATATCCTCTAATGAAGAGTCTTGAAGCTTCTGAACTGTGTTGTAATAGATATTGTATTGAAATATAGACTGTCTTGCTGTTGCTATTTTGTTTTTGTATAGAAGAGGACAGAATATTTCGGTAGCTCTGCAGGCGTAAAGGTTGTACCCCACAGGGTATGTGGTTGATAACTGAGTTCTGTGACTTGCTCTGTGATAAATGAGTTCTGTGATAACTGAGTTCTGTGATAACTGAGTTCTGTGATAACTGAGTTCTGTGATAACTGAGTTCTGTGATAACTGAGTTCTGTGATAACTGAGTTCTGTGTCTTGCTCTGTGATAACTGAGTTCTGTGATTTAGCTGTAAAACACAATGTCTTTGTGTGAATCACTTTTCTTGATTTTCTTAATTGTCACACTTGTCACATTCAGGTTTCAGATATATATTTTGCCATAATAGATTTGTTCATAATAGATTTATATTTTTTCTTGAATCGTAGTTTAGCTAGGATCAGAATTAATCTGTGCATATTTCATTAATATTTGGTTCTATGAATTGATTTCCATAATTATTACTATTCGTCAAACATTTGTTTTTATTGACGTTAAAATAAATTATGAACTCTGAATTTAAGCTAATGGAAAGTGTAATTATGAACTCTGAATTTATGCTATTGGAAAGTGTAACTACCTTCTGCTAGTAAGTTAGTTACAACTATTGTTGTTAATGCTGTTATCCTGATATTTTTGTGGGATCTATTCTCCAATATATTTAATTTGTCGTATTACACTTGTGTGTCTTTATTTTATATATTGGCTGGAGCCAGTGGCGAAGTCTGTAAGATACTCGACTGCAGATCAGTATGTATGGGGTTCAAATCCTGGACTCTTCCGTCACTGACATCGCTTTCGAGTGACGAATCTGACGTTAACCTTACCTTTATTCTGCTACTTTCATATAATCTATTCACAATTCAAGTTAAACGTCTTTGATTTGCCTCAGAGAGCGATGGTTGACGAGGGAACGGAGAGAAGGAGAGACAGCAGAATGGAGAGAGAGGAGAGAGTGGGTCGTAGGCCCTCAGGCCTAGGCTCACTGGTGGGAGCTGTGCTGAGTCATGCTGATGAAGAGGACGAATATGATCCGTGCAGACCCGCCATTGGCAATGTTGCTAGCATCGTCAAAGTCACTGAGCGCAAGTAATATATCAACCTACATCTGTACTTCTAAAGTCAACGCTTAAAGCCAAGTTTTACGTCGATTTTATTGTCTCGGAGAATTTTCAGTGGTGGCGATAAGATTGGATTTGAACTTTGCCCCAACTATTCTACAGTCGCAGTTGGTCGAATGAGTGACTCATTCCAGATAATTCAGGCCCATTAATATTGCAAACCCAGTAATACTTCAAGCCCAGTAATAATGCGAGTGCTGTAATATTATGAGTCTAGATAATAATCCAAACTCATTAATAATGAGTAGCAATACAGTGATGAATCGTTTTCAACTCTCAACATTTATTTAATTCATCGAATTGCTCTCATACATGCTAATGAGCAAGTGCTATTACATTTTCTGAATACTTTAGCATAATAGTAATAGATTTTGATGAAACTGATAAGAAAGACTCACGGAGCCGTAAGTCTGACCATAAAGGCATAGAATGCAAAGACTATAGTGCAGAAAATTCTATAGCCCATCCCAATCAACATGGGACCAGCTCAGTCACTGCCCGAGAAATTACTACAGAAACTGTTATACTAGTGAAATTGCTGTAGATTTGTGTTCTCATGATAATCTGTGAGTCGTATATATTAATTACCCTATTGAATTAAATAATAAATGATTTATTATACAATTATTAGAGCTATCAATAATAAATACTTAAGATTTAAGATTCATTATGCTGGTAACAAATATAAAATTTATCAAATACTCCATTTGGTAATTTTAACCTTTTACCTGTTTAAATTAATCTGAAATTATATTATTTGTGAAAACTAGTGATAGAAGAAAAGTATGTTATATTTAAGTAACTAATAATTTGGCACTCGAGTACTGTTTTTCGGTATGTTTTTTGCACAGCACATCTAATTTATTTGATCGTTTTTGTATATTTTATTGTAAAAATTACTCATCTAAATGTTCTTCTCAATATTTTGGAGATTGCAGCAAATTCCAATTTAAGTTGAATCGATTCCTAGTTGTTTGTGCAGAGTGGATGTCTGTGACGTCATGTTGATGTGATGAAACTTGATTTAAATGTGTTGTGTAGTTGTTACTGACACTACCATTTTATTGTACATTATTATATTATTGTAGTTGTTACTGATACTACCATTTTGACGTCCCTGACATCATCCTTTTATGAGGAAATGGACTTTAAACTTTTATTATTTTGTCTTTGATCACTTTTCTCTAGGTCCAGTGTGCCTCTGGCGCTGCAGGCTAACAAGGCTCTGCTACTGAAGGCCATGCAGCAAGCAGAGGAGTCTGTATCTAACATCAAGCATAGAGCAGGTTTATCTTGAATGACTGCTTGTTGTGTGCTATGTAGAACTTGTAGCTAATATCAAGCATAGAGCAGGTTTGTCTTGAATGACTGCTTGTTATATGCTATATAGAACGTGTAACTAATATCAAGCATAGAGCAGGTTTGTCTTGAATGACTGCTTGTTATATGCTATATAGAACGTGTAGCTAATATCAAGCATAGAGCAGGTTTGTCTTGAGTAACTACTTGTTATATGCTTTATAGAATGGAATAGAATAAATAATATATTTAATTGCAGCAAAGACCCAAAACATGTAGCTAACATCAAGCATAAAGCAGGTTTGTCTTGTGTAACTGCTTGTTATATGCTATGCAGAACTTGTGGCCAACTTCATCTTTACTCAGTTGACCTTGTCAAAAGCTTTCTCAAAGTCTACAAAGCATATCCATATACCTCATTTTCCTACTCTTAGCTGCATCCACCTACGACTCGCATTACCCCTTTTAACTTCTTTTTTATTGCATCCATTTCAAAATTCAAATTGTTACACAATATCATTTCTGCCATTTCTTGAAAGTTTCCGTTTATGACGATAAATAAGATTTTAAGTCAGTTTTTGAGGAAAATAGAAAAAATGACTGAAAAGTGAATTTGCATAAAATTAGAGGATTGAGTGAGAAATGAAACCAAATAAAAGAGGCCTTAACACAGCAGCCATAGAATTTTCTGGATCCAAAAAAGTAAAGAGAGCCAAAGGGCTTGGATCACAAATGAAGAAAATAAATAGAAAAATTATTGTGGTTTTAAAATATTTGAACATATACAGTAAGTAACTCTATCTTGTATATTTATATTGGTGAATATTAATAAATGGAGAAAAATTGAAATAGTACTTACTCTATTTTATTTCCAGCTGTTGATCAGACATCAGGTGTAGAAGAACCGGTAACAAGTAGACTTCGTATGACGATACACCAGCGACTAGGCCTAATGTCTGAATCATCACGCGATAGGTCAAGGTCAAGATCTGTGTCGCCTGACAGGAAGAACATTCGCATAGTTTCCAGGAGCGGATGTGCCAGAAAGGCGTCGTACTTGAGCGAGAATGCTACTAGATATGCTGACGATGTTGTCGTGGACGATCAAGTGAAGGATGATTCTACTGTTGAAGGTAAATGATGTTACAGTTTAACATCAGATACGTTTGAGTGTCGCTCTCTCGTGACGGCTGTGATTTGTCCTCTGTCGCTTTCAGAACAGCTTTGCTGTAATGACCAATCTGTGCAGAGAAACCTTTTTCTATGGTAAAAATAGCTATTTAAAGCTAATGTTAATTTTCAGTTTCCTCACTCGAAGGCGATGTCAGTGACGGCGAGCCCAAGATTTGAACCCCGCACACCCGTGGTCGAATATCTTACCAACATCGCCACTGGCCCATTAGAAGTAGATGTATATTATTATTTCATATCCTTTGTTATCTGTGCTGTGCGATGTAAGCCACTGGTTGCATTGAAAAATCTTGATTGGTTTTTAAATCTCCATTACTATATAGTTATAATTATTTATATATTAAACTTATTACTTGGTACTTCATTGTTATTGGCAATGATTATTTAGTACAAATCTTCATAGTTTATGTTTAATTGATATAATTTATTTTATTTTATTTTATTTTATTGATTTATGTTTAACTGATTGATTTCATCTAGTTGACGACAGAAGATTTGTGCAGTACAGTCATTCAGACGCAGAAATAGCTGCTAAAAGACCCCGGACCTCTAGTCCCGGACCTCTGAGATATCATCATAACACTGCTGATCTTAGAGCTGAAACCTATGTTGAAGCAGCTGTGGGGAAGGTACTGAATGAAGAGAATGACGCTGAAGAGTTTCAGGTAGTTGTTTTATAATGGTGTAGAAAGTAGTCCATGTTTAGAGCATAAACCTTGATCTGAAGGTTTCCAACTACAGATTCACATAAGTTCATTTCTAATGGCAAAGAATATAGTTTGTGCAGGAACCTTTGTTGAATTTGACTAAGGCAGATAAACTGAAGAAAGCAGTGAATATAACCACAGTAATCTGTACAGAGTTAGTTCTCTTTTCTCTTGCAACGGTTCTTCTACTTAATGTTAGATCCCTAGTAATTATAATATAATTGTCTGCTGATCAACCAATAGATCGATCCTAGCACAACGATTTTGACTTTTCCTAACCTTAATGAAGCTTTGTTTAACTTAAATATAGCTAAAGTTGAGGTTATGTTGGTTCTTTCTTTATAGCTCCTGTTGAGCGCTCGAGCACAAAACGGATAGAACACAATATTTTAAGTTAAATTTTTAACCTTCATACCTTTCTGATTTCTTAATTACATATCAACCTTCTCGTAAGCTTCGTTCTTCTAATGTCAACCTGCTCAAAATTCCAAATATTCTCATCTCATTAGGCAGGCGCTCTCTTTTTTGACCCTACTGTTTGGAACTTTCTGACTCCGGATCTTCGCTCATGTCTATTACGACATTACTTCTATTTCCACCTTCTGTAGTAGGTTGAAAATACATAAATTCCCACCATAGATTTTTATCATTTTACTTGACTGTTTTTATCACTGGATCGGTACAATTTCGGATTTTTTCTTTATCTTCAGCATATTCTTTTCAAATCGATTTGTAGTGAAGAAGACGTTCCTGATATCTTCCTTGTATGAGGAAATTGACTCTAAACGTGTAGTATTTTTAAATTTAATTTCTGTTTCTCTATCTGCATATGAGGATATTTTGACACTTTACAAAGGACAGTTCAGATTCTGAAAAGAACTTTTGTGTTATATTAGGAGGAGCCTGAGATGGAGCTGGCCGAGTCTAAGGCAGTGAATGAGGATGAGGATGAAGATGACGATATGGAGGATGTAGAGCTACTGAGACAGATCCTCATACAACAGAAAAAGTTTGATGCCTTTATATTAAATTTTGTGAAATAATTCTAGTTACATTTTGTTATTTTGTTTTCAAATCTGTAGTTGTATATCAATAAAAACGTTTGATTTCTGCTGCAGCATCCGAGAGTTACCGTAAGAGACGGTTTCAGATTTTTAGCTCATGACCTCTTGCTTATTAGGGAAGTTTTCATCAACTCAGATATCCAACCTGTTATTTGAATTAACTTTCAACAGAACAATTATTGCATGTAGGGTCGCTATACCCATCACGTTTCATCGTTGGGTGAAGAAATTAATGTTAAACCATCTACAGTAATTAATGTTAAACCACCTAATTAACATTAAGCCTTCTAATTAATGTTGAACCACCTAATTAACATTGAGCATTCTAATTATTAGTAATCCACCTAATTAATATTAAGCCATCTAATTAAAGTTAAATCATCTAATTAATTAATTAATGTTAAACCACCTAAGCCATTTAATTGATGTTAAAACATCTAATTAATGTTAAACCATCTGATTAATGTTAAACCATCATTTATGCCTTTGCCTTGTCTTCATCCTTCATCCTTGTTTCATCCTATTCGCTCATTGATAATCATTATTCATTGCTAAACATTCATCTTAGTATTTATTCCTATTCTCGCAGAAAGAACATGTTGGAGAAGAAGAAGAAACCCAAGGTGGACACAAAGTTTGTCGTCACACTGGACAGTACGTATGACGTCAATTCTTGGGTTCGGATGATCGGAGGACCCGTCCAGGATGACATCGTGGACTTAACGCACTCCTCGGGCCCGGCATCGCCTGCACAGTCTAGCGATGCACCGAGGAATGTCGTGCGTGTCAAGCCGCAGATTGTGCAGCCCGTTACGAGCGGTGATGTGTCGCTGAACCTAGGTGCTACGAATACCCGTGAGGCGAATGCAGCTCAAGGTGTGAAGTCATTGATTAGAAATTAAAATATCTGGATGAAAAAAAATGAAAATATGAAAAAAATGAAAATATCGACCCTGATAAAACTGTAATTTAAGGGAAGATAATGATGATGAAAATATCTGGAACATGAACCATTGTACCATTATTGTATTATTATTTTTTAATATCTGGCATAATAGAGTATAATACAAAGCAGACTTTCCTTTTAAGTTCACTCTGTTGCTGTTTGACCAATAGAGTGCATAGTTAGAATATCTTAAGAGTCTCGTGCTGACGTCGTTTTTCTTTTAATAAAAATATTAAAGGTTAACGTCCGTTTCCTCATACAAGGATGATGTCAGGGACGTCGTAGAATTGAACAATTGAATATTTAATAGTTTAAAGAATTGACGTTTTTGAGCAGACGCTGTAAATTTAAGATGCCAGTGACATCTTCAGCAGTGATGCCATCTTATTCAATATCTCATGCTGTTATCAGTGTTGATATGTTGTATACAGATGGTGTGGAGATATTGGTTATTTACTGTGAAAGGATGATAGTAATTCGATTCCAAAAATTTTACTAATTGATTTTTGATCGATTGATTAATTTACTTTTTTATTGATTGACTGATGCAGGATTTAAGCCTGCTGGTGTTGTGCAGAAGTCTGCCGAGAGATGTAGATACTGGCCGGTGTGTAAGAATGGAGACTCCTGTGCATTTCAGCATCCTTCTGTTGCTTGCAGGTAATCTCTTTAAAGATTTGAACAACATATGTTGTCAATAGAATAACTCTAGTTTATTGCCAAACCTTCATGAATATATGCAGCAGATTATACTCTTAAATCGATGATGCGAAAGGAAACTATATTAATCAATACTTTAATTTACTCTTGTTTTTTGTAAGTAGCTTTCTGTTTTTTTGTTTTCTTTTTTTCTTTTTTGTAAGTAGCTTTCTTTAAACCAATAGAAGCAACAACTCTTGTTTAATGCCAAACCTTCTTGAATATATGCAGAAGATTATGCTCTTATGTTAATCGATGATGCGAAAAGAAACTCTGTTAATCGGTACTTCAATTGGCTTTTGTTTCTTATAAGAAGCTTTCTGTTTTTTCTTTTCTTTTTCGTAAGTAGCTTTCTTTAAACCAATAGAAGCAATAACTCTTGTTTAATGCCAAACCTACATGAATATATGCGGCAGATTATGCTTTTATGTTAATCATAGTTTCGACAAGAAACTATATTAAACGGTACTTTCATTGACTTTTGTTTCAGGACGTTTCCTAACTGTAGATTCGGTGATAAATGTCTCTACATTCACCCGATGTGTAAGTTTGATGGGAAATGCACTAAGCCAAACTGTCCATACGTGCATGTTACTGCAAGATCTGCATCAACTGTTACAGTCAACTTTGCGCAACAAGGTGGGATTGCTTATTTGCGCACTAATGTTGTAGATGTTTAGCTAAGATATCGTCCGTGTTAGCGATTCATTCTCTCGTAACCAGATAGAGTCCAATAAAGGCTGTAAAGCTGATGCTAACCTCACTTTCATCAGTGATGGGCGAGCCCAGGATTGAACCCTGCACTTACTGATCCACGGACAGATATCTTACGACATCACCACTGGCTTCTGTAGTCGTCTTCAGTCTGATAATGCTGAGTTAGCATATGTTTCTGTTCTGTATTCGTCTTGTCAAAATCGATCCAGTTGAAACTTGAACCTTGAACTGCAATCCTATTTGTCTAGTTAGCATTTTACCAACTCAGCCATTTAGACGAGTCTGTATCAAAGATTACATATTGTGACTTTGAGTTTATCTCGTGTGTAATTTGATGAAATATATAAAAAAAGTGTAGAAAGGGAAAAGAAGATATTGGTAGTGTGTAGTATTGTTAAACTCTCAGTCTGTGAAATTACTCTCTTGAATTATGCCAATGTTTTTGCATATTGGAGTTTTAAACTTTTAATATACCCTTGGATCATAATTTCCTATTTTAAACGAAGGACTGGATCTTGTTTGCATGATCAGGAGGGTGGGGAGGGGGAGAGAGAAGGAGGGAGAGGAAGGGACGGAGAGTGAGAGAGGGAGCGAGAGAGAGATAGATTGCTTCTCATTCAAAAGAAATCGTGGAAGCGGTGTCACATGTAGTCTCATGGATTCCACTGTTGCTCTTCAATTAATACTGTCAGAAATCTCTGACACTTGCTTTCTGGTTTTATGAAACGAGTTTATATGTTCTGCTGACACGTCTCTGACGTCATCTGTGGAAGAGAAACTAGACGTTAAATATTATTTGTGCATTATAATGATGAGAGGATTCTATATTATTTATATTTGATATTCCATACTTTCTGTACATTATATTTATGAATTTAATAAAATTTATAAATATTTAATTAATATTATATTTAATTTAGTAAATGTCATACCGGTGATATACAAACCAGTGATAACTATATGATGATACGAGAGTTCTGTCAACGTCATTGTATGACGTATTAAATATTTTTTATGATTTTACTTTGTTCATGTCTACAGCACCAGTGCATGTGATGGCAAGCAGACCTGCTAAATGTATATACTACGCTAACTGTACTGACACCAACTGTTCCTATGAACATCCAAAGGTTGGTAGCCTGTGCTATTTATAGGTTTTTGTAATTTGTCTTCTATATTCATATACATCGCTGTGAATTTTAGAAGTTCGGTGTAAGTGCTTTTTACAATTGTATTTGTAAGAATATAAAATTGTGACTAATCAGTGTCTAGGTTTAAACAGCTGACTATCTCACTAGTGAATACCACCATGAGAGTCGTAGCATTAGATTTGTGATTGATCAGATATTTGTGTTAGTAGGGTTAGAATAGAAAATAATTTGAAAATAGAAGCATAATTATTTGATTAACCCGTAGTTGAATTTAAAGAACGTTTAATCCTATGCCAGGTAGAATTAATATAAATTGACGGGCCATGTTTGTAAATACCGTGCATTAATTTCTGTTTAATCATCACTCGTCAATATAGTCATATTCTCTACAGTAACTATTCATCATTCTCTTCCAGCTGAGAGGTTCAATGTGAAAATGTCAATATTATTTTTCAATTGCTACGCTTTGTAATGAGAACACCATCGATCAACCTATCAGTGTAATCTCATTACAGGGACCATCCTCTTCCAAACAAAAGATGATGAATTGCTTCAGTGAATATTTGGTACTGAAAGTTATTTTTTATTGCCTTCCTTTTTTTGAATTTGTGAGTAGTTTTCGGTTGAGTTATTTTTGTATTTTGTGGAAGGAAAGTCGAAGAATCATAAATCAGTAAAAAATATTAAACTCTGTGAAGTCTCTCTCTCTCTCTCTCTCTCTCTCTCTCTCTCTCTAGTGGGTAATAAAATGGCAGATCCAAGGTGCATATTCATACTCACAGTCTGATGTAATGTTCTTTAAGGATAGCTTCATAGATCAACAAATTAATACCATCCTAAAAGCCTCTGCCCTTTCCATACCATATATAGCCTGTAGCTTGAAAAAATATAATTTTGAGGTGATTTCAACTTACTTTTTCGGCTCTTTCTTAGTTGCATCTTACGACACGTACAGTTAAAGGTTGACCTATTCGTTGGTTTCTGGACACTTCTTTCTGGACATGTTTCTGGACATGTGTAATGATAGAATATTAATATATGATATTATATTTGTTAAACTTGTTCAAAAATACACTTAAGTAAAAAATAAGTTATTTTAACTAATTTATTTCCACTATGTGTTTTTTTGTAGGCCTGTAGATATGGATTGAGTTGTAAGAATAAGATCTCGTGTCCGTTCTCCCATCCACAACCACCGGCCGTCAGTGAATTCAAGTGGACTGCTGCGGTGTAAACAACGGCTGAGTACATGTAACTCGTTGCTAAGCCACTCCAGATTGAGGACAGAGTTAATATAACATAACGGCACACTGGGTCAGGAAGCACAGATGCTTGTTTAAGACCCATTTCCTCCTTCCTCTCCATGATTATTAGTAATCTTTGCCTTTTGATGGCGCATCAATTTCAGCCGGCGCGGATTTAAGAATAACCTTCCATCACCTTGGGATTTTTTCCTTCCTAAGCTTTTACCAACACTCGGTCTTCCAAGGTGGTCACCCACAAAGTACTAACCGAGGTCGATGCAGCTTAACTTCGATAATGGACGCGCAACTAAACCAAGTGCGCTAATCACGCCGTAATTTATTAATAGTGGGTGGAGCCATATCAAGTTATCAACCGTCGTAGAGTGATATCCGTCAGACTATTCATGGCGTTTGATATGGATTTTAAACGGTACTAGACTCTGGGGCTGTATGGGTAAACAGGATTGTTTTCTCAGGGAATGACGCCCCTGCCCAGTAAATGTTAGTCAAAAATGAGGAAGGCATAGGGGCCCACCTCATCATAAGCAGAATCCCCGAGAATAATAGTATATCACAAGGAATGTTATAAATAATTTAGAAATCCATTCGTATGTGGATATGAAGAGAAAGACGGTAGATAGAGATGAGTAGAGGCGTTATATACCATGGACCTGCCAGTAGGCAGTGCACTAAGAGAAAGAGAGGCTCTAGGTGTCGTGAAAGTGAATGTTGTTTCTGCGGACTGTTCTTCTTTTGTTCGCTTGGAACAGAAAGAAGTCGACAAACAATATCTGATGAAATGTATCTTGATTGTAACAACGAGCTGATGATATTTTAACAAAATTGTTTTCAAGTTGGTAGAGTGTTCCATGCGATTATCCCAGAACTTGTCTATTGATCATAGCGTGTGTTTTCGGTAATGTTACTGAATGGTTTTTAGACAAATATTTCATGAATAAAGGTATTAAAGTTTTGGTATTATCCGATGCCTTGACTTTGCCTGGATATTGTAATTTAGTTTATTATAAAAAATTTCACTTTCGGTTTTCTTTCGGTTTCGACCGAAACTGATCATGACTGGTTGGAAACCAAAATTCTGTAAAGATATTTGCTAATTCAATCAATCAATAAGAATTTAACGTCCGGTTCCTCGCCATAAGGCAATGTCAGGGATGTCACTTTTACTGAATTGATTCACTAGTAGTATAACATTTGCATTTGTGTCCGCTTAAAATCACTGGCTTCATTAAGTATTTTTCCCGGACCCTGTAATATACATATGCATCGCGCCAAACTATAGAAATTTGCGGCTAATTGTGCATCACAACTGTATGCTATTATCCCAAGTCAGGGTTTGTTTTGACTATAGTTACGGACGATTACGATTTTCTAGTACGATATGTTGACATCATCTATTCTACTGCTTTCAACCGGAAAGATCGGCGGTTAAGTGGTATAGGTGCTAGGCTTTAGATCATGGGTTCGGGTTCAATTCTAGATCGAGTCACTTCTATTTGTTAAAGTTTAACTTAACTTTCTAACAACAGCGAAGCTTACAGGAGCTATCGTGCCATGAGCTACGGCTGCTTAGTTAGCTACATAGAATAAAGAAAAATACTATTGAAATATATTTTATTTTACATTTAAAATAAATTACCCTTAATTTATATAAATAATATATATATATATATATATATATATATATATATATATATATATATATAAGCTGAGGAAGGCATAGGGGGCCAAACTCGTCAAAAAGCATATCCCCCAAGAAAATAATGGCATATCACGACAAAAATGAACGCCCCCAGTCCCGTGCACCCCTTAAATGGGGAGGGGGTGGTAAGAATACCACGGCCAGTCGGCACCTTGGGTGCCCCACAGATATACCAGGAGGACATTCCATGCGCCCCGAAAGGATAAGTGTGGGCACATGGAATGTGAGAACTATGGGAGAAAGGGGAAAGTTAGGAAATGTAAAGAGGGAAATGGAGAAAGGGAAAATAAATGTCCTAGGGATGAGTGAAGTAAGGTGGTTGGGAACTGGAGATTTTATAAGTGATGGGTACAGGGTTATATACTCCGGAGGAGATAAAAGGGAGAAGGGTGTGGCAATAATATTGGATAGAAATTTAAGTGAACGAGTAACAAAGGTTCTTCAGTGCAGTGACAGACTGATGTTAGTGCGGATCAAAGCAGATCCAGTAGATTTGGTGTTTATCCAAATCTACATGCCTACATCAGCCTCAGAGGATGAGGAAATTGAAGCGATGTGCGAAAAAATAGAAGGAATGATTAAAGGAGAAAAAGCCACAGATCAAGTGATAGTTATGGGGGATTGGAACGCGGTGGTGGGTGAAGGAAGAGATGGAAATGAAGTTGGGGAATATGGTCTAGGAAAAAGAGATGAGAGAGGACAGAAATTGGTGGACTTTTGCAATAGAATGAAATTAGTGGTGTCCAACACTTGGTTCAAACATGAGAAGGCGTTACACGTGGAAGAAACCAGGAAGCACCGGAAACGAGGGAAGATACCAGTTAGACTATATTCTGTTAAAGCAAAGGTACAGGAATAGTGTGAAGAATTCAAGGGCTTATCCAGGAGCCGATATTAATTCAGACCACAATCTAGTAATGACAAAAGTAGGGCTTCAGTTGAAGAAAATGCGTAAGAAGAAAAGCAGTAAGAGATGGAATTTGAACGGATTGAACGAGAAAAGAAGTCAGTTTCAGGAAGCAGTGGAAAGAAGAGTTAAGGAAATGAAGGACTACGAAAGAACAGGGGTAAATGAAAGATGGTGTCAGCTAAAGGAAGCTATTAAAATAGGTGCAAAAGAAGTTTATGGCCTTCTTAAAGCAAATACAGCTAAAAAGAGACCTTGGATCACAAGCGAGATGCTTGACAAAATGGATGAAAGGAGGAAATGGAAAAGTATTGACACCAGTCATGGCCGAAGGAACTATAGAAGCTTAAACAGTGAACTTAGAAGAATCACAGACAAAGCAAAAGATCATTGGTGGAGTGAAAAGTGTGATGATTTAGCAGAATATGATAGAAGAGGAAGGTCGGATCTATTATAGCAGGAAGTCAGGATATTAACAAGAACCGATAAGAAAAAGAAAGGAGATGCAAAGAACATTAGTATAATGGGTAAAGATGGGGAATTGAAAACAGAGTTGCAAGAAGTAAAAAAAAGATGGAGAGAATATGTAGAGGAATTGTATGATAAGGCTTGGGAAACCAGTTCAAGAGGATTTTAAAATGGAAGAAGAGAATATCATAGAAGACGAAGAAGAATCTCTATTCTTATTTTAAAGATCTCTGGTTAGCTATATCTGCATAGTGTCACTGCAATAAGTAGGTCTACTACATGAATACTTTCGAAAATATACATATATGATATATATATATATATATATATATATATATATATATATATATATATATATATATAGGCCTATTTGTAGAACACGTACAATCAATATATTATATATACATGTACGTAGCAAGATGTCTAGGGTCTCCTCCAGCTTGCTGCCCCACAGATCTCGAATTCTCTTCCTTCCACTCTGCGCACCCCTCATCTACTCCTGATTAGCCTTTCTTAATTTACGAATAGTTTCATAAGCGGTTGAAAGCTTTTCTCTTTGATATTTCCTATCCACCTAATGTCCGCGAACTGAGACCAACACGTTAACCTCTAGTCCTCTAGTACACTTCTTTTGACAGACTACCCCGGATTTTGATTCGCACCATATATGGCCCCCTTACTCTGATCATCGATTTTAATTTACTTCCACAGTGCTCGATGTTGTCATGGACAGCTGTAGCACTCAAACCTAGTGGTTAAAAATCTTAACGACTGCGTGAACCAGTATAATTAAGTTAAGTTAATCTTATTATTGTTGTTGCTATTGTTGTTGTACTTACAGAATTACTATAGACATCTTAATAGCTAATAAAAGCTACCGATATAGGTTCAGTGATAAGCCTTAAATCAGCTATTGATACCATAGAAGAACAGCGATATTTAAATTAGGCATCAAAGAATTGAGACATGGCTGCCCAGTGACATAGAACAAAGAAAAGCCTGAATTAAGAAAAGATCCTTTCCCATTCATATTCATTCAACAAATATTGATTATTGATAAGAAGAAGACAAGTGTACTTAGAAGCACCGGAAGTCCTTGATGTTTGTTTATATTCTATATTTACCTAATAACTAACTTTCAATTGAGTATATTTAACTGTTATTTTCTTGTACATTTTAAAAATAAGTACATCGAATGATATAGTTACTATCCAGAAATTCTTTTCTGACGTTTAAATGTTTTCTGAAGTAGATTTATAATACTTTATTTAAAAAATTTAACTGTCAGATTAATAGTGGATTATATTATGTACTTGTATGTCGAGTTAGCGCACATTTAATTCTCATTTAAAGCCATAAGTTTAAATCCTATAAGTTTAATTTAAGTTTAATTCTGATTGTGGTCGTCATTGGGATATAATATTGATAGGTAACGATTCTGACGAATTATATTTCATTTCAGTCTATAGCGACGAAAGTTATTTACGCTTGTCAATAACTATTATAACAATATCTTTATTTCATCATTTTAAACAATTTCTCTGATATGTTAGAAAAATAGACGATGCATTATTGTTTATATCTGTTTATGATGTTCATTCATAGCTATAAATATGTATAACAAAGGACTATGTATTTAAAACAAAGGAATGCTAATATATTTTTGACAGTACTTGGACTTTTTTTTCTAATTAATTATCTGTCATTTTCTTTATCTTTTGTATTATTGCTTGTAACTGTTATGCTATATGTTACATTATAACAAAGGATCTGCTGTTGTCAAATAATGATGAAATAATGGAATAGATTATTTTTTCCTTAGTTGAAAATTTGTCGAATTCAGTAGGCCTCAGATTCCCTCATATTTACTGGAAGCTTAATAAATATTATAGAAACTTGAATTTTCTACATTATCTAGTAGTAATAAAAAGCTATTATATTAAATATTAAAGATGGCATTAAAATTAGCTTTTACTACTATAAAAATTTAGTTTAGATCGTTAATTAAGTAAATTTAGTTTACCTTTATTTAATATTTTACTGGTTCTTCAAGTCTTACATTTAACTGTCTTTATATTATCAATGGTTTTGTTTGATCACTTATTCAAGCAACTCCGGCAGCAGATGCCTAATTTATGTTTTTTTCTGTTCTTGTTGTAGTTATTTCACTCTGGAATTGTAGCGCAATACTCTGAAAGCTCTGAGCTTGATATGGGTGCATTTCTCGACAAACCTAAGACAGATAAGCACACAGAGGCAGGAAGTGGCAATGGGCTACGTTACGCTCTGAGCAGTATGCAGGGATGGCGTGTGGAGATGGAAGATGCTCATTTTACTTTCGTTGGGTTACCGGGTGAGCTCAAAGACTGGTCTGCTTTTGCTGTTTTTGACGGGCATGCAGGCGCAAAAGTTTCTGCTTACTGTGCCAAGCACCTTCTGGATGCCATCGTAAATAATGATGAATTTAATGGTAACACCGCTTCTGAAAATTCTACCAATGACACTTCGTCAGGCGAGAATGGGCGTAGAATTGCGAGTGAAAACATTAAAAATGGACTTCGTACAGGTTTTCTAAAACTGGACGAGGAACTGCGGAATCTTCCGGAAACAACCAGTGGAGAGGACAGGAGCGGAACAACGGTAACATGCGTTCTTGTAACGCCTGATTCTATAGTATTTGCCAACTGCGGCGACTCTAGAACAGTTCTCTGCCGTGCGGGTCATGTTGCCATAGCCACTGAAGATCACAAACCGTCGAATCCTCTAGAGAGAGAAAGAATTCAGAATGCTGGGGGTAGCGTTATGATTCAACGTGTTAATGGGTCCTTGGCAGTCTCGCGAGCGCTCGGAGATTTTGATTACAAGAACGTCGCGGGAAGAGGTCCCTGCGAGCAGCTTGTATCGCCGGAACCAGAAATAAGTTTTATTGAAAGGTCAGAAGAGGACGACTTCCTGGTGTTAGCGTGTGACGGGATTTGGGACGTGATGACGAACGAAGAGTTGTGTGATTTTATTCGCAATCGTATGCTGCTGACTGATGATCTCAAGACTATATGTAACTGGGTCGTTGACACATGTCTTGCTAAGGTTTGTGCATGAGGCTTCATTGATCACTATGTGTATCGCTAAATATCACAATTATTGATATATAAAACAAATTTATTGGGAAAATTGGTTATTTAAGTCAGCAGTATCTCCTTGTAATTTTAGGTTATTCAAGATTGGTTTCTATGTCTGTATTGATAGGTAATAGGTATGTTTACATTCATAATGCTGATTTTTGTGTTTGGCAAAGCATATTAGGAGAAGTCCAACTCCAAAAATTACTGAAATCCAACTCATCTTTTGTATTTTTATATCACTAAAATTTTGTTAAATGAATTACAGTCAAATAGTAACTTTAATATTAGGCAATTCATCAAATCATTCCATCAATAAAGTATAACATATTTAAACCTTAGTTGAGAAAACCTAGAAAACCTTGCAAGCTCTATATTAGTTGCCTTTAATAGATTTGGCTGTTGTCTGTTGTTAACAGGGTAGTCGAGATAATATGAGTATAATCATCGTTGCCTTCAAGGGTGCACCACAGGTGTCTGAAGCCGCTAAAGCAAATGAACTAAAACTAGATCATCTCATTGAAGAGAAAGTAAAAGGTTTTTATTCTTCACTCTTTATTGTTATTGTTTATTGTGATTGTTTAACTTCAGTGTTTTTTTAGTACATTGCCTTGAATACACACTCATTTTGGCAATAGGTACTTTGATTTTGCCAGGCGTCTAAAGCTAATTTGACAAAAAGAAGTTCAATTTAACTATGTACTTAAATACTTAAATTCATTTGTCAGAAAAACAATTTGTTACTGTTTTGCGAAGGATAGCAATTTTAAGTGATTGAGAATATAGATATATAAATACAAATATAAAACATGAATGGTTGCTATTTTAATGATTGAATTACTGAAATATATTATATATTATATTACTACTGTAAAAATTAATAAGTTAAATGAACCGCATGTGCTATGTAGCACCTGCGGTGTGTCATGTGTGTATCTATACTAACAAAAAGAAAGTTAATAAGTTAATACGGTAAAAGCATAATTACATGATGTAATTGTATAGAGATACTGGAGTCACGCCCCAGTGAGGCAACGACGATACCTTTTATTATGCACCTGCTAGACTTAGAAGATATCAACGGATTGCCGCCTGGCGGAGGCATATATGCCAAGTAAGTATATATACAATCTATTATATATAGTGCAGACCGTCTCTGTACAGTCAGACACTGCATGTTTCACTAATTGTAACAGTGCCATACATGGATTCTTTATTTGCTGCAGTAAAAATGTTAAATTATTATTCATCTGGATGCAAAGACGTACGTCTTTAAATAATATCATTTACATACAGTGGCATAATTTACGAATTTACTTTTTATTTTTATTTTCAGATTAACAATACTCATCTTTTTGATAACATATATTGCAGCTGCGAGCATCATTTAACCTGTAATATCTGTGAACAGTTTCAATGTAGTTTTGTGAGCGCCTAGGCTGCAGAAATGTTTTCTTTTCCAAACACTAGTTAAGATGGGATTCAAGAGAAGATGATGATGGTGGTGGTGGTAGTGGTGGTGGTGATGATGATAATGATGATGATGACGATGATTTTAGTTTGTGAGTTTCACTGTAATAATCTGGTAATATTTTATTTTCTAATCTTGTTCTGTAATCTTGTTCTATTTGCTTTAAAATTTTAAAAGTGAAATTTCTATGACACAGCGTAGATGTCATTCAGCGTAGGGCTCAGAATTCTTGGGACACATCTGAAGTCTTAATCAGACGATAGTTCAGGCGTTGCTTTTGTACTTGCTTTTTATTTACCTTACTTTTCCTCAGCACATTTCTTTTCAAGTCTTGTCTGGGTGCATTGAAATGTAGTGATGTGTACTGTGGGGGCGTCCCTGACATGATCCCTGGATGTGGAAACGGACATTAAACCTTTATTATTATTATTATTATTAGTATTATTATTATTATTATAAAAAAGACTTTATTTAATTAAAAGAAAGATGAAAAAATGTTTAAAATAGTTCCTCTACGCTCTGGGAGGCCGCATTCGCCAATGTGCCACGAATGCATACAGCATTAAGACGCTGGAGTGCGATAGATAGGCGCTGCCATAGAAAGGCTTTTCACGCTGGTCGCCTGTAATGGCACTGGTTCTCCTGCCTAATTCGTTTAAGAAGTCAGACGCGGCAGAGTTGATGGGGCCCAATGTCTCAAAAGCAATTGGCAGGAAGATGTAGCTGTTAGAGACTACGGCATATTTAAGTGTCTTCCTATTGGCAGCGGCTTCAGCAGCTGAGCCAGCAGCAGCGCATGAAAGGCTGAGATTGCTTGCTGAGAGTGTGTCTGTCACAGTGACATCCCAGCTGATACACTTGCCTACTGCCCAAGGAATTTGAGATACACCGTCCGGTCGTTTCCCATCCGAGTGGCTCAATCCCTGGAACTCTTTTATAGCCGGAATATTTGCGCGAGCTAGAGCACGCCATGCCAGATCATTGAGATACTGGGGTCTGCCGATTCTGCCAGCGCTCCGCATGCACGAAAGGCCGTGAGTGCCCAGAGCATTGACCGATGCTCCACAGACACAGTTGTGTGGCTCACAAAGCATAGAGCCCAATAGTTATTATTATTATTATTTTGTAATGATTTATAGTTTTTTTAATAGATTACATTTAGGTACATCTCTTTTATGTTTCAGACGGGGTTTAGTGGAGAGTATTGTAGGCATTGTAAATCCATCGATACTTCATGAAGAAATGGTAAGTGTCATGGCTCTAATATTTACATTTTTCAAATTACTAGAGAGAGAGCAATAAAACGGAGTGAATCATTTTCAAGCGGAATTATGATGAAATATAAAATAATATGAGTACATTTTAATAATATAATTTTGTATTAAATTGAATTGATATACATAAAATTTGTCAGTGTGAATAATGTTTTGTCACTGTAAATGTATTTAAATTTAAACATAATTATACTTAAGTATTTTTGCATAATTTACTATTATTGTTAAAAGCCAAACAAACAAAATAGGTTGAAGGTTAAAAATAAAATAAAATAGAGTATTGTTTTGAATACTGTTTTTGTTTTGCCAATGTAATGATGTTGCTAATACAGTTTGGGTGAGAAAATATAAAAATATAACAGTAGAATTATTGTTTTTCCCTTTCTGTTATAAAGTTCTGTGAAAATTTTCTATATCCTTACTTTGTGTGCTTCGTTCTTTGACTAGAATAGTTTTTAAAATACTTTAAAAAAATATTTAAAGTACTTTTTTAACTGTAGCTGATTGTAATTATTTGTCTACTTTTGTGTAAGTTATGGCTATGTTAATGTTAAGCAGGCATAATATTTTAATTTCTACCAAGTCTTCGGCGTCTGTAGAAATGAACAAGCATGATCGTAACGGGTGTAGCTGCTTTGTTCGCTTGAATCAAATTTGTCACACCTCGTTGGCTTGTGTTTATGTGCAGGATTAACTGGAACTGTTCAGCTGATCACATTATAGTTTTGGTATGTTGAAAATCTTTTACAAATATGATAAAGCAATATCAGTAATTACATTAACTGAATCTTTAATGATCTAAACGTTCGCACCTTTAATCTACTTATTTACTAATAAATCTATTCTATCCTGACTATTTGACCTTATCCGGTGCTTGAATTTGTTCGGTATATATCAGAAAAATTATTGTTAAATTTAAGAGTGTTTGAAAGTTTGAATTTTATAAGCAGATAGTTTTTTGAACGTTTGAGTGTTTGAATTTTATAAGCAGATAGCTTACATAGAAAATGCTAAGCACAATGTTTTTCATCTGGTAGCCTGTTTTGGAAGGACTACCATTTATTGCTTAAATTATTGCAATTGCCGTAGATCCTTTGCTGTGAAACGTATCACATTTCAGTTGTTGTTTTGGATTCAGTTACAATAAAGCAGCCGAGAAGTACTGTAGATGCTGATGATTATCAAAAATATCCTTTCAAATATTTCTTCTAGCTGAAAGCAATGATGACGACCTTGTTAAAGTCTTTTAAGGCGATAACCGTTTAAACGGTTAGTGTTTATGCGATCATCACAGTTGTGGATGAATTGCTATTTTCAAATCTTCCGTAGAATATTTTAAGTAAAGACATATATTGTGGAATTTGCGTTTTGACAAAACATATAAGTGAGAGTAGTGTCGTGTAGTATGAGATGCAAGCAGGAACTATGCCTTGAATTGTGCCAATAGTCCCTAGTCAAAAATACTATTAATGGAATTATTCTGTGTATGTGTTTTATGAAATATTATTTAGTTTGACTTGACATTTTAGGGTTCTGTTGCTGTCGCTGTTACATGTGACATCTACTGACGATGAAATGTAGATAAATTGCTGGTATATTCTGGTATGTTTATTCCTCTTTATAGGAACTTATGTGCTTCACTTGTTGAACGAGAACACTGATGAAAGACTTATTGACTGTAGGACTGCTGTTGTACTTATCTGATTCATCGCAAGGCTGCTATTGGATCTTGCTGTGGAGCATGGACTTGGAATTGTACCTTAACTCTAACGTAGAATTGATCATCCACTGAAACAAGAGTTTTGTGAAATGCAATGGATGCATTTGTTTAAACAAATAGACGCTTTACATTTAAAACTGGATAAATGATGTTATACTTTATGAGGATTCATGAGAATTATCTTTACTATCCTCGTATAGCTGATGTTGCTCACCCTTTACTCTGGCAGTGATGCTGGTTTCCGTTAATGTTTCATTTAAAGATGTTAACAACAATGGGTCTTCCTCATCTTATTTCACTTTAATACTTATCTTTTATTTTCAGACGCAGCTTCTTCCTTGTTTACGGTACATTATTGTAGGCGGGGCATTAAATCAATGGGATTGGTAGATGGACAGCATGAAATGATAATTTTCTGTTATTCTCAATAACGTGTTTGTTTAGAAGCATTCTAGTGGACCAGCCTATTATTATTGTAGTTGTGTGAAAGTCTAATTAGCCAATCATATAGGTAAACTTCTTTTTGCAAGGGACAAAAATCAGTTCAGCGTCTGTTTTCTTGTTTTTGAGTCAGTTTTTTTGTACATTTTGATTTCTTTCTGAGAAGAACTGACTACGAACCTTTAGTCTCCGGCTTGCCTGGCAAGTGAACAGCTAACTTGATTTTAATGATTGTTGAGTTCCAACCGTTTTGTTGTTATGCATTTACATACTGTATAACTTAATGCTAAGATATATAGAATACAGTAGGCAGATGTAAGTACTTAACTGTATGTTTTGTATCACAAATAGTACATTTTAACGCAGTAGTACCTATAGTCTATATGTTATCATGTGAGTAGCTATATATTTATAGCCAATAAGTAGACCAAGTGCTATATTATTTTTTGGACCAATCAATCAAATTAATGCGTGTCATAGGGCCACTTGTAAGTTTGCTAAAAAGAGTGAGAGTTGACTACATTACATATAAATGACTAATTTATCATTGAGAAATTAAGCAGAGATAAAAGTAGCCTATCTCGACTTTTCTCGTTACTTTCATAGAGCATTTCTGAAAATTAGAAAAGGCGCGCCATATGAAACCTCTTGGAATGAATTTATTCTGTGTAGAAATTGTCTGCATTTTGATAAATCAATTCAGTTGTTGGCGGGGCCGCTGTTATACGTTTTTACATTTAAGTCACTTGCCCTGATTCAATAATAGTTAATCTTCTAAGTAACAAACCGATGTCAAGCGGAAAGTATATTAAGGAAATCGTCATCATCTTCTCTTTATTCCCAGTTTAACTAGGATCGGCATACAAGTAGACCTACTTCACTCCTCTCGGTCCCACACCATGTCATATATATTTAATAATATGTATAATATATATATATATATATATATATATATATATATATATATATATATATATATTTATAAAGTATGTTAAGCAAATAATTATTAAATGAAATGTGACGTACGGCGCATTGTGCTGTGTATTTTGCATTATTCTCAAATAGATGTTATTTATACGTCATTTAAATTCTGTGCAGCATAGACTTACGGAATAGTAAGACCTTTTTGTTAGATAATGTTAGTCATGTTTCGTTGAATCTGATGAAAAATAACGAAAGACTGAGTGTAATGAAATGATGCAGCGTGTGTGTGATGTTCATTGTACTGTTGTCTATTACTATATTGTATATGATACATAATTAATCGATCAATCAATAAGAATTTAACGTCCGGTTTCTCGCCATGAGGCAATGTCAGGGACGTCTCTTGCAGACTCTATATTCTATAAAGTATGATACACAAACAGGCGCCAAAGCACCACACGATGACGACTGAGTACACAGAGACCACAAGAGAAAGTGAGATCAAAACAGTGCAATCTAAGATCCTAGGCAAGCGGGTCAAAATTTAGACCTATGGCGGAAAGGATTGATTTTTGCCAAGGAAAGTACCAATACAATTGCAAGATCGAAGATCTTGTGGCTGAGATTTTCATATTGTCGGAGCAGAAAACATGAAGGAGTGTCTGGCCATGGCAGATTTAACGTATGTAATTAACAGTCTTATTAGCAGAAACTGTAAGGGATGGTGCATCAAGAAGCACATACATTTGTGTACGTATGATGTTAGAAGTAGCCTAAGCTTTAAGTATAGGGTATATGCAGACAGCAAAATTTAGTTAAATAAACTAGTTAATGCATTTATTTCTATTAACAAGCTTGATTCATTCAATTCATTGGCGTAGCGAAGTGGAGACAGGAGGTACAACCCCCTACCCCTAAGATTTCAAGTAATATTTTATTAATTGCACCTTTATAATTTAATAAATTACAATTATCACACTTTCATCATCATCATAATCCTCCTTTGAATCCCAGTTTAACCAGGGTCGAGATACGAATAGACTGTCTCAAAACCTATTTGTCGTACACCATATCATCAGTCAATCCCCTATTTGAGACTTTTCCATTCGTTAAAATAATTAAATTAATTATTACACTTTATAATTTATAAATTGTAAAGTGTGTGCCTCTCCAAAGTGCCTCCCAGGATTAAAGTGCCTCCCAGGATTAAAGTGCCTCCCAGCATTAAAGTGCCTCCCAGCATTAAAGTGCCTCAAGAATAAATTATGGCTACGCCACTGATTAAATTATAAAGTTTAGTTATATTATAAGAAAGGTGCTGGACAACTTCAATGCTCAGACAACCATCATTGAGCCTTGTCGGCATTGGTGTAACCACGGGGGGGGGGGAGGGGGACACGTTCCCCCAGAATATCTGTCGTGGTTACGTCTGTGCTTGTCGTCGACCATCAGCATATCAGTGGAGCCAGTGGCGATGTCGGTAAGATATTCGACCGCGGATCAGTATGTGCTGACATACTGATTTTTAACATTCATAGTGGAGTGTTCCACGCCTCACTTTCTGATAGACGCCTACACTTGAACTATGAACCAAACTCCACCCAACGTTAGACCGTCATTTGTTAATACAGACTGGCAAATGCGAGGTTCATATTTTAGCCAAACCCGACATTGATATCATTTCTAAAGAGGATTAACCAAAAGTTAATTAAGTTTTAACCTTATTAATTTTATGTACTGAACCCCGTGTGTTGTTCCGAGGTGTGGTACGTTGGACCACTGAAGAATAGGGCAACCGCAGACAAGCTGCCGCGTGTTCGTTAAGAGACGACTAAGGCATGATTTGAGAAAGACACAGGGGACCCACCTCACCATTAAATTTCTTATGATTAACATCATTTAATGGCATAAGGAACTAAACACATGAAGAAATTCTTAAACGAGTCGGTACAGAGAGAGAGAGAGAGAGAGAGAGAGAGAGAGAGAGAGAGAGAGAGAGAGAGAGAGAGAGAGAGAGAGAGAGAGAGAGAGAGACAGAGAGAGAGAGAGAGATGATAGATGTGATAAGAAAAATAAGAAAAACTGGATAGGACATAGTACAGTATCAGGGGGAATGGTTGCTGAAGGATGTAGGCCTACTGTAATAGAAGGAAGATTGCTGGGGAAGTATGCGTGAGTATATTTATCCAGAAGTTGTTAAAATGATTATGACATATTCGGGCTTTAGTTCTTATTTGGCTTCTTTATTCATCACGTAATGGCAATTACCATGCAGTGGCATAGCCGGGATCTAATCTTTTGGGGCACCTTAATCTTTGGGGGGGGGGCACTTTGGGTGAGACACATACTTTAAGCTATATATGCTATTATAGTTTTGTGCTCAATAAAAATTGTACGTGACATCTCGGGGGGGGGGGGGTGCATGTCCCCTAGCTGTCTCCCTTTGCTACGCCACTAAGATATAAAGAAATTTTCATCGAAACTTCATTTATTAAATTTGGATATTTTAGGTTTACTAGATCTTTCACACTGATCAAATAGTCTTTCTTTGTTCAGTATAAAAGAACAGGTGACATGATATTTCAGCAGTAAGTTAGAATAGATAGTACAAGACGTTCTGACCTGCTGAAAATAGCTGTCCGTAATGCAGACAGCTAGCCATAGCTAAACCTTTTCATCATCGAGGGATGGGCGTGGCTAAACATCTTTCGACTTATAACTACACACACACTGTAGGCCTACTGAAAGTTTTGTGACGGAGAGCTTATTTATGGCAGTTAACTATTGAAGGCCGCACAGTCTATGCTGATTGCTGAATGTAACTTAATTGTAGGCCATTATGTGCTTATATGCGCTAGATTCAGTTTTCACATCAATAAATAAATATCGACTTCTTCATTAAATACAGTGTCAGTTTTGTTTGGCAATGATGACCCGCATCCAAAGTAATCCATGATGAATAATTGACGGTGATAAAGTTACAGCACTCCTAGGCCTCAGGTTTCTCTTCTACTTTGCATGCTTAGCGTCCAATTAGAGACCAGGATATCGATGGATACAGAATTCAATACACAAGCATGATGCCTTCAATGGATTGCTGTTCAGATATTTACCGGGATATCGATGCCATTGGAGATCTTAAATAATGCTCATTTTACCGTGCATAGCATCTTTTACGATATTTTCATTACAGTGCTCTACATAAAGTTATTATTATATCCACGCTGCTAAAGCTTGTGCTTATTTACAAACCTCATTCGAACGAGTGCGTCAGAGTTACAAGTACATAAGAACTTAAAAAGGTCCCATAAAAGTCTACAGTGTTATACAGTGATGGCAGCATGTAGATGCTTATAGACCATCTTATACGTCATGTTGTAAATCAAATGCTGAAGAAATTTGTGCGTTATTTTACTGTTAAACTCTTCTAATTTATGCATTCGGTAAATTCACAAATATGATCTATTTCGTTCGTTTTAGAAACATTTTTAGCAATTTCTGTAAGCACCATCCGAATTCCCTTTCTGACGTACCCTTGGATCTTAGTGATTTAATCGCCTTCTACGACATATACAGTCACTGGTTGTTCTATATTTAAAACAACACGGATACAAGACGGGTAATTTACTAAAATTAAAATAACGAATGGAAAACGTAGAGTGCTAAACTGCCTTTGCACTAGTCGCCTTTTTACGAAAACGTTTAGTTTTTTGTTTGAGAAATTCGCGAAGCTGCTAACGCCCGAAGTCATGTTTGCCGCTGTAGATGTTTACCTCTGTAGATGTTGCAATTCAGACAGATGCTGCGACATACAGCAGTTCAATGCCTTGTGAAGTAAACAGCAGCTGTCTTAGTTATCGCAAAAGTCGCTATTTTGATCATCAATCCGAATAATAATAATAATAATAATAATAATAATAATAATAATAATTTGAATCGTTTTTATCAAACCTCAGATTCTTTACATCGGGGTAAAAAAATAAAAATGATAAAAATAATAATAATAATATAAAAATAAAAATAAAAAATAAAAATAATAATAAGAAGAAGAATAATGGTTTAAAGTCCGTTTCCTCATGCGAGAATGATGTCAGGGACGTCCCCCGTCACATGTCACTACAAATAGATTCAGCCCAAACGATCTGAAAAATTATTACACATTTCTTTGGCTTTGTAAAGCTAAGCTACTTTCTCTTTCACCATTAGCGTAAAGCTTAACTAGACCTTAATTAAGCTCAATTGATAAATCCATATAAAATCTATAAAACTGATTGGTTGATATGACTGATATTGCATTAAATATTAATTCATCAGCATCATCTTTCCTTTCATCCCAGTTTAGATAGGGTGGAATACGAATAGACCTTCTCCGCTTCTCTCTCCCATACAGTATCGTCAATAAATTCCCTATAATCTCTTCTATTCGCTTTATAAAATTTTGAAGCAATTTCTGGAGCCTAAGCGCTCAACAATCGGACGCCCTTTCTGATATTGGTTGGATCTTAGTGCTTTAGTTGCCTTCTACGACACGTAGTCACCGATTGGTCGATTCTTCAAAAAACTCTCAAGCAACACGGAGGCGAACGCAATATGGGAACAACGTAACATGCATTGAATATTAAAGATTAAATATTAATATTAAATTGCTTCATATTTACCCCCAAAACATTTGCATACTACAACGGTTCAATATCTTGGCATTGACAATCAATGCACTAAATTGCGTTCAGAAAGGCTTCTTTTAATTAAGTTCATTTACGTGCTCATGAACCCCTCAGTTAGTTCAGTACCGAGCCCTACTTTCGATCTTACATTTTCTCTTCAGTTCATCTCTGAAATGACTCACTGACTGCTCATCGTCAGTGATGGATTTACCATGAAGCACTTTCAGCATAGGCCGAGGGCCCCACGGCCAAGGGGCGCCCCCGAGATTATTTTAAAAGAATATTAAGGCTTCAAAGGGTTATTACTATCTTGGCACAATGCACTTAAAATAAAAAGAATTTGAAGCCATTCTTTACCAAACTTGATTAAAAAAATACTATAGTTTTTGGAAAAGAAATAATATTAATCCAATTGAAGACCTTCTTGGAAATTATTGGTTGTCTAAAGATCATCTGGTAGCTGTAAGTTGTATCCAAATTACTACATTAAGCTTAGATATTGATTAGATATACAATCCTGTTTCTGGACTGTGGATAACATATGAATACTTTTTACTTTTTAAAGTATTATCTTATCCACTGCATTTTGTATCTATTTGTGGGTGGTTGATTTTTTATATCTAGTAAAATATAATTCAGGCGTTAAGATGTTTATGTTTGACGTCCCTGACATTGCCTTATGGCGAGGAACCGGACTTTAAAGTCTTATTGATTGATTGAGTGATTGATTGGTTAAGGTTGGGTGTTGGTGTTAGGGTAAGATTTTTTGGTACCCCCCTTGCGCAAGTGCTTGAGGTCCCCAAAGTTTAAATCCGGTATCCAACTCTAATCTAACCAAATCACATCTCATTATGTCGTATCGATTCGCGCCCTGGTGACATTTGCAGCTTATTACTACATTGACGAGATATAGTGTTCAACAGCAACAACTGAGCACGAACGGGAGAATCTGAGGAACACTTGATGTTCTAACGTTAGAGCTTGTGACGGATTTAATTGTAGTCTCGTAATTTGGATCGATAAGTATCATTATCTTCCGCTGATGAAGAAGTCAGCTGCTAACAGTTCTGTGACATCATTTCTCTAGAGCAGATTGCTGTTTACTATTATTGTTAGTATCTATGTATGTGTGTGTATATATATATATATATATATATATATATATATATATATATATGTGGTATATATATATATAATTATGTATGCATATATATATATATATATATATATATATATATATATATATATATATATATATACGCATGTATATATATATACTGCATACTGTGGCTGGAGCCAGTGGTGATATCGATAAGATATTCGACCGCGTTTCCGTAATGTGACCGGGATACTGAAGTTAAGACCAACCGATATTTGCACGTGTCGTACGAGGTGACTAAGCAAGAATGACGAAAGACAACGGGAAATCACCTCAGAAGCCATTTTTATTTATTTATAGGCTACGAAGTTATGGAAATGGCATTGCCTTTTGTGAAGTGATTAACTTATTGATCTATGGAGTGCTCTTGATGAAGCGTGAAAGCAGACTCTGTGTATGAATTTGTTCCTTGAATCTGCCATTTAACAGAAAACTAGAGAGGCACGTGTTATCCGAATCTTTTTTATTGCAGACTTTTTTTTCTAATGCAGAGAGATTCACGCAGAGCGCTCGATGTAAACTGTGTTTAAGAAGTCGGAAACACTTATGTACGAACACTGACGCTAGCTGGCGACAGAAATTTGGAATTCATGGAAATATTTTTGAAACAATGAGCTACAATTTTTGCCATCTAACTTTAAAGCCTATAAAAATAAACCCTTTTAATGACACTCATGTTGCATGGTTTTAGTTTTGTTAATATTGCCACGACAGCCTGCTTCAAATTTTCTCACCGCGGCAGTCTAAAAGAACAAATAGAACGAGAGAGTGAAAGAAAAAGAGAGGAAAATTAGATATAAAATGAGATTGACTGAAGAAAAAAATTGAGGGAAACTGATGAGTTAAGAAAGGAGTATCGGAGGTGTGGAGAAACACAGAGACATATATCACGTACGTGCTGAGGCTATTAATGTTAGAGACCGTAAAAGTATAAAAGCAAGAGAGACAGAGAAACTGAAAATTAACTAAACACATCTAGATTGACAGAGAGAGAGAGAGAGAGAGCGAGAGAGCGAGAGAGAGAGAGAGAAAGAAAGAGAGAAAGAGAGAAAGAGGGAGAGAAAGAGGGAGAGAAAGAGAGAGAGAGAGAGAGAGAGAGAGGGAGTGAGAAGGGAAGCTGGAAAATATAGTTTATGACAAATGTTAAAAGACGAGCGACAGAAATACAACTAATGAGATTGTTAAATAACAAGAAATACAATCAGGTTTAAACGTTTAGCAGAATATACTCACGCTCACTCAACTCTCTTAGAACACTGAAGTCTGCGCAATTATCTGCAGTTTCTCAGAAGCCCATAGTTAGCTAAATCACTGCTGAAACTGATATTTATGTCGTCATAAACGTATGTATTTTTACTTCTTACAAATGAAATTGTAGAATAACTGAAGCAATGATTTCAGTGGTTAGTCGAATAAGGTGAAAATAAGTGATACTAAGCATACTGGACGTGGATGCAAGGATCTCTAGGTAACTAACTTTATAACTGCTGTTCTGTAAGCTATTGATAATGTTATTGAAAGCATTAAATCATATTTAGTATTTTGAAAATATTTGTAAATTTTTTCTGACATTTTCGTGGACTTTCGTTTATTCGCTTATCAAATTGGTTGTATATAAATTTGTTGACAGTTCTAATGAACTCTATTTTATTTTGACATTGATGCCAAAATATTCTGTTAATATTAAAATGGATTGAAGTTCTGCACTAAGTTACTTTCTTGGAATTGGCTGATGAAAGGATAGGCTACTTTCTACACTTTCAATATATATATATATATATATATATATATATATATATATATATATATATATATATATATATATATACATGTATATATATATATATATATATAGGCCCTATATATATATATATATATATATATATATATATATGTATACTGTATATATATATATATATATATATAGGCCAATAAATATAATATATATACATGTATATATATATATATATATATATATATATATATATTATACATTATACAAAAACAATGCCATCAATATAAAATGCAACTTTTAAATAATTTCTCTTATTGACGTATTCAATATGTGATAACCCTCTAAGTCCGAACAAGTTGCTAATTTTTATATCCTACAAATTCATCATTATAGAGTAAGCAGTATATATATATATATATATATATATATATATATATATATATATATATATATATATATATATATATATATATATACTGCCTTAAATGAATCAGTATCTCACATTCCCTCCAGTATTTTTAAAAGTAGCAGATCCAAGGCACTTTTTCATACTCAGAGTATGACTTCACACTTCATGATAATCACTCCATAGATCAAATTGATAATCTCTTCCGAAAGGCGATTCTTCAGCCACACCCTTTTGCAACTAATAAATCTAAAACATGTGCTTTCTGTGTTAGCTTCTATTTGTCTTCTTTTCTCTATTTGAAACCGCATGAGAATCTCCATAGCTAACTTTATATTCATAATTTAACATGAGATTCATTTAAACATGTCATTTAAAGAATTTAAAGAATGTCTCAATAGCGCAATGGTTAAGGGTGTAGAAAATACGTCATGAAGTTTTAAATGACAGAGCCTGAGGTGAATTGAACTCTCGTTGGTTCGAATCTCAGCCGCGCTGATCTGAGAGTAAAATCTCGGACATTCACTGGACTGGTTACACGGACAATGGACTAAATTGCCTAACGGATATAACATGTGGTATTAAAAGTGATAGATATCAACATAGTTGATCATTTCACTATAATGTGTGTTATTATTAAACACTCTTAGTGCCTCCGGTGACTGTTATTTTATTGTTAACTGATTGATTGGTGCCAAAACATAGCTGAGGGAGTAGATCAATGCTCAAATCAGTTCATCAATCAATAGGTATATTTATAAACGTATCCCTCTACAAAATAAAATGCAACAGTAGCACTGAATGAATATATATATATATATATATATATATATATATATATATATATATATGGATATATATATACATATATACACATGAATATATACATGTATTTATACATGCATATATGCATGTATATTGACATGTATATAAGCTATATATATATATATATATATATATATATATATATATTATATATATATATAATATATATATAATATATGTATAATAATATCTATATAATAATAGACAGACTGGGGCAAAAAAAAATAATCCCTTAGCGAAATCTCAATAACTTTAAGAAAACTCAAAATATCTCTACAAAATTTACGGAGCTTCTAGGGGAGGAATTTCTGCGTATATCCTGCAAATTTGATGAAAATATTTTCATTAGTTACGAAATTACAGCATTTCTAAAAGAAAAGTGCTAAAATCAATTTTAACAAGGCTTTTCGAAATGTCAGTCGTTCCTTTTAAAGAAAATAACGACCCTGAAAAGGGCCGTTTACTTAAGTGGTGGAGTTTAAGCCTGCACTACCTTGTTAGCTACTCCAATAGAAGATGCTTTAAATTCGTTCTTCTGTTAAAATTATTCCTAAATTTTGAAGAAAATATCCAGTAGTTTTGTTTAAATAAGCCTTGTTAAAATTGATTTTAACATTTTTTCGAAGAAACGCTGTATTTTCATTACTTCTAAATATATTTTCACCAAATTTACACGATATATGTATAAATTTCTCCTCCGGAAGCTCCGTAAATTTTGTAAAACAATTTTGAGTTTTGTCCAAGTTATTAAGACTTCTGGTAAAAAGAGCCTTGTTAAAACTGATTTTGCACTTTTTTCGTAGAAACGCTGTAATATTTTTTCTGCCCAATAGATTTTCATAAAATTTGCAGGATATACGTAGAAATTCCTTCCCTAGAAGCTCAGTAAATTGCGTAGAGATATTTTGAGTTTTCTTAAAGTTATTGAGATCTCGCTAGGGGATTTTTTTTGCCCCAGTCTGTATATATATATATATATATATATATATATATATATATATATATATATATATATATATATATATATATGATGAATGAAATAGTCTAGTGACTAAGGATCACGGCCAGTAAGCAATCATCCAGTATAAAGTCAATGCACCAAGTACAGTTCTTTTAATCATATTTTAAATTCAACTCAGAATTAATGTTTTCATTAATATATTAATTTACTCCGTGGGCGACTGTATATTACGAAGTGAAAACATCAGAAAATACTGCCGTCTCTAAAATGCTTCTCATTTTCAAAGAATTAAATATAACTTGCTCAACTTGTCACGTTACTGTAATGAAATACACTAGCAAAAAGATTAAATACTCCATTAATATATATGTAATTCTAACTACACCGAGGCCATATTTGTTAGTTTAATATTTTAAGTAGATTATGATAATGTAGATTGTTATTGTTTTCCCTGCTAGTCACGTATCATTTTAAATAACCATGGAAGTGTATAGAAACATGCATTAATAAATGGAAACTGATACGACGATAGGCATAGACGCAGCTGGCTTAAGTCAGCGCGAAAATTTCGGAAATGCGAAGGAAATATGTGAACTCCATTTGAAATTTACGATAGATCGATTGGCGTTTTAATTCAATAAACGGATTTATAATTTATAAACCTCAAAATTTACTCCTAGTAACTAATGCAATATCAAATGATCCAATACAGTTATAATGAATTTAAAGATAACCTTAGTATGCAAAAAATCGTTCAGCCGTAAATTTGTATATTTCTAGACTCGGCTAATAGACTTCATGGCATTCACTACCTTTATTTTCATATGTATAATTCATGCAAGCCTACCATAATTATATTATAAAAACTTCTACTATTCGATAAAATTCTAGGGCCTATATTGAATATTACTATGGACAATAATATACAATACATGATACTCAGTATTTGAAACAAACGCGCTTGGTATAAAGTGATTTCATGTTTTAAAATATTCCATTTGACTCTATTACAATCTAAAATGCAAACTTAGCATAGCTTTGCTGTTCAACTGGCGAGTAAGTATGGTTGTAACTAGTTAAATCCCTATTTTGTATATTATTCAATAGACCAATTGTGCTACGATCCAATTATTTCCATAACGGAAGTATAGAGAATTGCCAGCTAATTACTACTTGAGAGGTCGGGAGAAGTATTGCGGAATAAAATATGCAGTAAACTGTTAATCTAGTAGTCAATAGTTGACATTGTGGTTATTATTTGGCGGAGTGGTCAATAATTGTCGAAATGGTCAATAATTATAATTGTTCTAGTTGGTAGTAGTTTTCCTAGTTGGATTTATATTTTGTACTGGCTGTATGGCCCTGGTCTTACGTTTCTTCCCTTAGTTCTTTCTTTGTCGCCACCTACGACACCTGAAACTAACGGATGGCCTATTCGTCAGTGTCACGGACAAAATACTGCAATATCTTTAGTTGATCTAATGATAAATAATTCTCTGATTGATCTATAATTTTACTCGTACTAGAGGTCGATTAAACAATAATAAACAATTATTCTAACAATTCTAGTAATCACTTCCCTGACATCATCCTTGGATAAGGAAACGGACGATAAACCTTTATTATTGTTATTATTATTATTATTATTATTATTAATCCATGACTGAGCGAGTAATCAGTAACTGTTCTTCTATGTGTCAGCCGTTGCCGCATGAGACTCGATTCCAGAGGGTCATGAACTTCAGCGCGATCATCAACGACACGAGGGGTAACTCAACGGGAGTAAATGAAGGAAGTGCCAACACCATCACCGCCTCAGAAGCCCTCAAGGCTCTCTACATCGTCATAGGCGTGTTTGGGTTTATCTCAAACATCTACGTCATCGTCGTAATAGCGCTATATAAGCCCATGCACAAACAACTCACCAATGTCTACATCATAAATCAGAGCATCGTCGATTCGACGGTGGCCACCTTTCTTTTCTTCACGACCATATTTGCCGATACTGGTAGAACACGCGTGCAGCACAATATAGCCGACGAAGCCATATGTCGCCTGTGGTACACAAAGATGCCTCTTTGGGGGCTTCTCGTGACCTCTAGCTACGGTATAGTCGCTTTAACCTTCGAGCGCTTCCTCGCTGTGGTGTATCCCATCTGGCACAAGACAACCTACTCGAAGAATAAGATCATGATCGGGCTGACTCTGGGTTTTGCTTGGTTCATCGGACCTGCCTTCAACATTGGCTACATGACACCAAGTGCGATGATTACAGAAGAAGGCAAGTGCACGGTCTATTCTGTCTGGCCCAACAAAAGAACCCAGACAGCTGTTGGGATCTTCACGGTGTTCCTTCAGTACCTAGTACCTCTTGGTCTGCTCAGCTACGGTTACACCAGGATGGTGTTGGTTCTGCACAAGAGAGTCGAGTCCAATGAGGGACCGGGTTCGTCCGGTAAGGGCGAGAATGGGACTAGTGGAGGTAAAGAAACCAAGAGAAATGAGAGCATGGCTAGGGCTAGGACAAACGTCATCAAAACCTTGGCGATCATTGCTTTCTTCTTCATCTTCTGTTGGACGTGGAATCAGGTTGGTAAATACCATTGAAATGGAAAGTTCTTTTATTTCCGAACGCATAAGATGCATTTGGTGTTCAGCTCAGACTTAAGCTATGATAAAGACATTTTAAATCCATATTATAATCCATATTTTCTTTCCACCGTAGACGTTTTTCATATTGCATGACTGTTTTTTTATTATCGGACAGGCACCGCTTAGGAACTTTTTCTTCAGCACATGGTTTTTTTTCAGATCGTTTAGGGTGAATCAATTTGTGGTGACATGTGATGGGGGACGTCCCTGACATCATCCTTGTATAAGGAAGCGGACGTTAAGTCTCTATTTTTATTATTACATCCCATTGACCTTTCCTCCAAGAGAACCGATTAAATTTAGTTATGCGTTACAGACCATGATTAATTCTGACGCTTTGCAGTTCATAGCTAGAGTTAATCAGGAAGAGGTCAGTTAACAGGAAGTCATCAAGTTGTCAGGCTGCGGATTAGTAGGTGTAGGATTCAGATTCAGTGCTCGCTCAGTCACTGGTGTGCTATCGAGACAGAATACTGATGTTACTTTAGGCTTAAGAGGATGATAATAAGATGATGATGATATTTACTGATGTTACTTTAGGCATATCTCGAGTTTTAAGAGTAAAATCTCGGACACTTACGGGACTGGATACAAGGAAAATGGAATAAATTGCTAACGGATTTAATATGTGGTATTAAAGTGATAGATATTAGCGCATATAATGTGTGTTATTAATATTATTAAGATGTTATTTTTAGCAGCTTAAATGCCGAATATCGGCAAACAAGAGCGGTTGAACTGCAATTTTACTAATCCCGTAAATCTATCGGTTGCTTTTGGGCAATAGGGGCCTACATATTTAGTTATCTAGTATCCAGGAAAGGGTATGATAACTCCGTACGGTCCACAAGTATACAGTTGCAATTACACCTAAAAGAAAATGAAAACAGTGAAGTATGAACAATAATAACAGGAGTGATTATAAAACGAGAGAATGTGAAAAACTTAAACAAAAACATTAAGAAGAAATATTTAAATTGTTAGTCTAATTGTTAATGCTATTGTTACCTGTTCTTACTCCTATTAGATGCTATATTGAAATCATAGATAGGTCTATACTTTTAACGACATTTTGTGCATTTGGATTATCATGTTTAGGTTTATTATTTGATGTACTACCTCGGTTATTCCAAGTCGGATTTCACGAGTAATTTCTACAACTTTACGGTCATCATGGTCTTCGTCAACTGTTGCGTCAACCCTATCGTCTACTCAATCAACTACGCTCAGTTCAGGGCAGGGGTGCAGCACGTCTTCCTAAGGAAGAAGATTAGGCCTGAGGGCGCCACGGTCAGTGTTACCACAGCCGCCGCCGCCTAAGCGTTGAACAAAAGCAACAACAGAAGCCGTGGTAAGAGACCACTGCCGACTAAACGACGAAAAACAACAGCAATAGAACTTCTCAAGGATCATCGTAATTATATTGCTACAACACCGCGAACCAAAGACAAGTATGTCAATGGAAAGTCTGTCAGTGGATAGTCTGTCAGTGGAAAGTGTGTCAGTGAAAAGTCTGTCAGTGGATAGTCTGTCAGTGGATAGTCTGTCAGTGGAAAGTGTGTCAGTGGAAAGTCTGTCAGTGGAAAGTATGTCAGTGGAAAGTCTGACAGTGGAATGTTTGTCAGTGGAAAGTCTGACAGTGGAAAGTCTGTCAGTGGAAAGTCTGTCGGTGGAAAGTCTGTCAGGGGATAGTCTGTCAGTGGAAAGTCTTTCAGTGGAAAGTTTGTCAGTGGAAAGTCAGTGGGACGTCTGTAAGTGGAAGGTCTGTCAGTGGAACGTTTGTCAGTGGAATATCTGTATGTGGAAAGCCTGTCAGTGGAAAGTCTGTCAGTGGAAAGATTGTCTTTCAAGCAGTGCCGTGCCAGAGTTCTTGTTTCTGGAAAAGGACACAGTTCAAGAAATAAATTTACGCGAGCTTCCTGACTCATAAATTAAGTTGTAAATACTATAATGCTAAACTTTTGTGCAAAAGGTATATAAGGGTGTTTCTAGTTTTTCTAGTTGTAGATCTGCGTGTGATGCTATGCAATCGTTGAATAGTTGAGTATAATGTCGTTGATGTTGAGCTAACGTAATAAACCGACTTACCGAGAAAATAGTTTACAAAAACTAAATTTTTCAGGATAGACAATTTTACGACTCCTATTGGTCTAAGTTGGAATGAAGGAGATCAGAATGAAACTCTCCTGCTATCTTTCCTTGAATCCCAATTTAGCTAGGGTCGGAATACAAATGGATTATTCAATTCTTGTTAGAAAATTTTGTAGAAATTTCTGGAACCGCACTATCAGAATGCTCTTACTGCTGATAGTTTGGATCTTAGTGCATTGTCTCCTTTTACGAAACATGTAGTCCACGGTTGGTCTATTCTTCAGCGATCTGGGCACAGCGCGGGTACTATTATTTATACAGTATCTACAAATCTGCAAAATTGTGATTAATTTCATATGACTAAACTTATAAACTAAATTCAATTAGTTAACCAATTAAATTAAGACTAACTGTTACTCGACGGAGTCTGAGTTCAATAAATGGAAACAAATTTGTCAAGTAATGCACTCCACCAGCTCGAATTAGAATTTTCCATAATTTCAAGAAATAGGAATATAACATCTTTTACTTTGATATTTTATACATTATGGAGATTTTAAACTTATTCAGTTATTTATTATATTACAAGTATATTATATTATATTATAAATTACTTAAAATAATTTAGTAAATTACTATTTCGGCTCAGATGACTTTTGCAATCTACTGTTAACGTGGCAACTAATTTTCAACTATCTACTAAATAGCAGCATTATGCAAAATAATTTATTATTTGCAAAATTTCCTGTCATAAATATTTGCGAGTTGTAGGCTAAGTCGGACCATTTCTAAACATTCATTAATCGGTTCGTCAAGAACAGAAGCTGCTTAAAATAGTAATAGTAATTTTGTGCCTAGGGTAGGGTATTTCAACAGAGCAGTCATTCAGCGACTCGTAGACTGTAGATTTAAAAAATATTATCAGCTCTACAGAATACCGTTATGTACTAATTAATATTAATTATTTGAGTGGCTTTCTTCTCCGTGATGTGCCCGGGACGCTGAAGAATAGACCAACCGTAAACTACATATGTATTAAGAGGCGACTGAGCAAAAACTAAGAAAGGCAACTTTAAACTAGAGATGGGAATCGAACCGAACCCGAACCGAACCGAACCCTAAAATCTAGAATTTTGACCGAACCGAACTCGAACCCAGACTCTGGCCGAACCGAACCGAACCCGAACCCAGACTTCGTCCAAATCGAAATGAAGCAAACTCTTGGAGTTCCTTTCTTCTTCACCAGCCTGACATTAAATAGAGATAGTTAGAACAATACAAATACTTATTAGCTTTTGCATTTACATGTCTTACAGTATCTAGTAGCATAAGGAAAGGCTGGTAAGGCTGGTTCCGACACAAATTTTAAAATGGTAGCAGTTCAAAGGAATGGTAACGGGAAGCGAGACGGGCCTACAGAAGATAATGGATAGTCTGAATGACTCGGATTTGAAATATGGAATGAAGATTAACACCAAAGAGACAAAAGTGATGAGAGTATCCCATAAAAATCTGAAAATGCTTGACTCAATCTAGGTGGATTTGTTCTTGTTAAATTCAAATTATGAATTTTTTCTAATTTTAGTGTGCTACTTTAATAATTTTGCAGCCAGATTTACAAATAATTATACATGACATTCTATATGTGTTAAGGCTATAATTATGCACCATAGCGATGCAATAATTTCATAACTATTTTCGTAACTTCATAATTGATCTGAGAGTTTCAAATTTGAAACCCTAAGGTAAATTGTGAAGCTTATTATTGGTCAGTTGATAGCAAACGGTGTACATTATGATCATTTTCTATGGAATTACACGTGTTTACCAAATCATCTTTATTTGACACTTTTATGTTACTAAATTGCACTTTGTCTCTGAAATATTGGATCAAATTTTAGCCAAGACATTTCCACTTAATTATAAACGTATCTAATATACATGTATATAGGCCTATAGTGACAATAAAAATTAGAAGACTGATGAAGCATTTTTTTGCTTGTTATAATCCAGGACAGTATTTCAGATACAATAATAAAGCTAAATATCTATATTATGAACATTTGTTGGTCAACTAACAATATTTTAAGAAATGTACAGTAATAAATACCACTTCTCTCCATTTTTAATTTTCATATTTTTACCCAGGTGAAAAAATGTGGCAGCTATTATGACTTAATGAATTTTTAAGCATATTTACCAAAAGCCATTTTAAACATGTTTGTCATAACCATGATTATTATAAGTAAAGTTAAACAATTGCAACATTATCCAAACCAAATCTTTACGAACTCGAATCGAACTCTTGCGGGTTGGAAAGCAAGCCGAACCCGAACCGAACCCGAACCCTTGTTAGAACCGAACCCGAACCGAACCGAACTTTCATTTTCAACGAACCAAACCCGAACTCTGGAAATTCATAAAATTCTCATCTCTACCTTAAACCATCTCAGAAGCCATATAATCCCAAGCTATAGGCTACGTTATGCTGTGGACAAGGCATAGTCTATTGTGAAGGGATTAGCTAGTTGATCGATGGAGTGTTATTTATGGATAATGAAAAGCAGCATGAGTATGAATATGTATTATTTTATTCCGGCTGTTACTCTAGGAGGTGCCATTGTTTATAACTTAGGATTGGCAATCTAACGAGCTAGATGGGCAAACCATAGGACTCGGTGATCAAACCCACGTACTGGCTGGACTAAATCCTTTAAAACTGAGTGGATAAACCATAACTCTGAGTGGGTTAATCCTATAGGATTGGGTGGTAAACCATAACTCTGAGTGGGTTAATTCTATAGGATTGGGTGGTAAACCATAACTCTGAGTGGGTTAATTCTATAGGATTGGGTGGTAAACCATAACTCTGAGTGGGTTAATTCTATAGGATTGGGTGGTAAACCATAACTCTGAGTGGGTTAATTCTATAGGATTGGGTGGTAAACCATAACTCTGAGTGGGTTAATTCTATAGGATTGGGTGGTAAACCATAACTCTGAGTGGGTTAATTCTATAGGATTGGGTGGTAAACCATAACTCTGGGTGGAGTAATCCTATAGGATTGAGTGGTAAACCATAACTCTGGGTGGGCTCAAGCAAGTCTCATAAAAGTGTTTTATGAAAATGAAGTTGTTAATAACTGTACAACGTGAGAAAATTATTGGTTGTAAATAAAGATATCGTCATTTTACTAGTTCAGTGGAATTTCTTAACATCACGTAGGCTATAAAATGTGGAGAAAGCTCTTAATATTGGGTCAGTGAAAAAAATCAAACACTCTGAAGCTTTAACAAATGAAAGTTACTAACTTTTCCATTACTTTAAAAAACGATTAACGTATTCTATTGACTAATCAAATAATATTTATCTTTGATTCTATATTTAAAATCACTATTATTATATACTGTGTATATTGTAATTGGAAACTTATAGATAGCCAATATAGAGTGAGGTCTCTACAAGTATGTATAAATACAGTATGATATATAGTATACAATAGTAATCTGCATGCATATATTGTATGTATATAATATATATTTATACCTGTATATATAAATTTATATATATATATATATATATATATATATACTGTATATATACTAATTAGCCACCAACTGCTTTAAGATATTACAATACAGTAATAGAACTTTCCTAAAAAGTTGCATTATCATTATTATTATTATCATTAGCATCGTTATTATTGCATTATTATCAGTTGCATTATCTACGTCACTAGCTCGGTTGGAAGAGTGCAGTTATCAGAAGGTACATTTCTCTATTTCAAATACTACACGAGGCAATTTTCGAATCTATTAGGGAAAATTTTTATCTGATTTGATAGCCAAGCCTAGCACGATTAACTTAGGCTTACATGTGCACGCTGAAGACTTTATGTAATTACAACCTGTCGAATTATTCAATATTATTAGCTCCATTAATAAACCTGTCCAACACTCCCAATACATGTGAAATATTGCAGACTTATCACGCGACAATAATAATAAATTACTTTTAAGAGGATCATTCAATCGTATATATTAAGATGAACTTTCTGCTTTTCTCTGATTCTCACGATGTATTGAGATATTGCTACGAAGAGACCGTAACCTTCAAACAAAACTCATAATCTTGTGAATTAAACTACTTATAAAAGCAGAATCACCCGATGTAGGTCTCAGGTCTTGATGGCAATCATAAATTATCTCTATGGAATGTGCTATTTGTTGGTAGATAGATTATGAGGTTATCTTAACTAGTTTTAAGTCAAATTTGTTAAAATTAAGACTTAGACAAGAAAGCATTCTGCATCGAATATGGTCTAATTAACAATTTAAAACATGATTTAATAAAAAAAGCTGTGGTTTTTAATAATACAAATTCGACTGATAAAGTTTGACTTTCATACAGAATAACAGAAACGATGTGGTTTGAATAAATGACACATTATTAATTATAATAACACTTACAAACTTCGTTATATGTACTAATGAGTTGGTAAGATCTCGAAATAGATATACATTTACAGCATTGTACATCGTTTAAAAAAGCTGAAAAAGCTAAGGTTAACGTCAGTTTCCTAACTCGAAAGCGATGTCAGTGACGTGTGAGCCCAGGATTTGAACCCCGCACATACTGATCCGCGGTCGAGTATCTTACCTACTTCGCCACTGGCTCCAGCCAGCCGTCCGTTCCCAAGACTTCGTGATTATCCTGGATTCAGGCGAACTATATGTTAAGAAGTCTTTAATACATGACGAGATATTATTAAACTAGATAGAGCTATTATTAAACGAGATATAACTAAACAATTCCACTAAACTTATTCGATAAAAAGTCATCTAATGGAACGAGGTTTAGCGGCGTTGAATTCTTACTATGACCTTCATGAACATCATCACGCCGGAGAAGAAAATCACGAAACGGTAAACTTATGAGTTTTTCTTGTGAAATAAAAAAAATAAATGAGTCCATGCACTGAGTACACTGAGTCCAGTGAGTCCACCATTGAGTCCTTGCAAGTGGACTTTACTTGCAAGTGGACTTCACTTGCAAGGTCGCAGGCTGATTTACTTTTTTCAGAAATATATCTATATTACAGTGTCAATTAGACACTGTAATATAGATATATTTCTATATTATATGACACTATATGCACTGATTCCAAACAAAAATACAAATAGTGATACAATAAAATAATACAAGGTATCAGATAGTTTGCATGAACATGAAAAAGCTGGTAAAGGCTAATATTAACGTCAGTTTCCTCAATCGAAAGCGATGTCAGTGACGGGCGAGCCCAGGATTTGAATTATGCACAGACTGATCCGCGGTAGAAGATCTTACAGATATCGCCACTGGCTGGCTCCAGCCAGCCTGAACAACATCAACAACATCCGTCAGGAAAGATGATATACATTTTATCTAGCTGACCACCGTGAAATCGAAGTTTTAATTACAGGTAGTATACACTTACCTCATAAATAAAAAAGTGAATTGAATGTCATGTTTATTCAATATGATGATATCTCCATATAGATGTAGCATATATTTTATTAATGTTACATCGTTTATTAATCTTGCAATTTTACTTAAAGTCACATTGTACATTACCATGCTCTAGCGTTCTGATTGGCTAGAACTTAATACATTTACACGTATATATATGTAGAGATAGATTTCATGCACTATCCATTAAATCGTTCTATTAAACCGTTATATCAAAAAGCTGCTGTAGTCCAGTGGCTAAGGTGTTAGGATTTAGATCTTGACGTCATAGGTTCGATTGCCGCTCGCGTAATTGTGTATGTTTAGGGAAAAGTTTAGGGTTTGGATTTGGGTTATGTTTAGCTATTAGCTAAAACGTTACAGTTAAAACCTGTGGTAGAAAATATACAAGCGTTCCGGAGCACTAAACAATTGAGTGGCGATGCTATAGGCATAGCCTTGATTTCCATGTCAAGTTATACTCAGTTACTAGGTTGTACTATATAAAATGATTAGAGAATAATATTTAATGCTCATAAATCGTTCCGATATAAATATTACACACTACATAAGCTGAAGGACGGTGCTGTTTATTAGAGGCGCCATGCGTTTCATCCGAAGTCCTAGTTCATGATACAGTTCACTATGTATACCATTATCACTATATATATATCATTATCATTTATTTAATGCATTATGAGACTACATCCAATCTTCATTGTATCTCATTTATTTTGTAATTTTCTCCGCTTCTCTTCATTTTTCTTTATTTTCTTTAATTATTCCCTTTTTAGTTCTCCTTTTCTTTTCATTTCTTTTGTAGAACTATTCTTTCTTTAATTTCTTTCTTTCTCTTTCTTTTTTCCGTATTTCTTTCTATCTTTCTATCTCTCTCTCTCTTTCGCTCTCACTATTTCTCTGTCCAGTTCTCTCTCTCTCTCTCTCTCTGTCTCTCTCTGTCTCTCTCCTCTCTCTCTCTCTCTCTCTCAATGTTTTGACCTATACGTAATTTCAACACATTTCGTAACTGCGCAAAGCAAGTATAAATAAAAATAGAAGTTGGGTTCACTGTTTGGGTCCCCTTTCAATCATAAATTTAATATTTACAGCTCATAAGTACCGTCGGCGTCTTGCTTTGTAGAATTTGTTTATAGTAGAAACTGGAAATAATAAATTTACATAACTATAAGCACACTAGATATGTTTATTATTTCCCGCGCCCGCGTTGTGTCCGCATAAGTGCGTGAGTATACCGGAGCTGAGGAAGACAATTAAAAACTAGTTCTGAAGTCATCTAAAGGTTGCTTTAAGGATTAGTGCTTCTACGTTTGTTTTTTTGCAATGGTATGATTCTTAATATATATATATATATATATATATATATATATATATATATATATATATATATATATATATATATATATATATATTGTATATATATGAATATATATTAATCATAGAATGATTCTTAATCATATATATTATATCTATTTTTTAGTCGTTAGGACTCTCGTTCATGATCATGAAAGCAGAGAAAATAATTATACACACATGTACATACATTGGATCTGCCACTCACTTAATATTGCCTGAACATTGGAAAGAAACAATTGCACAATGAATTCGTACAATTATTATGAACCATAGGTGAAAACGACGTCAAACCAAATAAAGACAAACCACCTCATAAGCTACAGTGGCTATCGCGGAGAGCATTTTTTTAAATAATGAACTATAATTAAACTCAGAGTGCTAGAGTTCTTAAAGTTCAGACAGAGCTTTGTGGGAAAACTTGTTCTGAAGATTGAATGCATTCCAAAGCTGAGTAATGTCACTAATTTGTATCATTTCATAACTTAATGTAAGTTACAGATTTATTGCAGAGAATAATAAGACGACATAAGTGTCTTGTTATGTCATATACTTTACTAGCTGAAATTGGCGACATAGTAGATTGAGAGTCTATTAATTGAATTTAATTTATTGCTTTAACGTAATTTACACCTGCGACCTTGATTATTGCTGTAAAAACCTGTGGTCATGCTAGTATAAAACGTATGGCTATATAAGACTCTAAACTGATTAAACATAGGAAACGGAATAACATAAATTGACGTAATTATTGTACAATAGATCTGCATAGTAGGTTGCTTTAAAATATTACGATTGCTTAGTAATTATTTTCTGTATATATCTGTATTTATATGTTATTGTAGTTGTTGCATAATTAATTTATGCAATAACTCAATCAAATGATAAAGGATAAATGGAAACATTTAGTATTAAAATTTATTAACTTTTATAATTTAATGTAAAATCATTTAGTTTTACTACATGAATATTGATACCAATAATATTGAAGTTTAGTGCTGAATTGCTTTTGTATAGACCTAAGTGAGGTTATTTGTAAAAAAAATTAGGCTAGAACTAAACTTTAGGATTGGCACATTATATGATATAGTTTAAGGGCTTACCATTACTGTAAGGTACACATTTGTAGCATTTTTCAGCAGGGTGACTTTGAATATTTTGTTGAATCGAGTTACAATATTGCATCGGAGCAAGTTTAAATTTGAGCAGAATACTCGAATATCTTTATACTGCTATTCAGATCAATTTTGAATTGAGACATCTACAATTTCTATATACATGTACAAAGCTGCAAGGAATTTTCTATTTAACCGCTTTAAACAATCCCATAGAAAGATGTCTATAATTAGATCCGTGATATTCGTTGTAATTGTAAGATGTGTCCTAGGACAAGACACGGCGGAGCACGTGATATCGGTGAGTCCGCGGGACAGAGTTCTAGTTAGACTTCAAGAACGAGAAGAAATATTGGTGACTTTCAGCTCAAACGTTACCATAGACAAATCACAATTGACTTTTAACTGCAGCTCGATGAATGAGCGTATCGCCCGGGCTGTGACAGCTGGAAACAAAAGCACCGAAATCTGGCAAGGAGTTCAAAATCACACATTTCACTGTCTCATCGAACCTGTCCGGTTAGGAAGAGCTAATATATCAGTTAGTGTATCACTGATAACAGATAGCGGTGAAGTGATAGAGCAGTTTTCACAAGGGTCCGCAGTGGAGTATATTCAAGCGATTGTGGTTCAGCCAAATTCAGTCTGGAATGATGTGGTTCAGTTTGGTCTGCTGGCTGCTTTGGGGCTAAATTCTATCGCTTTCGGTCTGAAGATCGACTGGGAGAAAGTGAAGGATTTCATAAAGAAGCCGTGTGGAATCTTTATAGCATTCGCTTGCCAATATGTTATTCTTCCAGCGGTATAATTCTTATGTCTACCTTAAATATACTATTTGTGTTTTAACTTCAAATTTTTATCGCGCATTATCGCGCTGCAATTTCCTCGTGTTATGTCCGGGTTGTTTGAAGAATTGACCAACCGGTGACTGCACGTGTCGTAGAAGGCGACTAAAGCACTAAAATCCATACCAACGTCAGAAATTACATTCGGTTGGTGAGCGCCGAGGCTCCAGAATTTGCTACAAAAATTTAAACGAATAGAAAAGTATAAAATAGGGGATTGACGGATGATATGATATAAAATAGAGAGGATTTGAGACAGTCTATTCGTATCCTGACCCTAGTTAAACTGGCATTCAAAGGAAGATGATGACGATGATGATGATTAAGCCTGCAATTTATCGTTACACGAGATATCTACAGTTATATCACTATGTCCTGTAAAATAACCGTTCCTATAAACTTATACCTACCATCAATCTGCTTTCACGCATCCACTTAAACGATAAAAATTTAATCTCTTTACAAACGGCAATGCCTTTTCCCCACTTTAATTGCTTAGCATATCTCTCTCTCTCTCTCTCTCTCTCTTAGTGCACTGCTTACTGGCAGGTTCATGGTATAAAACGCCTCCATCTTCCGTTTTCGTCTTCATGTCCACATACGAGTGGATCATTAAATCATCTATAACATTCCTTGGACATATCATATAATTTTGGGTGATTCTGCTTATAACGAGGTGGGCCTCCTTTGATGCCTTACTCAGCTTTGACTAACACCTACTGGGCAGGGCGTAATTACCTGAGAACACTATCCTGTCTAACCAAGAGCGCGTATACTGTATATTGCGCTCAAAAAGTAATTGCGCTATTGTTTGGGAGTAGTTTATCTATTGGAAAAATATGGTTCCTGAGATGATTTCCTTTAGCCTTCCCAGCTCTTATTCTGTCGTCTCTTGAAACAAATGCGGTTTACAGTTGATTTATTCTTCAGTGACCGAGTTGCATGTACAACACGATTTACGTGATGTATATTTAATTATAAAATTGAAAAAAGTTCTCTTGTAAGTCATTTCGGATGTGCAAGCAACGAGCGAACCAGGCCCTAGATTTCTTCACGATTTGGAAATTAGTAGAAATCGGTACATAGTGGGTGACTGCTGCAGAAAATGATGAACTATGCGTAATTTTTTAAGTATACGTTTAGTATGCGATTTCGTGAAGATATCGATCTTACGCCGTTTTAATGATAATTGCAATTAGATGTGGTAATTGAATTAGGCGTTAAACAATTGTACTGAGTTCGAAAATTTTAAATTTAAGTTTTTAAAAGTGCACTAAAACCTTTTATGTTGGTACGTTAACTCATCCACACTTTTGATTGATTTTGTTTTCCAAGTTATCTGCTAGAAATTAGACTTGTAATGTCATTTGGATTGGCTTTTAGGCTTCATAATGCTAAACGCTCTCATGAACTGTTGTCATGTTTGACCTTGTTGCTTTAATGTCCTTGTTTTTATCAAAGACTTACATATTATACTTGACGTAAATAGGTTTTGAGAACAAAGAAAATTCAAATTTTATGTCCGTTTCTGTATCAAAAGTGTACTGACAGAGATGATCAAGGCGATAAAATGTAAAAGTATTCAAAATTATAAAATATTCAAAAGTTCCACTTCAAATTAAACGTTTAAAATATTCAATAATGTTAGAAAATATTAATGTTAAAAGTATATACGATATTCACAACCCTATTCCAGGCAGCATTTGTGGTGGGATTGATAATGGACTTGGATGCACACATCAGGATAGCCCTGCTGGCTGTGTGCTGCGTGCCTGGCGGGTTGCCCAGCAACGCTATCACAATGGCCTTCAACGGTGACGTCAACCTCAGCATAGTTCTGACGTCACTGGGAAACCTGGGAGCTTTCGGTTTGTGACGTTTACTAAAATCAACAAAAATAAATAAAAATTAATGATTTTTGTAAAGCAGTAGATTATATAGAAGCAGGGTGTAGTTAGAATTGAATCTAGAATAGTCTGCTAAAAAGTAAAGTAAACGCGCATTATAGTGAACTGATTATCATTGTTGATACCACATTCATCACTTTTAATTTCACATGTTTAAACCGTTAGGCGATTTAGACCATTTTCCGTATAACCCGTCCAGTGAAAGTCCGAGATTTTACTCTCAGGTCAGCGCGGCTGGTATAACGTTTCGTAATAATACTATATGCCTAGAAGAATTTTGTCAGAACAGAAATTAATGAAATCAAATAGCGTTTTTTGCGACACTATAGTTTAGTACATGTAGTTAGCAATGCAGAATGATAACGCAGAATAGAATAATATACATGTACATGTAGAGTAGATAGGCCTATATGAAGCAATTGCCTACAAAGCAGGCCTCTAGCAATGCAGATCAATATTATGGAATATATTATGGAATAAATTAAATAAATTCGTAATAATAAATCAACAATATGCGGCAAATATTACTTAATAGAATAAAATACTTGATAAACTTAAATGCTACAATACTGGAAAACAAAGTCGAAAATTGTAATACAATAATGCTAGCCATACAATAATCTTGACTAAATTTTAATTAATAAGTAACAATTATATTTAATAGTAAGCTGACGTTATATTCTTGCACTTACAATTACTGTTTTGTTGTCTGTACAAGTCATGACACCTCTATGGATGTACACACTGGGACAGAAGCTCCTTCAGGACGCCTATCCTGGTCTAGTCATTCGTCTGCCCTGGGTCATCTTCTGCATCCTCATCGCCGTCCTCACCGTCCCAACCATTGCCGGGGTCGCCTTTGGACTGCGGCACCCAAAGGTCGCTCCAAAACTTGCCATGATCTTGCGGCTGATAGGTGTAACAGCTGCTCTGGTACTAGTGGGCATCATGCTATGGGTCTACTCGTGGGCTTTCGATTATTTGGACAACTGGAAGATAATAGTGGCAGGAATTGTTACGCCGTACGTGGCGTTTGCCATCAGCTTTGGCCTGTCGATGCTATTCCTGAGAAATGTCAAGTACGCCACGACGATTACCATCGAGACGGGAGTTCAGAATATTTCCTTCTCTTTCTTTCTCATCGGGTACTCGATCCCTGCCCCTGAGAGTAGCCTGGCCATCAGCGTTCCCACAATCATCGTGCTTGCCACCTACATACCTCTCCTAGTCGCCTGTCTGGTCAGGGTTGCCTACGAGATCGCCAGGTCAATAATGTCTGCTAATGAAAAAGAAGAAAGTTACAATTCTGTGTCGTTTGTTTCGAAACCAAATTTAAACGAGTCAAACGTATATATAAATGATATTGCTGCTGATAAAATTGTAGAAAAGTTTTAAATAAATGTTTTAGTGATATTATAACAATTCGTGTGATTTCCTAAAAGGTTGTCTAGGGGTAAATGGATATGTCTCTAAGTGGAAACCACCGAATATGTTGAAACGGCTCGTTAAACCTTGACTACCTGTTATTCGGTTCTTAACTTCTTCATATATTTTTACACTGACATTAATAAAATATAATTTTATTAACAAATGTCACATAACGTTATCAACAACATAGTTGAACACACAAGTACTCTAAAGATACTTAGCTTAAAGAAGAAGGGAAGAGCGTCAGAGGACTCAAGAGAAGAACCAGGATCCCAAGCACCGCAGAACCGCACACTCTGACGACCGGAACAGAAATGAGTAAAACTAAACTAAGTCACTTCCCTCCTAAACTAAGTGGGTATAAAGTTCGCCTCTAGTTTGAACTCGACAGCGTTAACAACAAGAAAGAACAGTGGATACCAGTGTTGTTGTTAGCCCACTGTTACAATATGTTTCTACGTGGAACATTCTGACTGATGATGTATGGAGTGTGAGCAAACTAGCAGCCTAATAGAGAAAACTGAACTTTTCTCTTTCTCTATATATTGAAGTATTTTGGAATAATAGATAGGAAGTAAACAATTTGAAATTATTCTGGCTCTTTATTTTAAAGTATTTTGAAAAAAGAAAAGAAAATAATATTTAGCAAATACTTTCGAAAATATGTTCATAAAATACTTTTTAAAAGTGAGTATCAAGGTATTGATTGCATGACGTGATCAAACGACATTATACTATGAACATTGGTTAAATTATTAAAATATTAAAATAAAATATTAAAAAGTTAAAATATTGTTTAATTTTTTTAAACTATTTAACAATACTAATATTTAATATTAAATATTAAAATATTAAATATCTTTTAATAATTACATAAAATATTTTTGGAAAGGATTAGCTGGACTCAAATGATTACAAATGAGGAAGTTCTGGAGAGGGTTGGTACAACTGACATTTGATAAATGCATTAAGAAATAAGAAGAGAGTTGGCTAGGACTCATTATAAGGGGGAAAATGTACTAAAAGATGTCATAGAAGGCAGTGTGGAAGAAAATAGAGGAAGAAGCAGGCAGGCCGAGATTAGCAATCTTGATGATTTAAAGCTCCAATCATATGTGAACCTGAAGAGGAAAGCTAGTAGAGTAGAGTATACAATGCTGCGGTAGGGTTTAAAATAGTCGAGCATAGAATACAGCGGTACGGTATAACATAGTAGAGCATAGAATACAGAAACACGGTATAACATATAGTATAGCATAGAATACTGAAATACGGTATATCATAATATAGCATAGAATGCAACGGTGCGGTATATCAAAGTAGATCAGAGAGTCAAGCGGTACAGTATATCATAGTACAGCAAAGAATACAGGGGCAAGTTATATCATATTTGAATATAGAATACACCGGGAAGTTATCTCATAGCAGAGCTAACAATAAGGCGAGCGGTACGGAATACAATATTAGATCACAGAATGCAGTGGAACGGTATATCGTAGCAGAACAAAGAACACAGCGGTAATGTATATAAAAGTAGAGCATGAAATGCAGGAGTTCGGAGTATCATGATTTGCAGCTCTACGGGTATATCATATTACGGCATAGTAAAGTAAACACGCATTATAGTGAATAATCAACTATGTTGATGTCTATCACTTTTTAATACCATATGTTTAAACCGTTAGGCAATTTAGACCATTTTCCGTATAACCAGTCCAGTGAATGTCCGAGATTTTACTCTCAAATCAGCGCGGCCGGGATTCGAACCTACGAAAGTTCAATTCACCTCAGGGTCTATCTTTTAAAACTTCAGGACGTTACCCCTACGCTAATAAGACATTCTACATAGAGTACAGCGGCATAGAGTACAGCGGTACGGTTTATCATAATATTGCATGGAATTCAGCATACAGAAATATGGTATATCACTGTAGAGTATAGAATACAGCGATACGGATTTTCATAACAGAGCATTGAATGCACCGTTAAGTATAGCATAGTAGAATGCTGCATACAGCAGTTCGTTATACCATAGTATATAATATATAGTACAAGATAGTCTGAGTATATCACAGCAGAGCATTGAATGCAGCGATACATTGTATCAAAAATAGAACATTGTATATGGCACAACGATATCTCATAGTGGAGAATAGAATACTGACAGATGAAGAGATTGAGAGAGAGAAAGATGAATAAAAACCGTACTTTGCTAGAGCGCGATAGGAAACTTTAAGGCAGGCCTAAATTTTAATTAAAGTACTTCCTAAATTCAACCTTTTGATAAATATATGTAATTCACTTTAGTAAAGTGCCCCAAATTAATTCTCATATTTCAAATTTCAATTCCCGTTTTAAGTCCGGAATATTGAAAACTAGACTGGCCGTTCACAAGCTTCGCATATAGTAATAGACAAGTAAGCAAGAAATGATGTGTGGAAGGTAAAGAGAAACCACCTAAGAAGCTAAATTTTTCCAGGCCATATATAAATAGTCTACATATGGATAAGGCAAACCCTTTCGTGAAGGGATTAGCTTGTTAATCGATGGAGTGTTAAAGATGTCGATTTTCTCTTGCAGATTTTCGCCGGGAAACACTGTGTTGCGTAACCTTGACATTGTTGGGATCAGCTGATCACGTAATGTTTATGTTATGGTAAAAAAACTTTAAATATATATTTTAATAAAGTAACTGAGTAGTTGCTAAATACGAATCATATATTTGACATCGACATTTGATAGTCCCATCAATAACAAAAGCAATAACAATTAGAATGCTGCTATCATCAATAACAACATAGAACACTATGAATCAAAACTAATTCAAGGAGCAAAAACTAAAAGGTCCAAAACCAGTTGAAAGGGTGATTAATTCAAAAAGCCTATGTTTCTAGCAAACTAGACTAAATAGTATTTAAGAATATGGTTAATGATTCATCAGGTAACACGTCTACAACGAAATCATTATATATAGTATGTCAGGGAATTATGCCCTGATATTTTGTATAGTAAGATTACTTATATTATTTATATATATGGAAAGTTATCTAATATTATTTTGATTGATTTTAGTATTTTTATTATTAGGGAGTTGAGAAGTTAGTTAAGCTTATGACGTCACGAGAGTGGGCGGAGCTAGAGGGTTTTTTGTTTTGTTTAGAGAGAGGAAGGAAGGTGAAGGACACGAGGGGAAGTGGTAGATGAGATTCCACGTGTTAGTTTGGATAGAGGATTAGAAGGATCGAAAGAATTAGACTGTTATAGAACAGTATTGGATAATCCTTAGGTGATATCCAGGAGTTGATCAATAGTTGATCAAAGGAAAGAGTTCCCGAAATATGATTGAAGTAAACGCAGTTATTGAGGAATAATCAGTTAGCATTTCCATAGTGGAATTTATGTTTTGACGTGTTAATTAGATAGAGCTAGGTATTGTATTTTCGTTGATCTTATATCAAGTAAAGTCGTTTTAGTGTTTCGAGTTAAACGTGTATATGAATATTTCAGATTCATCATAGGGACTGTCAATTTAAACTTAGGCCTACTTGATTCTTTTGTTGATGTTATACATGTGGATATTTCTTTATTTTCTTGATCTGTATTAAATTCGCGTTTTAGTTTACATTAAAATAATTAAATATTAAATATGGTAGTCTGTCAGTTAATCCGTAGAAGGTCGGGTTAGATTAGTGTAGTTCAATTACGAGGTCAGATGCAAAATCCATTTAAGTAGGACATTAAAGGATTTAGCGTCTGTTTCAGGGGAGGTTAGCCTTGTTGAGGTAGAACACCACCTGACATAGTACTTGACCAATTATTGTAGGTGATGCTTGTATTGTTTTAAAAATTGAAGATGGTACAATGAGTTTGAAATAGTTGGAGATTCTAGGGGTGTTCCGGGTTTGATTTGACTGATCAAGGAAACTAGATGAATTAAAATCTGAGAAAAGAATGAGTTTCTTTAGGCACATAATGAGAAAACAGAGGATAGATGCGCTAAGTTTTCATTTGACTGGAAACTCACTTAGAAGGGAAAGGAGAAGACGGAAAGACCTAGGATAACCTGAAACAGCACAATCAGAAGTGGCTAAGAAGCATGGAAATTCTCAATCAAGAGGGATGTAGCAATTATAACTGAAATGAGTGAAGAAATGTTGCCGCCTTATATTCCGTTCGGAATGCAAGCACTCATAACGATAACGAGGAATAGAGCAAGCCTTATGGTGGTTTGCTAGTACTGAATGATAATGATATTATTGAATGTAGATATTTGAAATCATCACTTAATGATCAAAATTTTAAACCTGGTCAAATTTACGAAATAAACCAAAAATAAAACCAGATTTGCAAAATTGTCTGAATCCGACAAAACAGGAAGCAGTATTTGGTACACTTCCAGTAGATTCACTACTTACTATAATTTCTATTTAACTCACGGCACAGTACACTTTTTTTGCCTTGACACTATTGATAAAAGTTACCATATTGTATGCATTTTATTCAGGCAATATTTATTTCTTCTTCTATCTTGTAAGTTTTATATTTTAAAGCTTTTGAATTATTAAGCGACCAGAGCCAATTCAGTATGTTCCTTCATCTGTCAAACACTCTAAGACTGTGTCAGTTCGGATTATCTAGATGTTATGCCACGCTTGTCGTTGGAAGTAAAGCTTCAGTGATAAAAACAATTTCTGATGAAGATGTTAGAAATTTCGCAGAGGTTTCCGGTGATGCCAACCCCATTCATCTAGATCACACCTACGCCAAATCAACTCGTTATGGAAAACCTATTGTGCACGGCGTACTGCTTGCTGGGTAGGTTCCAATTTAATTTAGCAATCTTATATATTAAAATTAGATTTTTTTATTTAAGTAATCCTATTTTATTAGATTGCACAATCTCAATTTATTTATTTATTATTTTAAAGTTTAATTGAATGATTGATTAGATGTTATAATATATAAAATATATATAAAGGAGCAACGAACTGACTGATGTTCTTTAAATAAATTTGTTGGGCTTGACCTACAGCTAGTTTTGCCAAGCGAGAGAAATTATGTTTGAATATTTTTTATAATAACTGGAACCTTATAGATTTGGGAATATGAGTAGAGACAAATTCTGAAATACAAACATTTTCAATACACAAATACAAACATTTTCAATACACAAATACAAACATTTTCAATACACAAATACAAACATTTTCAATACACAAATACAAACATTTTGCATGGAGAGTCCGTGTAACAAACTTACATGCATGTATCTCACTATAATATGAGATGGCATGAAATTTTTGAAATTGTTGCTCTGAAAAGAGCTTTGTGGTTTAGCCTGTGATGATGACAAGTTGGTAGGATGTACCTACGTACATATGTAATTCATGTTCAATACAACCACCTTCAGATGCTAGGCACACATGTAGGCGCTTGAAGCTTTAAATATTGAGCTTTCAATGATCATTCTATGATAGAATTTAGTCCACTATAGTAGGCGCTCTTTTAGGTGAGCCACTTAAACATAATCTAAAGTCTACCATAATGTGAGATAGGCCTCCTACATGCATGTTACAGGACTGTTACATGCTCATGTCATTCAAATATAACTATGGTAAAGCTAAAGCTAAAGTTAACTTCAGTTTCCTCACTCGAAAGCGGTGTCAGTGACGGGCGAGCCAGGATTTCAACCCGCACCTAATTGATCCGCGGTCGAGTATCTAACCGACTTCGCCACTGGCTCCAGCCGTGGTATATATATATATATATATATATATATATATATAGAGAGAGAGAGAGAGAGACAGAGAGAGAGAGAGAGAGAAAGAGAGAGAGAGAGAGAGAGATTCTCAGAAAGAGAGAAAAATATGTTTAAGAGAGAGAGAGAATTTTGTTTAATTTTGCAAATTTCACAAAAGCAATAGCATGGATGAACATGTGACGGACATGTGAAATAATCATTAACAGAAGCTAAGTAATAAGAGAAATTGAGTGCCAAAATGTGCACCCAAAATGGAATCAAATACTAGGCCATAAAGGTCGCAAAGCATCCTATCTATTTCTAGTTGAGTAAATAGTTTAATTTAATAATAATAATAATAATAAATGTTTAACGTCCATTTCCTCATACAAGGATGATGTCAGGGACGTCCCCCCATCACATGTCACTACAAATCGATTCACCCCAAATGATCTGAAGAAACATGTGCTGAATCGAAATAAAAGAAACTAAACAGTGCCGGTCCGGTGATCAAAAAAACAGTCAGGCAAGATGAAATAAAATCTATGGTGGGAAGAGATGTGTTTTCAACTTACAACGGAAAGTGTAAGTAGTAGAACATGAGCAAAGATCAAGAGGCAGAGAGTTCCAAACAGTAGGAGTGGAGAAAGAAAATGAACGAAAAATCAAAACAATTTCAGTAAAGTCTTTCAGTTATAGACATTGAGTGAGTCAACGTTATTTAAAGTTTTTTTTATAGACATGTATGTATAAGTGGTGTGCCAGATTCTGGTTTTAGTTTACTGGATTTTGGTGCTTTTAGCAAAAAATAGGCCTACGTATATAAAATTATATAATTGTTTCATTTCTTGATATTAATGATATTAAAATTAATGTTTTTGTTTGTTATAGGATCCTGTCAGGGATTTTAGGAACTAAATATCCAGGAATGGGCACTGTATTAATTTCTTATAACATGGAATTCATTGCACCAGGTTTAGTTTTGTTTTTAATCTCTTTTCTGAACTACCAATTTTAATGTCCCAGTTAATGTCCAATTGCGCATCAAACTTGCCATGTAAGTATAAGTACACAGGTTCCAAGCCTAGCCGTGTGGCGTGTGATGGTACCATCCTTGTACACTTGCAATTGCTAACTAATTTATTTGTAAAACTTTCAATTACTAATTAATATAAATTACTATTCAACATAATATTCTATTCATCAACATCGTCTCTTTTGAATTCCAGTGTAACTAGGGTCGGGATAATATCCATTTGTTAGAGACAATTTTTCAGTAATTTCCGGAGCCTAGGCGCTCACCCACCGAATGCTCTTTCAGACATTGGTTTGAATCTTAGTGCTTTGTCGCCTTTTACGACACGTGCAGTCCACGGCTCCATGATTAGTCTATTTTTCAGCAACTCTGACACAGCGCGGGTAAATAGATTATTGTATTTATTATAGAAATTTGTAATTTGCTCAAAGGTTTTGTAATGAATTTATTCTAAAGACCTAAATTAATTTTGCTGCTTAACTAGCACATAAATTCTTCTGTTTGTCTCCGTTTTGTCACAGTTATTTTTCTCAGTTATAGGTCAATTTGGCTGTTTTGATGTATTTATAAAACTTTCTTACGAAAAATGCTGATTATTTGCTTCAGTTCTATAAATTTTTTAGTGAAATTGTTATTTTTTTATTTCATGTTGTAATTTTTTTTCTAATATGTGACTTATCACGCAACTTCTATATTTTTTACAGTAGTAAATGCGATTCTGCACTGACTTCTGGTTGAGTGATACATCATTTATCTCTCAAACGAATCACTGTTTAGTCAATGCACAGATGATGAGCGTGAATTTTAACAGTTTTCTTACATATTCTGGGTAGGACATTTTAATCATGTTTTTTATATATTATAACAGCTGGTATATGAGAGATGCAAAAATCATGCCAATTTTTAGATATCTAATTATAATTATTAATAGTAATTATAAAGTATTAAACGTATATTATTGTAGTAGGCCTACTTATTATATACAGTACTTAAGCTTGATTACTTGTATTACTTATTATCATGAACTTTAAATTGTACTGTCTAATTTCACTATTGCTACAGCTTATGTAAACGACTCTATTCTCTCTGAGGTCGAGTTGATAAAGCTGGAAGGGCGTCGAGCGACGTTCAGCCTGAAATGTATGGATGCCAAATTTAAGGTAATTCTGACACTATAAGTGTTTTATAATACTTGAAACTAAGTTTTACTGTTTGTTACCTGTTGTGTGCTTGCTAGAACTTCAGTTATCCCTACGCTATTGAATGTCTTAATAGCGTAGGGGTAACATCATGAAATTTTAAATGACAGATCCTGAGGTGAATTGAACTCTCGCGGGTTCGAATCCCAACCGCGCTGATCTGAGAGTAAAATCTCGAATATTTACTGGACTGGTTATACGGAAAATGGACTAGATTGCCTAACGGTTTAAACATGTGGTGCTAAAAGTAATAGATATCGACATAATTGATCATTTCACTATAATGCGAGTTTTTTGTTTTTTTTAGTAGTCTACTGTATATGATATTAGGAATACTGCTGTATATATATAATAATAATAAAGGTTTAACGTCTGTTTCCTCATCCAAGAAAGATGTCAGGGACGTCATGTATATTGACACTCTCTCTAAATGGGCGTCCCTGAGTACCGAGAATGGGTACCTTAAAGATATAAATGGATACCATAGGGCTAATTGTTAAGCTTACTGCAACCAAATTTATAGTATTATCAACTTCATGTTGTAGATTGTAATTTAATTCATCTAAGGAATATTAAATTTTTGCTCTTTAATGAATGAGACACAACATTTTCGAGGCCGTTAAACGTGTAATGTTATGATTTTTTCAAGCTTTAATGAAATTTTTACCTTTTGTCTGAGTAATTTCTTATATGCAGCTGAATTTCGGAGTTTGATAGCATATTCTATTGTATATAGAAGATTTTCACTTGGTTTTGGCTACTTTATCTCGGATGTTACGTTATTGGCACATTTTTGGTATTTATAATGGAATATAAATTTTTTTCGTTTTGTGTTCAAGTCACTGAAAAATAGACCAACCTGTAACTGGACTGTGTAAAAGGCAACTGAGCAAGAACTGAGAAATGCAACGGAAAACCACTTCAGAAGTCTTATTTTCCTAAGCTATGGGCTGCATGAATATGGCATTGGCGTTTTGTGAAGTGATTAACTTGTGGATGTATTGAGTGGTACAGCAGTTACTCTCTTATGGAGGGTTTCTCTCTCTCTGTCTCTTTCTCTCACTCTCTCTAATGTTCTGCCACTTGGCAGAACATTAGAGAGAGTGATTAGAGAGAGAGAGTATGCGTGTGTCTGAGAGAGAGAGAGAGAGAGAGAGAGAGAGAAATAGTGGCATATGTTGCATTTATAGCATACACCATATGTTCAGGGTCTTGGAATTCTTCTTTATTGGGCCCCACCGTTTGGCAGTATTTTATGGAGTTGTGGTTTTACATGTTATACTGTTTGTATTTCAGGTTCTTGTAAAAGGAGAAGCATTGACTCTTGTTCCTAAATCTTTAGTTCAATCCAAACCTGAATCTTAAATATTCTAGTTTCCTATTGACTGTCGTCTGTTATGGATAACACAATTAATTACTTTATTCTATAGTTATATCAAGCTTGCTTGGTTCTATAAAATTGCTTTATGTTTGTTCAAAATATATAGTTATATAGCTTAACATTGAATTTTACTATTTTAAAGTTATTTTCGTCATGATTTAATATCGTATTGCTGTTATCTTGCAGCAGTATTCTAAAAATTTTCAAGTCCAAGGACCAAACTACTTACTGTTACTTGCATTCTGATTGGACACTCTTCAAATGCTCTCATTGACAATATATTAATAATAATAATAATAATAATAATAATAAAGGTTTAACGTCCGTTTCCTCATACAAGGATGATGTCAGGGATGTCCCTCCATCACATGTCACTACAAATCGATTCACCCAAAACCATCTTAAAAGCATATGCTAATGGGAAAGAAAAGGGATCCTGAACGGTGCCGGTCCGGTGATCAAAAACCAGTCAGGCAAGATAATATATATCTATGGGGGAAAGAGATATGTTTTCTGCTCATTAGAGAAAGTGGAAACAGTGGAACATGGGCGAAGATCTCGGAGCAGAGTGTACTATAATGGAGTATAAACTATAGACTTGTTATATGACTATTATAGCAAATCTTAATGTAGTCAGAGCTTGAAAAATATGACCTCTTTAGTAATTTTCAGTTGCCTTCCTCCACTCCTGGATTAGTTACTTCTTACGACATGCTTTCTCTCACTGTTACACTACATGTTTTTTAAAGGTACACTTTCATCTCGTGACATTTACATTTTATTGGAGTATATTTAAGGCTAATCATAAGCTAATTCTGTGGCATAGCCTAATTGCTATATCACGCCTACAGAAACCATTAAGACTGACTGTTGCGTTGAAGTGCTGGGTAAATACATGTTAGCGCTCCCTCTTGTCCACTAGTAGCCTAAAACACACTGAAGCCTATAGACGTGCAATTTGTGAGTTTGGATGCTTTAATAGATTTGCAATTTACGAGACAGTTTTCCAAAAAGTGTTGTAATTATAGGTATTACTTGGAAGCATTATGTTGCTGGCTGTTTCCATTTATCCGGAACTAATCAACTTACAATTATTTCGCAGAAACTGAACTTTAATATTAAAAGTTACATTTAAATATATTTTGACAGTTAATCGTTGAAAGCTAATAAAATATCTCAAATTCAGAATTGTTTATTGCATTAACTAAGAGTGTAAATGGTGAGTCTAAATTCGAAAATTTAAATAGTTAAATTCTACTCATAAGCATTTCCGTTTCTCACTTAAAGACATGCCATTTGTAGAATGATTACAGGTCATTAATATTCTGACAATAGTACGGGATTTTAAATATGCTGGATTTAAAATCTACAGTACGGGATTAAAAAATCTGGATTAAAAATAAAAAATAGAAATCCTACATAATTTTTGGCTATGCTTTAATTTACTTCATAAAAACAACATTACTAATTTTTAATTCTACGTATACTGACGTTATCGACCTCTGTGGATTCTAAATCCAAGCCTATGACATGTGAGGATGTGGACTCATCGCGATAAATGGCGTATTAGCTGTTCGGCTAGAGTTTTGTTTAAATCAGCTATGATATTGATATTTATGGTTCATTTTTATAATAGATTTAATACAAGATACTGCAGAGCTGGTTATAGCTGGTTATTTAAAGATTAGCGATTGATTGTAGTCTACCACCAGTTTGATTAATGATATAGGCCCCTAAGTGGTACGCATGATAGCTACGAAGTTGCATTATGCTATTTCATAGTTGAAAAGTAGCCTAGAAAGTAAAAGTAAAAAAGTAAAATAAAAAAATAATAATAAAACGTTAAAGTAAGAGTAAAAGTAGCGTAAAAGTTAAACACACAGTATAGTTTGCAGCTCTACCAGACATATGAAAGTTAAATGTAAGTTGGGACATATTAAAGATTATTTATTAGTAATCACAGTTTAACTGTTGCACAAGCTTAAAGTTTGACATCACTCTAAAAATGTTCAATTCTGTATTCTGAGAAGCTAAGTAGTAGATTTTGTAAAGGCTATTGTTCCCTACAGAAATATACTATATAAATTCCCATAATACAATTAATATTAGTTTGCTATAGAAATTTAACTTACGACCGAATAATTGCCTGGCTATAATTTAGTCAAAAGTTTGCTTTAATAAATTAATATAAATTAAATAAACTGATATTAAAATGTACAGTAGCCTAAATTTATTTTATGTCACTGTCATTAACACTATTATGTTTCTGTATGTCAAATTTAATTATGAAACTTGTCAAATAAGGTGTACCGTATAGAATTTGGTGTACCTTGCAAAAAGAAATTTGGCCCCCCATAAATGAGCTATCGTACACCCCAGTCAGTTGGGCCTGGCGTCGGCCCTGATCACAACATAAATGTATGTTCATCATGCCCGTGTAAACAATAAACATAGTAGGCTAGTAGAGAAAGTAAACAGCCACGTAAGACTACACAAGAGTAACTATAAAATGAAAGTAAATGAAGCTGACGGATTCTTCAATATACATTGAAGCTGAAACCTAATAACATGCTACGAGTATGCATAATCCTACCTTCAAATTTGTTTATTTTGCACATTTTTGGCTATTAAGCCTAAGATATGGCACAGGCTATTTGATAGAATGCATTCTTTTTAATTCGTTCCTTTTCTCTATTTCGTGTTTTTTGTTTTCTTTATTTTTCCTTTGCTAATTTTGATTTTCTCTTGTTTTTGGTTTTTCTTTCGTTTCGATTTTCCGTTACTTTTTTTACTAATCTCATGCTTTCCTGTAATTCATAAAAGAAACAATTCAAAAAGGTAACATCACGCTCCCATATTAATTAGATGAAAAGTTATAGCAGAGATTAGGTTAACATTGGCAAAACTGAGCTACACGTTTATTCCCATGGCTAATGTTTCACGGTGAACTGGTATTATCGCCTAGCACGCTCTTTCTATCTGGCTTGTACGTATGATGAACAACGCGTAGATATGCTACATACACAACCTATAGCTGCTTACTAGTTGCTGTAGAGACCACAGTAGAGTAATACAGTGTAAAGATAGGTTTAGATAGCTGTCGATTTGTACGTGTCTAAAGTATCGTCATGAACTAATCTACAAGCATAGGCCTAATTATTAATTTATAACTATTTGCTATAGCTATAAGGTTCTTGTACCGGTGTGTATAAATTCTTGATTAAATTGAAGGAAAAAGTTATTGCCGAAACAAAATTCAATTTGGAGTTCAGTCATAGACCTTATAGAATACAATCTATATTGTTAAATCTAAATCCATTTCTCTCTCTCTCTCTCTCTCTCTCTCTCTCTCTCTCTCTCTATATATATATATATATATATATATATATATATATATATATATATATATAGGCTATGTGTTATTAATACAAATACCGTATTTAAGCCAAATTAAAGGTTATCAATATGATAAATGAGTAAAATATGAAATATAAGCAAAATAAGAAGTTCTCATAAGATAAGTTAGTAAATTTAAGATCAGTTCTAAAGTTTCCAATATGTTAACATAACATATAACTGTACTGGGTCAGAAAGAGCAACTGCTTGTTTAAGACCCACACATAAGAGAGAGAAAATTTTGTTTGTTATTATTTGCGATCGTTTTGCCTCACCGCTAGTAACCATCGGGGATATAATATTCTGTATAGTTTGGTTGATATCACAGCTTAGCGCCTCAATTTATCACTCGTTGGTTAATATCTGCGTAAATCGAATCTTTTTGCAATATCGTGGTTATTAGACGAAAAGCGTAACGCTGAGGAGTATGGCGAGAAAGTGTTATAGTGTATCCCCAGTACATATCCTAAAATACGAGTTTAAAGATCTCTAGGAGTCTTCTTTCTCAATTGAGGTTTAACGTTTTATTCGTCATCCACAGGCGATGTCAGGAAGGGCAAAGAATCTTCAAGGGTACTCGCCCCCAGTTAACATGTTAAAAGTTGCTAAGAGGCTATATATGCATCTCATAAGTAGATCTAATTAAAGTTCTACTCTTGTTACTTTTTTCCCTCTCTTTTCTTTCTTGTTCTTCTCTTTTTCCCTCTCTCGCTCTCTCTCTCTCTCTTTATCTCTCTTTCTCTCTGCCTATTTCTCTCTGCCTCTATCTTTATCTTTTTCTCTCTCTCATTCGTTCTCCCTCTCTCTCCCTCGCTCTCTTTCGCTCTCGCTCTCTTTCTGTTTATCTGCTCTCTCTTTCATATTTATGCCACTCTAATTTGTTACGGGACACATCCTTAGTACGCAGTCATGCTCAGTCGCAGTCTATTCTCACGCTCACGAAGGAGCACTTTCTTGTAGATTTAAACATTTGCTACTCTAGTGGCTCTCATTATTTCTTAATTTTACATAACTTACTAACGCTCCTTTGTATCATCCTCTTGGCATGTAGCATAGCAATGTAATAGCATCCTCTATGGGGCTAATGAAGCCACTGTAAAATGTTAAACATGCAGCATAAACATAGAATTAATTGCGCAGAAGTTGACTGGTTCTCCACGCCTGTTTTCCGCCTGTTTCTCGGTGGCTATACTTTCCTAGTATTTGTGTTTATAATTAGTGAATGTTAATGATATTTTTACACTTTTCCCGCTGTTTTATATAAAGATAACTTCAGCTTCACACAGAATATACAACGATACAAATGAAATACAACAAATGCTAATGGAAATACAGAGATGATGGGAATTAGTTTTTAGTACACTCGTGCAGTAGAAAATATATTTGTACAACTATAGTAAATATAGAAACTGGCATTAATCAAAGCATATATTTTATTTTAGCAGTCGTTTACTTGTATACAGACAGCAATACTTCATCATTCCAGTGCCTCTCAGGGATTCCAATCTGACGGATAGTGGATCATCATGACGGAGAGTTCTTACGAGAGGTTCTTCCAGCAAGCGGATGTTGACGGAAGTGGATTTCTCACACTCAAGGAACTCACGGATATGCTGAGGAGCAAGGGATATCGAGATAGTGATGCGAAGATAAAGGTATATAACGATTTTGAATTAAAACCGGAGTGTGGTAGAGTTTATGGCTTATTTGTTTATCAGACAGTGGATACTAGTTCGAAACCACACTGGGACGTCATTGTCAGTAAATTTGTGTTAAAGAAACGGAGTTTGAATTTTGATTTATTTCGATTTTGCTATTTACTGTTTTAAGGATATTATCTTAGAAGTAAAAGTTTCTTCCGGTACTTAATTAATTTTTTTATGATTAGACATTAATGAACTTGTGCAAGATAAATTAAATTTGTGTTACGAAAGCGTTTTTAGCATAATATGGTAACCAAGTTTTATAGTCATATTACCTGCTATGCTGCCGACATCATTAGACATGTTTGGTCTTGTAACTCAGTGCTTAGGTGCGAGACTAGCATCATGAAATAAAGGGGATATTAAATCATATTAACCTAATATTGCTAACTTAACCATGTTAACCTCTAATCATTCTAACTTAATCACATTAACCTATTCATGTTAACTTAATCATATTAAACTACAGTATAATCATGCCCACTTAACCATGCTAACTTAATCATGCTAACTTAACCATGTTAACTTAACCATGCTAACTTAATCATGCTAACTTAATCATGCCCACTTAATCATGCTAACTTAACCATGCTAACTTAACCATGCTAACTTAATCATGCCCACTTAACCATGCTAATTTAACCATGCTAACTTAATCATGCCCACTTAATCATGCTAACTTAATCATGCTAACTTAATCATGCTAACTTAATCATGCCCACTTAATCATGCTAATTTAACCATGCTAACTTAAGGATGCTAAGTTAATCATGCCCACTTAACCATGCTAACTTAACCATGCTAGCTTAATCATGCTAACTTAACCATGCCCACTTAACCATGCTAACTTAACCATGCTAACTTAACCATGCTAGCTTAATCAAGCTGATGCAGAAATAACTACAGTAACTACAATATTAACTACTGCGCTACTATCGTCTAGGACAAAATCGAGCACAATAGAATCAAAACCAAACCGATAAACAGATGATGAACTAACCATGTGTTCATCAATGTTATCCTGTATATATATTTTCTCAGGATATGTTCCGATCAGTGGACACTTCAGGAGATAACAAGATATCTCTGGAAGAATACAAGATCGCTATGGGATTAATGCCTCCGAAGAATCATAAGTATGTTCTAGTCTTTTTCTCTTTATTTTCTATGTTGAAAGATTTCCTACCTGTGACCTTCTGATCTCTTTCAGCATGAAACTTTAGAATTGTAATATTTTATGTTCAAATATTAAAATTTTAGCAGTTTTAGATATCATTTTAACGTTAGCAAATTAACATGTAGTAGCTAGATGTAACTTGTAATAGTTGTAACGTGTTATAGCTATAACGTTCAATAGCTGTAACGTGTAACAGCAGTAACGTGTAATAGCTGTAATGATTATCAACAATACTGTACACGCTTAAAAGATAACAGGTCAAATTACATTAGAATTTAGAAATATGAATTTCAAGCTAGAGTTTAGAGTTTAGATCTGACGCTATTAAAGCTGATTCACTCGAGCCAAGTGCGATGTATAGCCAACACTTCAACTGCTGAAGTGATAATTTTCCTGAAAGTCGTTAATGAGTCAGACTCTCAGAGGCTAAACGCTTGGCTCTACTTGTAATAATTATCTATCACATGTAATCATTATCTTTCAGCGAATGTGGTTTTTATCAGTATTATTTTAAATCTTATTCTTTTTGACATCACTAGAATGAAATAGCTCAAGATAGGCCTACATAGGAACCGACCCCAATTAACAAGTTCACTGGATTTAAAATATCTGGAACTTTAGAAATACAAACTTCCGCTATTAGTAAAACTAATAAAGTTAAATATTAAGTTATCCGCTGTAGCTTAGAAAGAAATAATTAGTTTAGTTATTAAATTGTTTTTGTACATTTATAGACTTTACGTACTTCATTATTAATTACTGACTGGAAATCAGAATATTGTGACTGGCCTATCCTCTATCAACTGAGCTAATTCGATTTTAGGCTCTAACTACAGTGTCTGCAGATCTATTGGCCTACATTACTTAATGTTGTAGAGCTTAATATATAATGGATATATATTTGTAATATATTTTATATATTAATATATATAGGCCTATATATAATTTACTTCCAGTAAACTGGGATTTAAGGAAAGATGTTGATGATGATGAGGAATATATATATAATTTATTTATGTGTTTCGTTACTATTCATTTACTATTTCGTTGAGTCCCAACTTGAGCAAAAATGAACTAGGATATGGGAATCAGTGTGACGAGTTAGTTTAATTATGCCTGCATGCATTAACTCTGTACAGAAAAAAAGTTTGAATCAAAGTGGTGGGCTGCAACTATGGATTAACCGTGCTGATTATAAATAATATTTGATTAAATTGTTGGATTAAACAAACTGGATTAAACGTGTACTTAACTACGTTCATGAGTAGTTTAATTCTTGTGTATTCGAGCAAAAATATTCCGCACTTAAATTTATATGGTTAGGCTTATGTTTATATGACAGTTTGACAAAGAACAAACTGTTACTAGCGACTTAATTCAATTTGAAAGAATTGAGATACTTTAAGACTATTTATTTTAAAAGAATTAGTAATATTTGAAGATTTAAAATTTTTGTTCGTTGTAAAATTAAACAAACTAGGCCTCTATATGTTTGAACCCACTCGCCTAAATGAAAGTAGATCATCTTATGAGAAACAGAAAGTATCGGCATGAGAGCGTCTTGACTTAAGACTATTGACAAACTCGATAAACAAACTTGACTTAAACTATCAGCTGTTACTATCGTTTCCTGCTTCATCTCTTTACACTGGAATGCTTTGAAAAATGCGGTTGTTTACCACAGTGAATACACTAATGCTGACTCGCTAAAGTTGTCCAATAGAAATTCGTAAGCAAGCAAAATCTATGTATTTTGGTACGTTCGATTCCTCTACGACGTTATTAAAATTCGATAAAATAATGCTAAGAATTTAACGTCCGGTTCCTCATCTTAGGACAATGTCAGGGACGAAAAGAGATTGTTGAAGGGTTTAGTGAATCTATGGCATTGTGCGCGATTTAATTTTGTTCGAATGGCTACTTCGTGTCACAAAATGAAGGAGACATTTAAATATCATACATGTGTTAATCGAGTTAAAAGGTATACCTTGAACAAGCATCTGTGTTCTTCCTGAGCCAAGGATGCCGTTATGTTATGCCTTCATTTGTATTTTACATCGATTTGTTATTTTTTATGTTTCAGAGCCGCTACTATGAGATCTGTCTTTCGCTCTTTTGATATAAACGGAGACGGAAAGATCGACAAGTCTGAACTGGACAGTGTGTTCAGGAGTATGGGAAAAGCTTTCTCCGACTACGAACTCAATCGGATCATCAAGATGGCGGACAAGGATCAGAGCGGGACACTGGACTATGAAGAATTTATTGAACAAGTGTTCGGTTCCTAGCAAATATAGTAAATTTAAAGTTCACTTTGTAATTGTTTAATTACTCTTTACTCTTTTATTAGTTTGCTCATTATGTTTATGGTTTATTATTTTGCTCATTATTTGACTCATTTTTTATGTTACCCACTAATATTATTTTGCTCATCATTTTACTGCTTTAAATTTTGCAAAACATATAGGCCTACACAAGAAAGAATAGAGGAAAAGAGATCTGCGGAAGATCAATAATGAGAATATTAGATGATGCGATAATGCGTGTGACTATGAAACGAAAGACAAATAATACTGATATGTGAAGGAATTATATACCATGGACTTGTCATTAGGCAGTACACTCGGCTGCTAGGCAGTGCATTAGGCAGTGCACTAGGCTGCTAGGCAGTGCATTACGCAGTGCACTAGGCTGCTAGGCAGTGCATTAGGCAGTGCACTAGGCTGCTAGGCAGTGCATTAGGCAGTGCACTAGGCGTGCGCTGAGAAATTGAGAGATAAAGAGAATTATTTTTCACTTAAACTGGTAAATGTTTGAAAGAGCTGTTATATTTTCTTGCTCAAATTGGTTTTAAGTTTTATTGTTACTTTATGATTTTCTCATTTTCCGATGGCTGACTGTTGATAATTAAGTTATACCTAATTTTCAAAGCAATACGCTTTGATACGATGCTGACACGTTATTAACATGTTCGTCAGCCTAGATTAAACTTTAAATCATCTAAGTTACTCAAAGTCAAGATCTGTATCTGATGATTTACCGTTGCTTTCCTCAATACTTTCCCAGTCACCTCGTACGTTTCGTACGCTTTACTTTTGGTTCGCTTTATAGTATCATTAACGCAACATGGTAACTTAGTAATGAAGAAGCAAATATATGGAATTCATTAGCAGAAAAAAGAAAAAAATTACTATGTCGCTATATACATGTATAACGACAATCTACAGATCGATGAAGACAAGACCGATAGTTTAATTACACATTTAGTAATAACTAATATCTACATATAGTCTTTAATGCATAATATTGTTTGCCACTTCTCAGCACATTTCTTGCTCAGATTGGTCTGGGTGAATTGATCTGTAGTGATGTGTGCTGTTGGGGACGTCCCTGACATCATCCCTGGATGAGGAAACGGACGTTAAACCTTTATTATTATTATTATTATTATTATTTCAGTTTTGGGGGGAGGGAGTGCCAACATGCAAATATTTACCTTAAAAAATTAAAATAGAGTAAGCAGCATATATTACAGCCTTGAAGGTGCTGCTTTACAAACCGTTAGAAGTTCAAACGAACTACACGTAATAGGGCTAACCAATGTAACATGACCGCACCTATGCAATATAAACACAAACCTACAGATTCTATGTCTAGTTTTGCTTAATTGAAATGAAAAAGTAGGTGTAAAATTACAAATGAGCAATAAAGTACGTTGGAAGTGTATCAACATATACAACATATACATGTACATGCAGGCTGCATTAATTAAGGTCTAGACGTGGTACTAAATTATAATGAATCTGAGACCTAACGCGCAAGAAATATAAAATGCAAGTTAGTCTGTACAAAACAAATACTAGCCTTATAGATATATACGTGTCGTTCTGATAATTGTCATATGTGATATCTTCGTGATATCTTGTCAAATTCTGCAAGCCCATTCTATGATTTAGACTATAATATACGCCTTCTGATAAGTTGACAATAATTATATAAATGTAGCAGAAAATATAGGCCTACGTCAAAATGTCATTAGTCTCAATACTATTTGAACATGGTAGCGGTGCTCGAGTCCCAACTAACTAGGTATCTCTCTCTATCTCTTTCTTTCTCTCTCTCTCTCTCTCTCTCTCTCTCTCTATCTCTCTCTCTTATCTGGAACTCTGCACCCATTTATCTTAGCTCTTGTTCTTCTCTTTCAGCTTTCTGTTGTAAGCTTAAGACTTGCCTCTTCTCACCAGAGACACAAGCAATCAACCCTGACCATTTTTGATCACCGGACCGGCTTTCGTTTAGAACCTTACTTCTCCTCAGCATATTTCTTTTGCAGAATGGTTTGGGTGAGGTGATCTGTAGTGATGTGTGCTTTGGGGACGTCCCTTACATCATCCTTGGATGAGGAAACGGACGTTATACCTTTGTTATTATTATTATTATTATTATTATTATTATTATTATCTTACGCTCCGTCTAGTGAGATAGGCCCGGTAAGGATAAACCTACACAACCTGCATTCACGTTCGAAGATTACTCCGTTGACAAGTTAATCCCACTCCAAAGGAAAAGCTTTCATCAAATCTTTATCCATGAAATAATTTGGCTTCTGATACGGGTTCCCACTGCCTTCTTCAGTTTCTGCTTAATCGACTGCTACAACGCGTGAGTTTACGGTGTGTATATTCTGTAATAGTCGGACACCACACGGGCTAGTGCTACTTACAATGGTAAGTTGCATCGAATAAATGTAACGTCAGAACAACTGTGGAAGCTTACCTAATCGCTTAAATAATCTGAGATCAAAGCGCTAGGATCAAGTTATTTAATCCATTTTATAGCATAAGCCACCAGCAGCTTCGATTTAGAAGTTTTACAACGTGAACGTGGTGATACATGTCGCCTGACAGATTTATTAAGAGATTTACATGTATATGTGTAATAAATCAAACGAGTGCTTTATGAATCCGAATTATTGGAAGCGTTTATTTCTTCAATCTTTTCAATCTTTGCATTTAATGATGTATTTCAATTAAATATTTAATTAATTAAAAAATGAACAACAACGTAAAGTAAATTTTTTAATAACTGACAATCATTCATTATAACCGTTAACGTCTCATGTAATTCCAAACAAGTGAAACATGCATAGTAAATAAACTGTCAGGATAGAGATAACAAAATCTGATAAATTCGATCACGTCATAAGAGTTATTTAACTATTATATTCGACCGTCAAGAGATGGTTTAAAATAAATAATGAATTACTATTGTATATCTACTACAATTAAGAAAATTATTATGCCTGAAAAACAAAGTTCCTGGACCTTATACATTTTTAGGCATATATTCCATATAGCAAAAAAACGGTTTAAATTACAATATAACTATTTCCTAGCTAAATCTTAACAAAACTGTTGTACAAAGACACGCATTCTACATCTGGCATAGTTCATACAGCACAGCGTAGGTAGGCATATAGTCCAATAAGGAAGCATATAGTCCAATATGGAAGCAGATTTCTACTGTAGGATACGGACTTGAGTCCGAACTGAATTGATTTTATTTAGGGTGCACCTTCTTAGTTGTTGATGTGACAAATTAGGAAATGAAAACTAAACTAAAATCTAACATATTTCATCAACTCCCCTGGTCTGTAGTAATTACCGCAAGCAATGCCCTCGCTTGTTAATTCAAACGTAAAACGTACGGAGTGTATCAGTTGTCAAAAGCTTACAAGTAACAACACGGCGCCCAAGACTTAGTGTGGGCTTCGAGCGTATCTAATGTAAGTTTATTGTAAAATCGATTGTAAAGTGTCTACCGACCGCGACAATTTTCGTTGGAGATTCTTTGCATATTAATGGAAGACGGGCTAAAGCTTTAAACTAAGTGCGCTTGGCGGTTTTAGATTTCTAAACTGGGAGAAGTTAAACACTTTTATAATGTCACTGAGAATAAATTGAAATTCCATCAAAGTTTTGCAATTTTTATTATAAAACTTCTTTTTTATATATTTTTCAATTTTAAGCATGGATAAATCTATAAAAAGCTAATGTTAACGTAGTTTCCTCACTCGAAGGCGATGTCAGTGACGGGCGAGCAGAGGATTTGAACCCCGCACATACTTATTTGAGGTCGAATATCTTACAGACATAGCCACTTGCTCCAGCCATTGGATGTGCCTGTAACGTTTTATAATTTTGCTATTCACTTTTTGTCATTTAACAATATTGACAATTTGCATGTTAGTTGCTCACTTGATAGCTTTGCAATGTTGTCTTTTGTACTTGTCTACCATTGAATTGGTGAAATAAATAAAAAAAATGTTTTGACTTTATCACACTAGTAATAAAGAAGAATTTACATAACAAAGCTCTATGATTTTACATTTGGATTACATCAATAGAAGAGATTAAGCAAATTCAAACAATAAATCTGAAATTTTTGTCAAAAACTCACTCAAAGAAAGTTTCGGATTTTAAAGAAGGGAATAGATAGTGTCATTTCGGGATAATTCGTGCTAGGGGGCAACGTTGCCACCACCCCACTTATTCAGTGCTTAAACGATGCCTGGCGGCACACAAGGGCTAATATAAGTGAATTATTGCGCTGAAAGGTATAGGCCTGCACACCTGGTTACAACTTGTTGATATTGTATGGCTTTAGATCTATTTGAGACGTTGAATGGGTAACTCAGGTGAAAACAGGTTAGTTGGTAGACTAGCGTAGCAGCTAAGAGACTAGGATTAAATACTTGATTGAAATATATGGTTGTTATAATTCAAATAAGGCGTTGGTGATTAGAGAAGTAAATGCGTTCAACAAATCGGAAACTTACAGCGATCGTTCAGTTTGTTACCCATTGAAATTGTTGCGACGACAAATAGTACGGTGTTGTAAAACATTAAACGAAGCTACGGATAGTTTATGCTATAAAACAGATTGAATAGTTACACTGACGTAAGCGTTTTGATCTCAGAATATTTAAGCGACTAATATAAAGCGGTTCTAGAGTTATATTCGTGAAAACACGTTAGTTGGTAGATAAGCAGTGTATTTTCATAATTGAAGTTGCTGTAGTCTACTTTCTAATTAATTACAAAGACGATATTGGCGTAATAAATAGTACGAGGTTATATTGTTAGTTTGTAGGGAGCTTAAGAAAGGCGAATGGTAGATTAGGCGCCTATTTGTATTTCAAATTCAACAAATAAATTTATTTTATAAATAAATACAAAAGCGGTAACAGAAATGCATGATTAGTGTGTTGTGAAGTAGGACTGTATATACTTCATTAGTATACTCAATTTACCAGTAAAGTTGGGTTTATTTTCTGGTATAGTAATATTGAAGATTCTAATACCATATTTTATAATAATCATCGATATCATCATCTTCCATTGAGTTCCAGTATAGCCATGGTCGGGATTGGAACATTTTATAGCAATTAATAATAATAATAACGATAATAATAATAATAATAATATTATTATTAATTATATTATTATTAATCGCAATTTAAACGACATAATATGGCGAACCCTTTCGCGAGCAGACATCCCTACATTGGTCATTGACACTATGTCGAACTGTTACCTGAGAACAACTTTAGTCGTTGCTTGGAGGGCTGCTAAACTAACCGAGGCCACTGAAACTATGAGCCTTATGAATCCCAATCGGGTTTCATTAATGGCATAAGCATATTTATTGCAGAGATGAGCGAGGGACCTATTTTCTTTATCAACCCATTCCATGCATGACTTTGCAAAGATTTAATGCAGTCTGCTGCAGCAGTTCTTTAAAGCAGCTAGATGACTTCGAGTAGCCGGGCGGCGATTCAGGACGTACTGCTCGAATCGTATTATCATACCTCCAGTTCTTTGTACCCGGGTTAAAATAAATACTACTACTAATTGTTTATAATAATTTCTATACATATAATGGCTCTTCAGAATGTTATAATAACAACAACAACAATTAGAGTGCTACTGTCGTCCATGACAACATCTGGCATTATTGAGACAAATCCATTTATTTATTTAGATGTATTCCATTTATAATGTATATGACTGCATGTACTACGATATATAAAAATATATTACGCTTTTTTACTTCTTGCAGCTCATGGTTATTTCTGATCACATCTATAACGATGTTTTTAACGTTCGTTTACTATTTACTATCTCAATACGATTTCTAGGACACCTCAGACGACATTGGTCACGTGGCTGGCTCATCTAAACAGCCTATAGGCCTACTTGTCCGTTCCACATAGGCCTATAGATAACTTTGTATGCAAAGTTTAATAGGCACTGGCAGTTGAAATGTTGACAATAATAATATTACTGCACCTTATAAGACATGTAGTTCCACTAAACAGCCTATATTCTATCTATATCGCTTAATTGAGCGGACATATCGGTAAAAGTACGTTAATTATAATAATCGCCTTTGAAACGGATTCCTGAGTCTGAATGTAAATTTGATCACTGCTAGCGTTTACAGTTAATCACAAGTTTAAAATACGTTTATTCTATATAAATGAATTACACTTGCAAAATATCACAATTTAGTGATAATAAAAGAAATTATTTTTGTATAATTCCAGTTGTGCTTACTACGGATCGATTTGATTAATTACATAAAGTAAAAGATAATTCCCACAGTATGGGCGGATCGTGTTCTAAAGGATCGAAGACCACCGATCCAGACAAGGCTCCGTATGGACCAGGCACTAAGACAGGATCAAAGAAAGGATCAAAGAGGGGATCAAAGCGGATACAGGAATACAAGGAAATTCTATCAGCTGTTCCGGTTACAACAGAGTCCACAACGAAGACTCCGGTAACAAAGTCTTCCGCTACTGACGAATCCGTGAAGAATTCTACTCCATCCGCGTTGAGTCCAAATAATCATCCAGTTCCACAGGAAGAAAATCAAGCAGTGGTAAGCGGTGAAGTGTTTTTATTGGTTGATAGTATTGTTGATATTATTATTAGCAAATAAATTTCTGCAGTAAAATTTCTTTCAGCACGAAGAGATTGACAAAATTCCGTTCTGACGCTCAAGTCTGTTTGCTGATACATGATGATGGATCATTAATTAAATGATAATCATTAATTAAATGATAATCATTAATTAAATGATAATCATTAATTAAATGATAATCATTAATTAAATGATAATCATTAATTAAATGATAATCATTAATTAAATGATAATCATTAATTAAATGATAATCATTAATTAAATGATAATCATTAATTAAATGATAATCATTAATTAAATGATAATCATTAATTAAATTATAATCATTAATTAAATGATAATCATTAATTAAATGATAATCATTAATTAAATGATAATCATTAATTAAATGATAATCATTAATTAAATGATAATCATTAATTAAATGATAATCATTAATTAAATGATAATCATTAATTAAATGATAATCATTAATTAAATGATAATCATTAATTAAATGATAACCAGTATTTCAAATATTTACGTTAAAAGCATTAAAGTCAATATTTATTTTTGTCAAATTTTATTCTATCACTGATCGCCTTTATTTAATATTTGGAAATTTTCAATAGTGCTAATCCTATATAACGGATGAAAGGTATCAACGCGGCCCTATAGGCCTATCTAGGAGGACCATTTGTGTTTTTATAAGTAGCTTATTTAAAGAATTTAATGGTAGCCTACAGTCACTTGTTTTCATTTCATGTTTTGTAATTTTTTCTAACTATATTTATAAATACTTATTATAGTGAAATGACCATCTCTGTTTTTTTTTAACGATATACATGTACATGTACATCGTTTTTATACTCCATGTTTGACGATTCCATGATTCAACAGTTATAAAGGCAGTTTTTTTACTTTCGTTCTTGCAATCGGGTGCTTGTCTGAGATCTTATGCTCCGATTAGTCCACTCGGGAATTGATCCCTTGACCTGAGGAGCAGGCCCTTAGGAAGAGTAAATCTTCTTGACGTTATCTGACACTCTGCACACTTAGCTATTTACACATTTCTTGTTATGACTCTTGTTCTACACACTTAGTAGTTATTTAGACATATTCTTGACGTTATCTCGTTTACTCACTTAGCTATTTAGACATATCTTGATGTTATCTGGCGCCCCACACACTTAGCTATTTACATATTTCTTGGCGTTATATGATGTTGTCACACTCAGCTATTTACACATAATATAAAGGGGACGTAATATATTCAGGACATTACTTCTCAATAGCTTAATACAAAACTATTACCGCATTTTCTATCCCGACCCTAGTTCAACTGGGATTTAACGTCAGTAGCATAGATATAAAAGTTGAAGATACACCACAGCCTATAAAATGATGGCGACTTTTGTCTCACTTCCGGTTCGATGATAATTCACTGAAAGCCTATTAACAACAATTAACATACTTAATTATTAACAGAGTTTCATCTAAATTTAATGTAAACAAAAGAGTTTATTTGCTACCATTGGACTATATTGCAGTTCTTGTTACTGAATCTTCTAGTTCTCTCTAATACTTCGTTGGTCAGTAGTATGTTCAACATTTCAGGGTGACGTAAGAGAACCAACACCTCGGAGTCGTCCACCAAAGAAAGAATACAAGTACACTCCCAAGTCAACGATAGACGTGGTTCAGGAGACCATCAATGCAGACATTCCCTTAGACCCAGCACTGGAGAACAACGTTAAGCCTCAGTTGGAAGTGGGAGATGTTGGAACAGACATAGATCACGTCGTGCCTGAGCGTCGTGATGGTTCTTCAGAGGCAGGTTTTATACGAAACGACGAAGCTAGTGTTAGAGAATTGAAACATTATCAGGATGATTTTGCGGAGAACAACACAGAGCGATTTAGCAATAACCCTCAAAGCTCGAATCAGCTACACCAGCGCTTGGATCACGTGACAGTAGAACGTGACTTTCAGAACAACAATAAACATAATATTGATACGTTTAGTGATGGAGGAAGACTGCAAACAAACGAACCGATCACAGAATTTCTTCAAGAGCAGAATTCTAAAGTTGTAACATCGTCGACAACCGATAGGAATCGAGAAATCATCGATCAACCAGTTAGCGGAGAGGGAACACAGCAGCACACAATTCTGACCTCGGCAACCATCGAATCGTCTTCCTTTCAACGAGAAACTCTTCACACCACTTACACAACCTCAAGGTCAGAATCTTCCCAGCCTTTAATATCTCGTGATCATCCGCAAGGTCAAAGACCTTCCTCGGATTTTCCACCTGGCGAACGTGTGGTGACGTCACAGGTTACTCGCCAGCAAAGAACGGATCAAGTGATCAGCTCAGAGGTGAAGAACCCTGGACCTCCTGGAACCGAGTCCCACATGGCCATATTCGATGCGATGAAGGCTCTGAGATCAGCTAAATCCACTCCTGCCACTTCTCCAGCCTCGGGGGGTTCTGGAAAGTTCTTCAGTTTGTATAATACTGAATCGAAGGTCATGAGCGATATTTTATCTCAGAGCGCTCTGAATGACGACTCAAGAAAGGCTGGCTCGGGTGTACCTTCTGGACATAACTTTAGTAATAATTATCAGAGTTCTTATGCACACAGCGGCGATAGAGATTCCAGTAAGATTAGTGGCTTAGCTGGAAATTCAAATCGACCGGCTAAGATTGTAATATAATTGTTGTTTTGTGGTTTACTGTCGCTTGAGTTACTAGGAAACCACAAGGCTCCATTTTGGGTCAATTTTTCCCCTTTCAGCAGCTCGAACGTATATGAACAGTCGGTTCAAGAACCGTAAAATGTAGTGGTATATAAAATTACATTGTTTTGTGCAATATTTAAAAAGCTGGTAAAGCTAATGTTAGCGTCAGTATCCTCACTCGAAAGCGATGTCAGTCCAGGATTTGAACCCCTCACATATTGATCCGCGGTCGAATATCTTACCGACATCGCCACTGGCTCCAGCCAGTAGGCATATTTACTCCTGCCCTGAGGCTCAACTGGAGTTGCACAATTTCGCTCCTGATGTTGTCCCTCCTGATTTTGTCCCTTTGTTCACCCTATTGACAATAGATCTGCATTCTAGCCTACTTTGAGTTTTTAAATGTAACGTTTGGAATATATGTATTCTATATGCTTATTAGACTATAAGTTATTAGCTACTAAAGCACAGCCATGCATAAAGACGTATAGAAACACAAACATACATAATTATTATGATATTATGCTGATAAAATGTTTTTCCATTTATATCTCAATTTTTGACTTGCCTACGGGGCACACTGTGATGCAATATTTATTTAAATATTAATAGTGCAATTTACATATAGAAAGGCCTTTTTCGCATAGTTACGCCCTGGGCTAACTTGAGTTGGGGTGCGCAAAACTGACCGCGCAAAGTTTTTTAACGCCTGTAGTTAGTAGACGACGTTGGTTAAGATTAAGGAGTAATAATGGTTGGTTAATATTAGCTAATTATTCAATCAGTTTTATTAAAATTTTTATAATATTGCTTAAACCTAACGTTGTATTTATCTAAAATGTGAAAATTTTACGACTACTTTATATTACTTAAGCATTTTCGTGGTTTCTACTGTTTATTAAATATTTGTTAAAATTTCATTAGCGCTATAAAATATGTGTACTAAGAACTTACACATCATTTCCAAAACGTATAGACAAGCTCTACCAGTATTCTCTTATAATATTCTATAATTACGCATGCACAATGTATATTGCATGTTTTAGACATATTAGATTCGCGGTGGCAGATGGTTGATTTTTAAACTCTTGATCTAAGCAGACTGGTTTATGCAAATATTTATTTATCGGCTTGCTTCACCGGCTTGAATGGAGTTCTACTCCAGTTGCAATTTACTTCGTGAACCCGTTTCAATTATGTCGTGTTGAGTAGGCCGGGTTTAATCCATAAAACAAAACTTAAGACATAGAACAAACCTGTTAAATTCAAATAAATCGATTCTAATTTTTATTATTTGCCATAGATTTCGAAACACTGCTAATTAGACTCTAATTCTTCCTCATCTTCTCTATCTCACCCTAATTAACTCACTCTCGCTCACTCTCTTTCCCATTCTATCCGTATCTTTCGCTTTCTGACTATCACTTGTTTCATCACTTTTTCATTCGTTGTTTCTCGATCTCTATAGTCTTAATTCATATATGTACATGTATTAAATATATATATATATATATATATATATATATATATATATATATATATATATATATATATACATGTATATATATCCAAAGTCTACTTTCTCGCTCCATAAGAGCTAGCACTCTCTAGATCAACAAGTTAATCCCTTCACAAAGGCTATGCCTGATTCATACCTTATGCAGCCTATGGCTTGGGAAAATTATGGCTTCTGAGGTGATTTCCCGTCCGTTGCCTTCCTCAGTTAGGTGGATTAATTACCATTTAATCCTGGGGAAAATATTTCATGGTGAGGTGGGTCCCCTCTTGCCATCCTCAGCGCCTGCCTTTAGTCGCCTCTTACGTACACGCCGCAGATTGTTTTGCGGTTGCCCTATTCTGCAGTGGTCCAACCACACCCGAGTACAACACGGGGAATATATATATATATATATATATATATATATATATATATATATATACTGTATATATATATATATATATATATATATATATATATATATATTCGCTATTATTATTGAAACCTGTTGCAACGGTGTTGTAAAGTATAAGCATGTTGGATGAGCTTTAAACAGCCATTTGAATGAAAACGTTTGGTATAGAGATTGAGCGAGAGAGAGAGAGAGAGAGAGAGAGAGAGAGAGAGAAAGAGAAAGAGAAAGAGAGAGAGAATAGTAGAGAATAAGATAATTTTGAGTAACCGTCACCGCGGTAAAAATACGGTAAAATATCATTTCTTTCTTCATTAGGCCCTATACTCATAGATATCTAAATGATGTTGCTGTCCAAGTAGTAATTCGTGGTTTAGGTCCAGGGGCGTAACACAGGGGGAGCACAATGTAAAAGCTGCCACCCCAGCTGTCCCAATAATCAAAACTAATTTGCATTGATTATCTACAGGTGCCAATCCAATATCATTTATTCTGCCACCCCAGAATAATAATAATAATAATAATAATAATAATAATAATAATAACAATTAGAGTGCTACAGCCATCAATGACAACATCGAGCACTATTGAGACAAAATCAAGCTGGCGAGCAAAAAGAAGGTCCAAAAACGGGGCAAATTCCAAAATCCAGATAATCAGTCCAAAGAAAAGGGAATTAAAGAAAAGGAGGTTTAGGCGCAGGTCGCTGTTCATGGACACTGGATGGAAAAGAGAGATGGAAAAGATAGATCTTCTACTGCCTATGGAACTTCTCATAGGAAAGCGAAGGCCTACGTGCTTCACGATTTTCAAATGAAGATTTCCGAAGATTGGATGGAAGAGAATTCCAGATCTACGGTGCAGCAAGCTGGAAAGAACGATAAGATAGCTTAGAGCGCGAAGGTAAGCTAGGTCTCACAAGAGTAATTAATTTAGAAGATCGAGTAAGAGCAGGCTGCATCACTTTAATCAAGTGAGACATACAAGTTTGTCCAGGGATGGTGATGGACTTATAGGTTAACGAAGCTGTTGTGTAAATGATACGCTCTTCAAACTTTAGCCAGTGCAAAGACTTTAAAATGGGCGTAACATGTGAGTACTTGGAACTACAAAAAATTGCTCGCGCACGAGAATTCTGAACAAACTGCAATCGATTTATCTCACAGACAGGGAGATTGAAGTTTAAGCTGCCACCCCACTGCCACCCCACTGTCACCCCATAAAACATTTTTGGCTACGACACTGTTTAGGTCAGTACTTAGCTTAATAATAACAATTAATAATAATAGCAATTTAAGTGCTACAGTCATCAATAACAGCATCGAGCACTATTGAGACAAAATTAAGCCGGCGAGCAAAAAGAAGGTCCAAAAACAGTGCAAATTCCAAAATCCAGATAATCAGTCCAAAGTTTCTCTCTGCCTCCTAGTGACTACTGGCAGGTCCGTAGTACATAAGGCCTCCACTCTTCTCTGTCTTCCGCCTTCCTCTTCATTTCAACATATGAGTGGGTCTTTAAATCATCTAACATACCTAATCTCGGCCTGCCCCTGCCTCCTTTTCCTTCCATTCTACCTTCTCTGACCTCTTTTAATAGACCTTCCCCCATTAGAATGTGTCCTATCCATCTCTTCTTCCTATTTCTTAATACATTTATCAACTGTCTATCTGTGCCAACTCTCTCCAGGACTTCCTCATTTGTAACCTTTTGAGTCCAGCTAATCCTCTCCATTCTTCTCCAAATCCACATTTCCAATGCCTCCAGTTTCCTAATATCTTCCTTCCTTAAGGTCCATGTTTCACATCCATACAATAGCGTGGTCCAAACCAAAGTTTTCACTATCTTTATCTTTGTGTCTTTCTTTAGACTTTTTGTTAACAGTTCTTTTCTACTACCAAAGGCCGCTTTTGCTTGTGCAATCCTACTGCATATTTCTGTCTCACATTTCCCATCATCGGTTATAGTATGACCCAAATATTTGAAACTCCTTACCTGTTCCAATTTCGTACCTTTCATTGTGATATTAACTTCACCTTTATTATTGGACACTCTCATAACCTTCGTCTTTTTTATATTAATCTTTATGCCATATCTTAGGGCCGTATCATTCAGCCTATCCATTATCTTCTGCAATCCAATCTCGCTGCCCGCTACCATTCCTTGGTCATCTGCAAATCGTACATCTTGCAACAAATTCCCTCCTACTTTTATTCCTTCTTCCAAGTCTTCCATGGTTTCCTCTATCATTGCCTCAGCGTAAATGTAAAACAGCAGCGGCGAAATGCTACAACCTTGTCTTACTCCACGTCCTATTTCTTACCTTCTTCTGAGCATTCTTGTTGTCGTGTCCAAAGTTTAACAAAGTTTAAATAAAAGTTTAACGTCCATTTCCACATCAAGGAACGATGTCAGGGACATCCCCAACAGCACACATCACTACAGATCAATTCACTCAGACCAATCTGCAAAAGAAATGTGCTGAGGAGAAGTAAGGTCCTAAACGAAAGCCACTTACTGTACTTAAACTTATTATAAACTAATAAAACTTTTAATTTAAACTTATTACACTTATTATACTTACTATACTTAAAGCCACTTACTATTTTAAAAACAAATTATCAATCTCTCGCTCTGATCTACTTGTTTCTAAACAAGGCGCTATTGATCTCCACCATAGCTTCAAGTTTGTACTTGTCGCCTTTATTAATAATTTATCAAACACTTTAGTAAACAATTTTCTAGATTTTTCTTTATCATTTGTATATTTTTGTTTTACGTTATGGCAACGCATTCTGGAAGCTACTGTAAACAAACATGGCGATGTCCTATGTAAATCTTGCTAGGGTTGCTCCCCGGCCTCTGACTTCACTGCCTAATTTTACATGCCTAACTAGACCGGATACGTGCTCAAAGTATTCAGCATTATACAGTTCAAACAGGATCAACGCTTGCAGATATGCATATTATTCCACCGGGTCCAGAGCAAGAGAAAATCAGCCAAAACACTCAATATCGTCCAATTTGGAATTTGAGCCATTTTATCGTTTAAATACAGCCTTTAGTGGATATCAATATCGACGTTATCATGGCTCGGGTTTGCTAGGTTTAGCGACTCAGGGGAAGCTAAAAAGTACTACATATAACATCAATAATAGAGGGTTATCACGATCTCCCGTTTATCAGTGGGATATCGGTAGTGTTGGATTGCATCATTATTACAGTCCTGTTCGGTTGTTTTCTACTCGCGATCCGAACGAAGGGGATGGTTCTTCTTCCGAAAGCCAACCACCGGAGAGCTCAGATGGTTCTGAAAGTGAGGGCGGAGAGCAGAGTGGTGGTTCGAGTTCGGTTCCAGATTTTGCTCCGTCTCTGATGGCCTTATCACCTATGACAGTGCCTGAGGAATGGCCTCGAGTTCCGGCTATTGCAGTCCGCAGGAATCCCCTCTTTCCGCGATTTATTAAAATGATTGAGGTTAGTTATAGATTAGTTCTCGTTATCACATCTAAAACATAATGGCACACTGGGTCAGGAAGCACAGATGCTTGTTTAGGACCCATTTCCTCCTTCCTCTCCATGGTTATTAGTAATCGTTGCCTTTTGATGGCACATCAATTACAGCCAGCGCGGATTTAATAATAACCTTCCATCACCCTGGGATTGTTTCCTTCCTTAGCTTTTACCAACACTCGGTCTTCCAAGATGGTCACCCACAAAGTACTAACCGTGGCCGATGCAGCTTAACTTCGATAATTGACGCGCAACTAAACCAAGTGCGCTAATCCCGCCGCTAATCTATGGTTAATGTTATTGAGCTTGTAGATGTTGCAGGCTTCAGCTTATTCTTTCAAAATGTGCTTAAAATTTCATGCTTCAATCTATTTTAAGGTTATGGTTAGAGATATATCTTAGTTTTTGAATTGAACCAGTTCTATGCTTCACTGTTACTGATCATATGTACTTGTTTAAAAAAAGTAAAGTAATGCAATGTGATTTACTAGTATGAGGCTTTGAACTTGTTGAATTTAATGTACACTTTCAATGTGTAGTGAAATTTTTCGCTTTAGGTCATATATGAAAATAGAGAAAACATCTGTTTTTTAGGATATTAAATTTTATAAATTATGCCTTACGTTTTTAAATCTTAATATATGTTCACGTTATTTGGGTTAATAATAGTTTAATGATAATAATAATAATCATAATAAAAATAGTAAGTGAATTTATTTAATCACCTCTCTATGAAGTAGGTCACAGTAATGCTAGTTCAGAAAACTTTACTCATGATGGAATAAAACAGTTTAAAATTAAGCTATAAAAACCGGGTTATCACTTTAAATTCTTATTGATTGATTGATTTATTGATTTTATTGATTTTGATGTTATTTTGAATGCATGTGTATTGAATTTATTGTGTCAGTGATTTTTTTGTGTAGCAGCACAAAAAACAGACATTTATTGTGTCAGTGTAAAACTTCCTCATAGTTTGTTAATGTATGGTTATGATAAGTATAAAGCATTTTCTTGCTGAGTTTTATAGACTGCTATTGTTGGCATGCTTTAGGTTTCAGACAAAAGATTGATTGATGTGATAAGAAGAAAAGTGAAATCTAATCAGCCCTATGCAGGAGTTTTTCTAAAAAAAGATGATGAGTAAGCTATATTTTATTAGATTTAACTTAACAGATTTCAGATTTTCATTGTAGTTATTAAACAGTTCAAGAGTGTATTATTTTGTATTAGGAGAGTAATATTATGAATTAATTAATAACGAATTAATATTTCTTTATAATTATTAATTAATTAATAGAGTAATTACAATTTTTTTAAACAAAGTAAATATTTCCTACCCTACAGAGAGGAGTGAGATGTCTATTTGTATCCCGACCCTAGTTAAATTGGTATTCAAGATGATGACTATGGTGAAGATCCTCTAAAGTATGGTTACAAGTAATTCTCTGGTAGCTCTTATTTCTCACTAGTCATATGATTAGCCCAGGGTTCAAGCTGCTACTGACAAACAATTTATCGTCTCACTTTAGGTCTTAAGCTATTACTTCACTAATCTTATTTTGGCCTTCCACTTGAGAAGCGTATAAAGGGAAGCAAAACTCAACGTATATAGCAAAAATTAAAATATTTGTTTTGTAGTTCAAGCATAAGTTAAACAGTTGACCTTCAATTATTTAATTATTTTATTTGAGAATTAATGTAAATGTGCACATCATTGTTTGCAGTAACGACAGCGAGGTGGTGAGTAGGTTGGATGAGATCTATCCTCTCGGCACATTTGTGCAGATACATGAGCTCCAGGATCTCGGAGATAAACTCAGAATGATTGTCATGGGACATCGGAGGTTTGTTATCATCAGTTGATCACAGGAATGGTACTGATCTGTGTGTCTATGCTTGTATCTATGCTTGCATCTATGTATGCATAGATGCAAGCATATCTATGCTTATATCTATGCATGCCATCCTTATTTTTATTTTATTCTTTCCTATTTTATAACATTTAGACTCACAGTGATTGACATTCTGCCTATGGTCTTATCATCACCTGTTGATTCAGAAATGAAGTTAATTTTGCTCTATAGCAAAAATTTTATATTTTGCTCTTTTGTAGGTTTCTTGCTTAACTTGGTTATTCATATGTATAAGTTAGATTAGTATTGTAAGAGAATAATTCATTGAACGTCATTACTGCTTGCAACGTCACTTGTTGTAGCGATTTTTATATGATACACTGTAGCTAGTATTACATAATATGTGGTCGTCGTTTCTTTCTGATATAATTATACTTGTGCCGACTATTTTAACTTCTTTAAATTGTCAATTCTTTAAATTTCAGGCGAATTAAATTTTTAAATTGTTTTTGAGTGAGATATATCATGTATATTTCAACTGAGAATTTTGACTTCGTTATCATTTTTGACAATTTCTTTCATGTTACAATTTTTTTATTTTATATGTAATATCCAAATTTCAATTTTATATGTAATATGCAACTTTCATTTTCAGTATGAATTGTTTAGAATTAGCAATAAAGTGTTAATCGTTATTTCATTTTTATATAATTAATAAATCATAATTAATTATTAATAATAATATATAATTAGTCCAAGTTGCTATAGTGTAGACAGCAAGTTGATTTATGAAATGCTTTCTACTTTAAATTGACATTTAAAGATTTTTATGATTTTTGCATCAATTACTGCATTGTATGAATCTTTGTATTATAATACTGATATTTGTTTGTGCAGGATACGAATAACAAGCCTACTACCAGACGATGCTGAATACGCGCCCCCTGTTGAACAAGCTAGTACCACGACCGCTACCGGTGACTCTCTATATATCAACTACAAGATTTTATTAACTGAATTTTGTAGTGTAAGTCTAACTTATCTAGTTTAGCATGATACTTCTGGGGAAAAATCCGTATGTTTTATATCTATAGAGAATTTTATTCCATATTGATGACATTATTAAATTTTTCTACTTGACTTTATTTTTATTCTGTACAAAGTTTGCAAACTGCTCTTGTACAAGAATTCAGTTCTTATTTTTTGATTGTCAATCCTGATATCTAACCCTTGTCAAAGGTAATCGATTTAATAGTTCAGTACTTGATCTGCTAGTTATGTACTGATCTAATAGTTCTGTACTGATCTAATAGTTCTGAGGTTGATCTGATAGTTCTCCACTTGATCTTCTAGTTCTGTACAAAATCACCCCTGTATTAAATATGTATGGACTAATACATTTAACTAAAATGTAGCTTAAAACATTCACACAACTTAAATTATTTGATGGTAGCTTCTTGAATATTTAATTTTATTTCATGTTGTATAATATATAGCTCGCAGAGCATTTTATTTAAATTTTCAGAATGCCATTAACTTTTATTATTATATAAATTAACTTTTATGCAGTCTCAGATTCTAAACGTCTGCGCAAGCAGAGACGCAGAGGCTCTGTCAATGGTGCTGATCAGATGCAGTCTATTCCAGCCGCTGAAATCATACCCCCCGTGATAGATAAAGTACTGATGGTTGAAGTGGAGAATATTGTGAACGATCCTTATAAAACAACTGAAGAGATTAAGGTATGCATGGCATGCTTTCCATTGTATTATACTTGCCTAGGAGTAATGATTAGGTTAGAGAAGATATGCTATCGGCTGATAAGTCAATGCAACAATTGCTATTAGGATTATTATAGAAGTTTCGAGTATTATATGTGGATATGAGGCTGACTGAAGTCATTATCCTAATTTTGCATTTTCTATATTGTGAATCTGATGAACCTTTGATCATTTACTGTTATATTCTACAGAGTTCCTATTTACAAATTCCTAGTATCTCTGTTTTTTTATAATTTGTTGCAGGCTCTAACGGGTGAAGTTGTGAAGACAATTCGAGATATAATTGCAATGAATCCATTATATAGGTAAATGTTTATAAATCTACTCATAAACTGAACTAAAGTACGATTAAATTTCTATTGTTTCCTGTTCATCAGATATTTGGCATCCCTATCGAGTGCAATAGAGAATTAAGAGAGTCAGTGTTTATGGTTATTTTGTGTATCTAGGCAAAATGGTCATGTCACTGCATTGTCCTAATCTTGCCACTATTTTGTCGCTTTAGACTCGATGAGATTGCGTGGGTCCTGATAAGGCAATTAGGAGCCATAAAGTTACATTACTTTAGGATTCATCCGATTAAACACTACTCAAACCGTTATATACACCTTTTGCAAGAATTTTTATATATAATTTAAAATTTTGTAGAATATACGCAGTATGTAAGGTTGTAAATGTAAAATGAAGTAGCTTTTGAACGAGTGTTTTTCTTTATTTTTGCCTTCACGATAAGTTTTTTAACCTGTAAATAGGGATAGATCCATATTGGCGGCATTAAAGCTGACTTAATTAATTAACTGATCAGTGTGATTTCATAAATGTCTGTTGATGGGCTCTTAACATCAAGGTTCCTAAGTACTGTAATATTTCTCTATCTTTTTTAAAGTGATTGTAATTTGTTGTAAATTTGTAGTTTGTGTAACAGGCCTAGTTAAGAAAATATCCTGAGCAATAGTTTATTCTTCATTTCTTATAGTTTATACTTTTCTTCTCATCTGCAAACAGTTTCAATTATTTAGCGAGTAAGTGAGGATGCAGCTTCTTACTAGTTGCTACTGATTGTTAAAAAGCTGGTAAAGCTAATGTTAACGTCAGTTTCCTCACTCAAAAGCGCACGTACTGATCCGCCGTCGAATACCTACTGACATCACGCTGACTCCAACCTGTGGTGGTGTCGATGTCGGCAATATACTTATTATTGCCATTGGCTGTTGTATGTTGTTGTATATTTTTGCTGGTTGTGGTATGTTTGCGCTGTTGTTGTAAATGTATTATATATATTTTCTATTGTATTTGATATTGTATTTTTTGCTGTTTCACCTGATAGAGAGACGGTGGCACAGATGATACAGGGAGGACAGAGAGTGATTGACAATCCAGTCTATCTCAGTGATCTGGGTAACTTCTACTCTTATTTACGAGTTGTATGATGTGTTGTAAAACGTATTGTATGATGTGTTGTATTATGTGTTGTATGATGTGTTGTCTGCTTTCTTCATTTCATCATTTCTAAGTGAAATTATCTTAATTCATACGAAGATATTTTATGGCCAGTGTTTAAGAGAAACACTCACTTTAAGGTATTGATGTGTGATTCTTCGTTAATTTGCTGTTAAGTTAACTTTATGGTTTGTTTATTCTGTATATGGCTGTAAGTTAATTCTAGTATGGCTGTAAGTCAATTCTAGCAGTCATTAAACTGGCTTAAATTCATCTTAATTACTCCTATGACATTGATTTTCTGCAGCAACATTGTGTTTAGAATTAAAAAATGTGTTTCGAATGTGTTTTCTTACCCTTGGCAATTGTAAAATACTCTCTCAGATCTTCTTGAAAGCAAAGCCTTTGGAAATTAGTTCAACTTGCTCCAACTAGCTATTTAGCACCCGCTACTAATTATTTTTACTTCAAAAGACTTGAAGGTAGTTAATACTTCTAATTTAAAAAATAGCAGTGCATTCATTTTACCGTAGTCACTTACCAGTTAAAGAGCAACATATATACGAATGTAGAGTTGCTTACTATTTCTTTACAGCCTCACTGATGATTCGTTGCACATTAACTATTAGCTCTGCTTTGCTGACATTAGCTATATACATATTATAGACTTATTGTTTTATATTATTTTTAAAATTTATCTTTCAAAAATGACTAATTTTTATTATCAATTCAGGTGCTGCTATAACTGGTGCTGAGTCAGCTGAATTGCAAGAAGTCTTGGCAGAGACCTCAGTAAAATATTTATATTATTTTTCTCAGCTCATTTTTTTCTGATTCTTTCAGCTCAATATTGCTACTTCACTGCTCAATAATGTTTGCCGGATGCGTTAATTTTGAACAAGAAGAAATATGCTGGATCCTTATGTTGTGTTTAATCACTTGGTTGAAAATTTGTACAACCTACTAAATGCAAAACTATCAATATAGATCCCTCTCTCAATCATATGAAATGAAAACTCTCATGAATTTAAACAATTTTCGTCTCAAGCATTAATGTCTCATTACAAATTTGTACTGGACTTTAATTTACCCATTTTGCAGCTTTTTTTAGTTTTTTTATCCAGCCTAATAACGTGTTCATGGAATAACCGCAGTCATGTGACATGCAGTCTTCTTTTCATCAACCAGTCTATTGTATCATAGTGTCAATTCTTCCATGTAATTAAAAAACTGTCCTTTTACTTGAGAAAGTAAGATTAACGTGAGTAAGTAAGATTAACTTGAGAAAGTAAGACTACTGATATTGTTTTCCATTGCTTTCTCAGTTATCTTTATTATAATTTAATAAACATATGCTGAAATTGAGTATGCCTATTCTGTTATTCCTGAGCCAACACAAGAAGTTGAATGAGAAGATCAGATTCTTTATTTTTCATTTTCTAGTATGCAGAACAATAGGCACATACTAAATAAACAAAATAAACGTAAATGCAAAACACTTAATTAACTAAGATAAAGAGTTTATTCTAACAAATTATATAATAAGATTAGAATTTTATTTAGTTCTTTATATTACATTGTTCCGGTTTTAGTGTACCATGCTTTACTGTGCAGATACCCAAGAGATTGATGCTGGCACTATCTCTACTCAAGAAAGAATATGAGCTCAGCAAACTTCAAGCAAAGATTGGTAAAGAGGTCTGTAATAATTGTAATCTCCTTGTGACATTGGAGACACTGAATTCATATTGTACAATGAAGAGTAGGCAATGTTAATGTTAGTTTAGGCATGCCGATGAATGGGCTTATATAAGCTAGTCTTTTTGTCAGTGGGGAATAGCATCTATGGAACATAATGGAAATTCAGGCATTCAATTCACCATCAGAAACAATTTTGATTGATATAGCTTTAGTGAGTAAGATATGGTTTGAGTGATATTAGCAAGTGATGCTAGTGGCGGACAAGGATTGATGTTAATTTTTTTTCCTTCAAAAGACTTGAAGCTAAATCTAAGTCAAATCCAGGCTAAACCCTAGAATTTTTATCGGTATAAATTTCAACGAGTGAATGAACACTATTTGGATGTCTATTCAACATGATGCTCTATCTAGGTTCACGATTGATTGATTGATTGATTGATTGTTTGCTGTTGTAGGTGGAGGAGAAGTAAAACATTCTATAAATTGCAGCGAGTATTCATGGATGAGCACTATTTCGATGTCTATTCTGTATGATTGTTCAAGGTAGGGTCATGATTGATTGATTGATTGATTGATTGATTGATTGATTGTGTAGGTGGAGGAGAAGGTGAAGCAGCAGCATCGTAAGTACATGCTGCACGAACAGCTCAAGGTCATCAAGAAGGAGCTGGGTATGGAGAAAGACGACAAGGACGCCATCGGAGAAAAGTTCAGAGAGAGAATCAAGGTAATAGGATTGTTTGTATTTCAGACTCGAGTAGACTCTGCTATAGCTGCTAATTATGGTATTACCGAACAGAGTTTTTTTAAAGGTTTTTTTTTCAAAGGAGGCTCTTTTATGATAGCCTCCTTTGTATTGTTATTCGTTGATCTAACTACATGCACGTTCCTATTGTTTGTATAGTATCTGTGTTGTGTGTTGTGATAAACAAATAAACGACACTAAACGGAAAGGTATTGCCTTCATAACATGTTCTTTTGCTAGTTTTCTATTTTTGAACTCTATAAGCTTAAAATTATGTACTGCCTGCCAATGTTAATTAAATTAATATTTGTTGTCCTTATGATATTAGTTTAAATACGGTTTTTAATATTTTTTGTTGTATGTTGCTCTCTCTAACATGCATACGAGTTGATAAGAAATACATTAAATAAATATTTTCATAGTCTTTTCCTCTCTCTCTCTCTCTCTCTCTCTGTCTCTCTCTCTCTCTCTCTCTCTCTCTCTCTCTCTCTCTGTTTCATCAAGTCCTATTTAAATCCACTTACAAAAGCATTGTATCAATATGTAAAGGAAATAAAGGGATAATTTTAATTGTATTTTGATAATGATTACAAACGACCGTAAAGCTTTTTTACTTATTTTTTATTATTTTTTAAATGCCCTGGGCTGTATAAGGCCCTGGGCTAAAATATAAGATTAAGAAAAAGACTTTATTTAATTAAAAGAAAGATGAAAAATATTTAAAATAGTTCCTCTACACTCTGGGAGGCCGCATTTGCCAATGTGCCACGAACGCATACAGCATTAAAACGCTGGAGTGCAACAGATAGGCGCTGCCATAGAAAGGCTTTTTTACTTATATATTTATTACTTCTGGATATCATTCACACAATTCAAAATCATTTGTTCAGTGTGAATAGGAATGGCCTGTATTTGATATGTGTAGGAATTGGTTGTACCTAAGCATATGGCCTGTATTTGATGTGTAGGAATTGGTTGTATGAAGCATATGGCCTTTATTTGATGTGTAGGAATTGGTTGTACCGAATCATATGGCCTGTATTTGATGTGTAGGAATTGGTTGTACCAAAGCATATGGCCTGTATTTGATGTGTAGGAATTGGTTGTACCGAAGCATGTAATGGAAGTAATAGAGGAGGAGCTGAGTAAACTGTCATTCCTCGATCCTCACTCATCTGAGTTCAAGTGAGTCACAAATATGACGTAGTAGGTCGTTGTCTACGATACCATCATGAATTCATGATAGTCAGATCAAAGTTATGACTGATTTTGACTGATTCTGAATAATTCATGGACTTTCTGTTGAACTAATGTTATTTTATGAGCAGAAGGTTATGATTTGGTTCTTTGCTGCATTGCCTGTCTAGGCTAACAGTCAATCCCAATGCAATTATTAGTAATTTAAGTATGAATTCAGGAAAACTGACAGCTTTTAAATTATGCTGGAAACTTTACTTATTTATTATTTTGCGTATTTTGCTTTTAATTTAGAATTTTTTGGGTATATTTGGCTAAGAATTTATGTTTTCAGTGACATTGCTATATTTTATGGAAGTACTGATTGATGGATTGACTAATTGATTGATTGGCCGATGATTTGGCTGATTGATTGACAGTTATTATAGCAAAGGTTTATTTGAATGAGATACCATTCTAATGTGATTGTTTGTTAGATTGATTATTTTGCTTGAATTGTATTGGTTATATGTACTGAATTGTATTTGTTATATGACCTGATGAATGATGATGGGAAATGATACAAATGTGGAACTTCTGGAGATAGACAGTTGATGAATGTATTAAGAAATAGGAAGAAAAGTTGGATAGGACACATTCTAGGGGGGAGGCTACTAAAGGAGGTGATAAAAGGCAGACTGGAAGGAAATTGAGTCAGAGGCAGATCAAGATTAGGAATATTGGATGATTTAAAGATCCAATAAATTATGTGGACATGAAGAGGAAAGCGGAAGACAGAGTGGAGGCGTTATTTACCATGGACCTGCTAGTAGGCAGTGCACTAAGAGAGAGAGAGAGAGAGAGAGGTTTATATAAATTAATTGTATTGGTTATATGATTGAATTATAATTATAAATATTATTTGATTTTGAAAATGATTTTTTATTCTGCTCTGCAATGTAGTGTATAAAATGTGTTTTTTATTTTTGTATAATGAATTACTTATGACTACAATACATAACCGTTGATTGATTGATTGCAGTGTAACGAGGAATTAATTACCTGGACGATTAGTTGGTTGATTGATTGATTGATTGATTGCAGTGTAACAAGGAATTAATTACCTGGACGATTGGTTGGTTGATTGATTGATTGCAGTGTAACCAGGAATTACCTGGACTGGTTGATTGATTGATTGATTGATTGCAGTGTAACGAGTAATTACCTGGACGATTGATTGATTGCTTGATTGATTAATTGATTGATTTCAGTGTGACGAGGAATTATCTGAACTATTGATTGATTGATTGCAGTGTAACGAGAAATTACCTGGACTGGTTGATTGATTGATTGATTGATTGCAGTGTAACGAGGAATTACCTAGACTGGTTGATTGATTGATTGATTTCAGTGTAACGAGGAATTACCTGGACTGGTTGACTAATTTGCCGTGGGGTAAGTACAGCGATGAGAACCTGGACTTGACGAGAGCCAAGCAAATCCTGGAGGAGGATCATTACGGCATGGAGGACGTCAAAAAGAGAATACTGGTACACGCCCATCTAACTTCTAATTCTATGTAAAACTAACCTAACTACTTAGTTGTAAGCGTTAATCTAACGTGTAATAAATGCATGCATTGATTTGCTTCTTATGTATTCATATAAAACTTTTCGTATTGATGCTTATTTGTAATCAGTGTCAATGATGTTGGTCTATTTAATAATGCTTTCATATTTAAAGGTGAAAAGGAAAACTGTAGATGGAATTGGTTGTGAGAGTTATATGCCATGGGCCAGCTGTTGGTTGGCTGTACGCTGAGAGAGAAAGAGTGATGATTGGTTTATAGTATATAGTTCTGTGCAAAATTGTGTGATTTTGAAAGTGTGGTCGCTGTATCTTAATATAATATATTTCATATAATCATTAACTATAGACAATGAACTGAAATTATAATCCTGCGTAGTATTGTATCACATATATTTTGGTGTGTATTTATTTTCAATAGTAATGCAATATTAAATATTTTTTCAATATTTATATATACAATTTATCTTAAATCGTTTCTTATCATATGCATTTCATGTACATGTACAAGAAATGCATTTTGCAATGCATCTTGTATTAAATTGCTTTTAATTCATTAAACATTTATGCAGTTGACAATGATAGATGTGATTGATTGATTGCAGGAGTTTATAGCAGTTAGTCAGTTAAAAGGCTCCACTCAGGGGAAGATTCTTTGCTTCTATGGACCACCTGGTGTAGGAAAAACTAGCATAGCTAAATCTATAGCTAGAGCTCTAAATAGACAGGTAGGTTTTACTTTATTTTAATTATATGCCTTCGCAAGAGTTAATAGGGATGTAACTAAAAATTTAGTTGTAGCTATAATTATAGCTACATAATATTATAACTGATATAGCCATTTAACTATGATAATACTCACTCGGCACTATCAGCAAACATGAGTATTTGTAAACTGCGGCTCGATACATAATGTTCCAGTGCTCGAAATAAATACAGGAAATTCAAGTAGCGTAGAATTCATTATATTGTACATGTTATTTTTAGATTCTTCTGTGCTTAGATACTTTTTCTGTATGCTTTTACACTGTTCATTGTTGTTATATCGTTTTGTTTGTTTGTATCAATTAGTCAATCAATAGAACACTATTGTACTATAGTCTAGTGGCACTAGGACTAGTCATACCAATGCAGTAGAATGCCACTGTAGCTCTGAATGGGCAGTGAAGAATCGTATTGTATGTGAATGTTACAGTACTATAGATTCAGCGTGGGTGGAATGACAGATGTTGCTGAAATAAAGGGACACAGGTATTATTTCATTTTAAATTATCTTGATTCATAATGCATATGTTTTTAACATTTTGTGTGTATTAATTTAAGCTTATGTGCCATACCATTAAACAAGTCCTACGCCTTTCATGGTTTTACTAAATAGAAATAATTATTAATTTTAAAAATAATATCTTACACTGCATAATGGTCATACCGGACTTTTTATGTTATAACTGATTGATTTTTTATTCCAATTTGTTTTGCTTATCTGATTATTTTGGCTTCAGAGCTCTCGGTACATTTTGTAATTGCACAGTAATTTTACGATATTTTGTGACATTATTTGCGACATTTTCATCAAGTACTGCTGCTACATGAAACTTCTTGAACATCTTGTCAGGTACTCAGATTCACTCAGCTGCTGTTATTCTTACATGTGCAAGATAAAATAAATTCCCAAATAAAATATGTGCAACTTTGGGAGAATTTATGAGCGTTGGCGCAATGTGTACCATGCGTAGAAGAAATATATTGGCATAACAAATAAAATGTGCTTATGTAGAACACTGTATGTTGGCTTAATGCCAGGTTGGAAAAATATGTGCTTGTGTAGGAGAACATATGTTGGCGCAATGCCAGGAAAGATAATCCAGTGCCTGAAGAAGACCCGGACTGAGAATCCTCTGATACTGATAGACGAGGTTGACAAGATGGGGCGGGGCTATCAAGGTGACCCCGCCTCTGCTCTGCTTGAACTGCTTGACCCTGAACAAAATTCTAACTTTCTCGATCATTACCTCGATGTCAACGTGGATCTGTCCAAGGTAGGATGTCATTAGGAACAGTGTTGTGTTGTACTTTAATAACTAGAAATGTACGTTAGCTATTGTTGGTTATATTTATATGTTATCTCTCTGGTTGGCTCACTGTATTGTGCTACATTTTTCATTTCTCTCTGTTTTGGTACCTATTTGGTACTTATTATACGTCGGCCAGTTTTTGTGCATGACTATACGTCTGCTTATGTTCTTGTATACGACTGTTTGTCAGGCTGTGTCTGCAGTATGACTATGTCAGCCTGTGTCTGCTGTATGACTGTATGACAGCCTGTGTCTGCAGTATGACTGTATGACAGCCTGTGTCTGCAGTATGACTGTATGACAGCCTGTGTCTGCAGTATGACTGTATGACAGCCTGTGTCTGCAGTATGACTGTATGACAACCTGTGTCTGCAGTATGACTGTTTGTCAGCCTGTGTCTACAGTATGACTGTATGTCAGCCTGTGTCTGCAGTATGACTGTATGACAGCCTGTGTCTGCTGTATGACTGTATGACAACATGAGTCTGCTGTATGACTGTATGACAGCCTATGTCTGCAGTATGACTGTATGCGCACCTTGTATGAGATTAGAATCATGTATAGCTCTGTATGACTGTGTTGCTCTGATTGTTTTTGCAGGTTCTCTTCATTTGTACGGCTAACGTGACCGACACGATACCAGAGCCGCTACGAGATAGAATGGAGATGATCGACGTATCAGGTTATGTGGCGGAAGAGAAAGTTGCCATAGCTCAGGTGATTTGATTGCACTGTCTTCATTGCTTTGTGCATATACTTCTCGGTAATATACCTGTTTCGTTTATTTCTACACATTGTCGTGTAGTTATGAGCTTATGTTTCCTTTGAATATCAACTTAAATGTAAAGTTTTATTTTAAAATGATTCTCGGTTTTGTTAATGGTTTTATTAACATTAAATTTTATTTCTGTGTTTAATATGTAGTATTTTTTCTTAAAATGACATTTGGTTAGTATATTTTCAGTTATCGACATAGCCACTGTGTCGATAAGATATTCGACCGTGGATCAGTAAGTGCGGGTTTCAAATCCTGGTCTCACCCGTAAATAACTTCGCTTTCGAGTGAGGAAACTGACGTTAACATTAGTTTTTTTATGTTGGTGCATATCTATAATTTGCAGCAATTTATCATTTGGTTTCTGATCTGTTTTGCAGCAATATCTGATACCACAGGCTCAGACAAGCAGTGGAGTGAAGAGTGAACAGCTGCAGCTGCCGGTGGACGTTCTCAATACACTCATCAAATCTTACTGCAGGGAGAGCGGAGTCAGGAATCTACAGAAACAAATCGAAAAGGTCTTTCCTTCGACTGCCTCTGCTTATTAGAATTATTGTATTAAATTGCTGTTTATGTTGAAAATTAATTTCAATTTATAGTATGCTTGATTAGATAATTGCAATAAGCGTAATAGATAAGTGAAAAACTATTTCATTTCCTATCATAATGTGTATAGCTATAGATGATTCAATTATATATATACAGGTTACTTGGGATATTTACATCTTAAGTACGGTTTTCATCATAAGCTGAGTATATATTCAACAGGTACTGAAGGAAGGCTTTGCTGATACTGTTAAAATTACTAAACTGCCTCTGCTAAATTTTCACTTCTGACAATATTTTCTCAATGATTTCTGTACCTTTTTTATTTCATTGATTTTTTATATATTTTTTCTAGAATTGTCCACTATTACTAGCATTGTCACTGAACGACGCATTTTATTTGTAGGTGTTCAGGAAGGCTGCATACAAGCTCGTCCAGAAGGAGGCTGAGGAGATCACAGTGACCGCGGATAATCTCCATGAGTTTGTAGGCAAGCCGATATTTACTAACGACAGGCTCTACGTGGACACGCCTGCAGGTGTCATCATGGGCCTCGCCTGGACTGCTATGGGTTTCTTTCCCTTACTAATTATAATTATACTAATGATATATATATATATATATATATATATATATATATATTATATATATATATATATATATATATATAGATATATATATATATATATATATAAATTTATATATATATCATTAAGCAGTTGACTGCTATGGGTTTGTTTCCTTTACTAATTATATATATCATTAAGCAGTTGCAGTTTGTATCAAAGCCTGCATCATTGTATTTTTTCAAAGTATAGTCTTAATTTTGTTGATTTGTCTTAATTTGATGATTTTATTAATCTAACAGGATGTTCAAATTACGATTGATATTTTGGTTGGTTAATTTGTACATGTAGATCTATTCATTCATTCAGTCATTCATACATTCTTCGCTAATGGTTTGTTGATTGATCGAGTCATTCAGTCATTTATTCAGTCATTTATTCATTCTTCATTAATGGTTTGTTGATTGATTGATTGATTCATTCTGTCATTTGTTCATTCATTACTCCATTGTTTGGTTGATTGATTCATTGATTCATTGAGTCATTTATTCGTTCATTACTCCATTGTATGTTGGATTGATTGATTCATTCATTCATTCATTTGTTCATTCATTACTCCATTGTTTGTTTGATGGATTCATTCATTCAGTCATTTATTCATTCTTTAATCCATTGTTTGATTGATTGATTGATTGATTCGGTCAATCATTTATTCGTTCATTACTTGATTGTTTGATTGATTGATTCATTCATTCATTCAGTCATTTATTCAGTCATTCATTCATTCTTCGTTAATGGTTTGTTGATTGATTCATTCAGTCATTTATTCATTACTCCATTGTTTGATTGATTGAATCGTTCATTCATTCAGTCATTTGTTCATTCAGTACTCCATTGTTTGGTTGATGATGCAGGAGGCTCGACCCTGTACATAGAGACGAGGTTGAAGGAGGCTCTGGAGAAGGAGGGGAAGGAGGGTCAGACGGGCTCCCTGCACGTGACGGGACAACTGGGTGATGTGATGAAGGAGAGCACTCAGATTGCTCACACTGTTGCCAAGTCATTCCTCGCTGAGATCAGCCCAGACAACAAGTTCCTGCAGCGAGCCCACATCCACGTCCATGTTCCCGAGGTAATGGCAACACTGTCACGTCGTTGTTACTCTATGCTTAGAAATGTAATGTAATGGCAACACTGTCACGCCGTTGTTACTCTGCGTAGAAATGTAATGTAGTGGCAACACTGTCACGTCGTTGTTACTCTATGCTTAGAAATGTAATGTAATGGCAACACTGTCACGTCGTTGTTACTCTATGCTTAGAAATGTAGGCAATGAAATGGTACTGAGTTTGATCTACTGTATCAAGTGATAATACAGAGTTTTAGTGCAGTGTTTTATGTAGTGACACTGAGTTTTATTTCTTGGTTTCATCTAGCCTGATATATCCAAATCAAAACTTCTGCTCTTGGTTTTGTTTTGTATAGTAACGTGTTCACTCTCCCTCGTGTTTATTTTGTCCTGTCTTGTATTGCACAAGGTACAAGTCCTAAAAATGAACCAATAGTTTACTATACTGTGTTATTATTATCTTTATTTTATGCAGGGAGCAACACCTAAAGATAGTCCAACGCTGTATTATGTTATGTTATTAGTAACTTTGTTTTCTTATCGTGCAGGGAGCAACACTTAAAAGATGTACCAAAGGGTTTATAATGTTATGTTATTAGTATCTTTGTTTTATACTGCACAGGGAGCAACGCCTAAGCATGTACCAGAGAGTGTATCATAGTATGTTATTAGTATCTTTGTTTTCTATCGTGCAGGGAGCAACGCCTAAGGACGGGCCCAGCGCAGGCTGCACAATAGTAACAGCTTTACTCTCTCTCGCGCTCAACAAGTCTGCTCGTCCTAACATTGCCATGACTGGTGAGATTTCTCTTACTGGAAAAATCCTTCCGGTCGGTGGCATCAAAGAAAAAATTATTGCAGTACGTATATTTTAATTCCCAATACCTGTATTTAGTTTAAACGCACGTTTGCCGTTAGAATTTGCCACAATAATCTTATAATAATCTGAAAATGTAAAATTCAAGAGATGAAGTTCATCATTTTAGGCAACCTATTAAAGATTACTTAAACTATGGGTGATTGATTTTCTTTTTAATAGTTGCAAATAAATTCTTCAGATGTTCATTTTTAATGGTTATAGATAAATTCTTCATGTGAATATGAAAAGTTATTTTAATTTTATATTTTTTCAAAGAACAGAATATGAAAAATATGAAAGTTTGTTAGTTGAGATTGAATTTAATAATAATAAAAAGGTATAAGGCCAAGTTAAGCGATTTCTTATATTATATATTGTCAAGCATGGAATATTTGAATAATATAAGGTTTCATTTGAATTTTGAGATGCAATGGCCAGTAAATGTTGATTGATTTGCGAGTAATTAAATAAAACTCCGGCATATCCTCTATTGTCAATAAGTGTATGCAATTAATTATCCATCCTGCCCCTTTCAGTAACGATATTATGTTAAAATTGCAATGATGGATAGATTAGTTTAATTTTTGTGATAATTTGATTGATTGAGTGATTACTTTAAATTTAGTGACAATTTGATTAATGGATAGATTAGGATAATAATTTAATTTTAATTTTAGGGATAATATGATTGATTGATTGATAGTTTAATTTTAGTGATAGTTTGATTGATTGATTGATTGATTGATTAGTTTAATTTTAGTGATAATTTGATTGTTACTGCAGGCAAAGCGTGCAGGTGTGACGTGTGTAATACTACCGGCAGAGAATCAAAAGGATTTCGCTGATCTGGCTTCTTTTATAACTACTGGCATAGAAGTTCATTTTGTCAGCCAGTACAAAGAAGTCTACGATATTTGCTTTGAGAAATAGTTCTGTAGGATATTGGATATTGGCTTTTGAGCATTTCTTTTAGTGATCCTATAATTATAAATTCTGTCAAGTTAAACATTAAAGTTAGAATTTAACGTCAGTTCTCAAGGTCTCAGCTGTGAGTCCTGGACTCTAACCTTGCACTGATGCAGGTTGGATGGCAGAGTGGAAGCACGCATGCCTGATGCACAGGAGATCAGCAGTTTGAATTGCAGTCGAATCGTGTCTAATGGTTTTAAAAGTTTCGTTGAGCAGTTTTGCTATTCTGACCTGTGTGCGGGACTATTGAGTATGGTACGTGATTATGGTACGTGAGTATGGTACGTGAGTATGGTACGTGATTATGGTACGTGAGTATGGTACGTGAGTATGGTACGTGATTATGGTACGTGATTATGGTACGTGAGTATGGTATGTATGTATATTAGGCTGAGGCTTAGGCATGTTGTTTGACTGCGGATCAGTAGGTGCAGGGTTCTGATCCAGATCTCTCTCTGCCACTGTCATGCTATCGAGCAGGAAACTGATGTTAAACTTGAATTTGACCTCTTTAACATTGTGCTTGGTATTAATGATTCAGTCGGTGAACTATCTTATATAGTAAATTTATGTTTTGAGCATTATAATATTATTATATTATAATATATTTATTTTGTGTTATAAAAGTATATTGTAATAGAAATAAATCGCTAATATATAGAATTATAGATTGTCCAGGACGTAAGAAAGTACTGAGACTGTCATAATACACATTTTAATAATATTGATTGAATGAAATGCTATTCCTGTTATATTTCTGATGAATGTTTTACTGCTATAGTGATTTGATTTCAGCCGCAAAAGATAAACTATTTGAATCTTCATAGACAGCTAGTTGTGATAGTTCTGATAATGAATATCAATTGCCTGATGTGATAATATGTATTCAAGAAGTTTCAAAGTTCTCGCTCTCTAATTAGTCTTCCAAATTGCAAGTCTAAGTTGCATATTCCTACTCACTTTCAATTACGAATGCTCTCTCTGTCACCTATAGAGGCCCTGTTAACCAATCCTATTTCCTGTCCTATTTTCCTGTGCTGGCTGGAGCCAGTGGCAATGTGGGTAAGTTATTCGACCGCGGATCAGTATGTGCAGGGTTCAAATCCTGGGCTCGCCCGTCACTGACATCGCTTTCGAGTGAAGAAACTGACGTTAACTTTAGCTTTACTAGCTTGACTTTTTATTTCGTTTAGTATAAACTGGTTTTAAGTGCATTTAAATTCTTAACCTCAAATCCGTTCTATTTTAAAGAAAATATTTCGTTAATCCTTAATCCTCTTAACAACTTGTCACGTAACTGTTAAACAGATAACTTTGTAGCACATGAGAGTCTGATGCCACTATCTCTCTGTGTGGCCACTTAGTCTGCTAAAAACTAAAAAACGCAAGTCTTAGCGTAAAATCATTTATTGCTAACACTTTCTTTTGTGCTATTTGATTTTGTCAAATTTTGCACCATATTTCGCTCTGTGTAAATATAAAGCTAAAAGCTAATATTAACGTCAGTTTCCTCACTCGAAAGCGATGTCAGTGACGGGAGAGCCCAGGATTTGAACGCCGCACATACTGATCCGTGGTCGAGTGTCTTACCGACATCGTCACTGGCTCCAGCCGGTTAGTAAAACTGTAGTTATTACCTATACAAATATAGGTAATAACTATACATAATAGGATTATAAAGCGATATATGACAGGATGTTTATATTGATCAAGAGAAATAACAAATATATTCTATTCATAATTACTGATTCTACGAAACAGAATAAACGTGATTAGACATAAGCTACTTATATTAACAAATGAAGACCCTATTACTAGTAAAAATGTAAACTTTATTATAGAGAAAACCACAACAGTGCTATTACATCATCATCAATCTCTCAACACAGCGTCACATCGGTTAGAGAGTCTCGATCGTGATTATATTTTCAGGCTTTCCCGTTACTGATTGCTCCCTCGGTCCCGAAACTGAAAGTTATATTCTGTACAGACGACCTTATAAGATCGGCTATTGCTTATTATCCTATTATTATTATTTATTGTTATTATATTATTTATTATTTATTTATCGGTTATTAGTGTATCGATGGATGTACTGCCTGTTATCCCATGGCGTAGAGTTGCTGCAGTTATGCATATCAAGTCTAAGTCTCCATCACTCCGAATTAGAGTTCGTCAAAATAAATAGCTTTATGCCCCACAAATTAACTTATGTATTTAGTAATTTTGCGCTCATATCACAAAAGGATGGATCGTACATAAATGGCATCCCCTGCACGGGCTGTAAAATAATGCCTAGCCCTTGTACCATATTTCTTGCATCCCTCCTCCCTCCCTCAACCTCCAACTAAAGTTCTGGCACTCTTCGCATATACACACGTATGTGTCATTACGTTGAATAGTAAACATTCCTGAACAAATTTATTTTATATTGTCACTGTAACTTAACTGAATGTGAATTAATAAATAATTTTGTCAACTGTTACTCAGTTTTAGAGGACTATCAGACAGTAGCTACCCCGAGCGCTTAGTTGACTTCTGAAGCCTCTTCAAAAACTCGTCCACTCGATGTGCGAGCAGTCGAAATTTCTCTTTCTCCCTCGTCAGAGCCCTCTGAAGATCAAACCTGGCGTTCATCCTCTGATCTCTCGCTTCCTTCATCTCTCGCAGGTCTCGCTTTAGGGCAATAGTCGTCGAGTGGTACATAGTCTGAGACCTTCGTAGTTGAACAGCACCGGGTCTGCTGGCTTCCACTTCCCTGTCGTCATTTCCAGCAGGTGCGAATCCTTCGCAGAAGGATCTTCGCTTTCTAGAGTCTTTCGGTGATGGTTTGTGGTTGGTCACGTGATCTACGACGTCGTCTTCGGGTGCGGTGAGATAGAAGACAGGCTTGGCACTGTTTCCGCGAGGTTTTATGTTGTTTTTATTGTTGTTTGGTTTGATGTGTTCTTTCTCAGAAGGCTGGGTGGGGTGGACTCGATTTTGAGCTGATGGTATGGGTGGAATATCAGTTGATGAAGGCGTGTCAGGTTCTAGATGACCTTCGCTTCCCGCCATGGATTTATCAGAGTTGGAAAAGTCAAAAGGTGTAGGACCAATTCTCATTTGATCATCTCCATCATATGGTACAACGCGCCTTCTGTCCCTGAACAGATTCCTATTTCGTTTAGTTATCATGAAATGTGGCTTCATATTTCCGATCAGACTTTCCTTTATCCTTATCTCAGAGGTGGCATTATCAGCAGCCTGGTTCTTCTCTGAACCCTCTACGGAACCATCTGCGACGTACCCGTCCTCAGACGAATCGTCCACCTCAGGTAGAGTCCCCTCTGAAGTTCTGGCTGACCCAGAACGACTTTCAATTTTCACCGGAGCCTCTGGCATAGAACATGACCTTGACATTTGTGGAACATCCAGGGCTTCCTCTACGTAGATCGTCGTCGCTACCGGATGTCGGACTGACCCCTCCCGGACTGGACGAGTCCTAGAGATCTCTGGGACACTGGAGTACATGGATCCCTTATGGACTCGTAGTCGGGCCTGTCTGTATTCCACAACCTGCTTCTCTTTGGTGAACAGCTGTCGGTAGATTTGTTCCTGTGTTTCGAGATGCGTTAGTACTTTTTGCAGCTTTAAGTCTTCAATGAAGTTCTTTAGTAGCGCTTGTTTCTCCAAGTTACTCTGCGCAAGAAGTGACTGGGCCAAGTATTGCTTGCGATTTTCCATTCTCGCAGATTTAACGGAAGCTATTTGGAGATTCTGCTTAGTTGCTGATTAATTATCTTCTGCCGAATTGCTGATTAATTATATGAATTTTAAGGACAAGTCCGAACAACCCTATTTGTAGTTTAATGGCATTTAAACGTAAATGTGGTCTTAACGTCAATAAATACAGCGAGGTCTATTTATCTGCGATTAAAGATCACATAGAATATTAAAAATTTACACAAACTTCTTGTTTGCGATTAATGAACACACAGAGTTTTAAAAATTTACACAAAATTCTTGACAAGAAAATTTGGTATTTGTTTTATAGGTTTCGTATATTGAAAGTTAAATTGCTAGCTCTCATATACAGAATCGAAAAGATTTTTCTTGGCAAATTTAATCAAATGTAATACATTTGTAAGCCACATACTGTCACTGCATCATATCTATACTTAACACCGATCTGGCGGTACAGGAATGTCCTCAATTGTCAGCAGTGTAATTAATTACGATGCTATATAGTAGGCCCCTATGGAGCCCTTTCATTTCCATACTAAATGCTATTCTTTTGTGTTGGTGACGTTTTACACTCCTATAGTCCTAAGATTTGGAGAAGAGTGGAGAGGATTTTCTGGGCTCTAAAGGTTACAAATGAGGAAGTTCTGGAGAGAGATGGTACAGATAGACAGTTAATGAATGTATCAAGAAATAGGAAGAAAAATTGGATGGGACACGTTCTAAGGGGAAGGTCTATTAAGAGAGGTCATAGAAGGTATAATGGAAGGAAATAGAGGCAGGGGTAGGTCGAGATTAGATATGTTAGATGATTTAATGACCCAATCATTTGTGGAAATGAAGAGGAAAGCGGAAGACAGAGAAGAGTGGAGGCGTTATACCCCACGGACCTCCCAGTAGGCAATGCACTAAGACGAAGAAGCCCTAGGAATATTTTGGACTCCTGTCACTCTCTCTCACTCTAATGTCCCACTAAAGTCAGGTCCGAGGTACACATACAGTCTGCTGTCATGCTTCATGAGGTCTTTTAGCAAGTTAGTCTATTTACAAAAGACAGTGCCTTATCCACACTTTAATTCACCCTACAGCTTGAGAATAATGGTTTCTGAGGTGATTTCCCTTACCGTTCTCAGTTTACAGAAGGTCTATACTTAATTGATTATCAGTGTTCTAAACCGTGAATTTGAATACATCTCCGGATTTAACATTTAAAATTCCTGGAAGATACGGCAGAGACTAACCTTTCAAACCATTTTGACGTGCAATAAACAGCAGAACTTTTCTGATCTTGCTTATATATTACCAATATCACCTACAGTCAAGTTTCATATATGAGCTCAGATGGTGTCTTGTTGGCTGGTGGTTCGACTGCGGATCTGTAGTTGCAGCGTTCAAATCCAGTGCGCTCTCCATCATTAGCAGCTGCTAAAATGCTATCGAGCAAGAAACTGACGCCAAACATGTGTGGGCTTTGTAACAGAAAACTACATCAAGCCTCCAACTGCTGAGCAGTCGTGAGCCGAGTAATCATTCATACGCTTAGATAAAACTTCTTGACTAAGATGCCTGTCGATAATATCTTATTTAAAACGTATAAATATTGAACCTATAAGTACAACGTGTGAAGCTGTGTGAACTCGACTGCAATTTCAATAATGCACTGATTGTAAGTTATTTTATTGCAGAGGCTCTATGTACATTGTACAATCTGATACAGAAGTAAGCCAGGTGTTCATGCCTTTGGATTTATGAAGTATTCGATCACCAGTAATGTGATTAATATAAGACTTATAACCTAGTACTATTAATAACGCTACTAAATTGTGATTTTATTACTATTAATAATGTTGCTTTTGACAGCGCAACCAGTAATAACTTCATTACTATTAATAATGTGACTACCGATAAATATATTTTTTACCTCGGATTGTCGATAATTATAGACCGTACGATTTTTATAATATATCGATTTCGCTTATTGTTGTTACGAATTCTGCATCGTTTACTTTTGAGTCATCTTGCTTAATTAATTGTCTCGCTTGATAGTTTTACTTATGACTAGTAATAATGACTTGTAATAACGACTAATTACTACTACTACTAATAATAATTAGTAATAATGACTAGTAGTGACTAGAAATAAGTAAGCACTTATGAGACATTCAGTGCTTGATAGTTTGAAAGCTTTAACTTCGCTTGTAAACTTTTACAGTATACCTGTCCAGCCAGCAGCGTGAGTTAATTTAAATCGCTTATGCTCTCCGCGAGATTTCTAATCTCAACTGAATCCACTCGAATAATTACGTCTGATGTTTTCAGTTCTGTGAGCAGAATTGACATTTGTCGCGTTCTTGTTTCAATTGAAATGCTGAGAAATGTTGTAGGTATGCAGACTGGTTGGACGAATTCCTCAACCCCGAAATAGAAACATTTTCCTTAGCTATATCACTATAATCTTTCCGTACTTTTTATAAGAGCAATCGATCCTACGAAAAATGGAAGCATTCAAAAATGAGACCAATATGGAGAATGAAGCATATACGTAAAGGACTTCTCAGTACTATAATTGATAAAATTGAACAATTGAAATATTTTAATAAAAATATTCAAAAACTCCTTATCAGTGTTAATTGAAAAGATCCCAATGGACAATTCCAATGGACTCCAATGGCAGCATAGATTGAATGGATTGACTGGTTGAATTTTTCTATAGTAATTGATCGATATTGACTGTTATGCATTAAATTACGATTTAGAATATTGATTTCATGTATATGTTTTATAATGATTTAAACTGATTGATTTTACAATTTTAAGGAAGTACTATTTACTTACAAAATTATTAACTATTTATATTATTTGAAATTGTTACCGGTACTGGTATAAATTCATTACTTTTGATTGCTATTGATTGTTTAACGATGAATGAATATCATTAACTAAATACGTTGTAGATTAAAACTGCGATGATAATGACAATAAAGCAGAATTGCTTCTCAGGTTAACACCAGCGTGCTCCTGATTTGAATTATTTCATCAAAAATTATATTCGTTTGGAAGAACTTCTTCCAATGGCCAAATCCAAGGATTAACAATGAACGTTATTGATTAGCTAAAGGAGTGGAACTAATCTCAGACTGTTCACACTATCTTCTATAACTAATGTCTACTGTTTAATAGAGTACATCATGCAAATGTCTCTTTACATTTCACAAAAATTACAGTAAAACATACCTCATACCATAGAATGCACGTAATAACAAGCATCGCAAACCAAAACGCTATCATCATACTACATGCATTATTGTTTGATATTACTCAGCTTTTACATAGCATTCTCATTTGCATAAGCTTATCAGTCTCTAAGGGGGAAAGGTCTATAAAAAGAGGTCATAGAAGGTAGAATGAAAGGAAAAAGAGGCAGAGGCAGGCCGATATTAGGTATGCTAGATGAAAGTAAGACCCACTCAAATGTGAACTTGAAGAGGAAAGCGGAAGACGGAGAATAGTGGAGGCGTTATATACCATGGACCTGCCAGTAGGCAGTGCACTAAGAGAGAGATCAGTCTCTAGTTTACTTAAAATTTGTTAGATTTTTTCCCACTCAAATCCCAACATTAAAACCTCTCAGTCCACCACGTTTGAACATGCTGGTATGCGACTATTTCAATTCCTGTTGAACGTAGCCTACACTAGAGCTACTGCGTAACCTACCCGACTATTGCAATACTGAACGTAATCTCATTTACAATTCATCACACCTTCACTGCTACATGTCGCCAATTCGTCACAGTTATTCCATTTAACTCTCGAGGTCGAGGCCAACACTGGCAGAAAATATATCAATATATTTTAGTAATTAAAAGTAAATTTCCTATGGAATCGTAACTCAAGGGATTCAAATAAATTCAATGTCAGGTCATAGAAGAGCTGCACATATATACATGTATTTGAAGTCTTCCTTCTTGCTATTTTTAAACAAAAAATTAAGACTAGCCTATAAAGTTCGTTTTTAGATGTTAGAGTCTTCGGATCTTTGTGTCCTTTTTCATTTCTTGAGAATTGCTGTAATGTGTGAATTGTTTGTAGCTGTATTGTGTTAAAGGATTGAATCATTTAAATAAATAAATAAATAAAACACCTACAGAATACAGAATACAACAGTAAAGTATCAATGTACATGCGTTTATACTGTATATATATATATATATATATATATATATATATATATATATATATAATATATAATATATAATATAATATATACATATATATATATATAATATATATAATATATAATATATAATATAATATATATATATATATATATATATATATATATATATATATATATATACTGTATATATGTATATATATATATATATTTTAACAATATTTTAACATTAAAAAATAGTTTTGGATTTCTTTTGCAGAGTATTATTGCTAATTTTATAAATAGAAATTGATTAGCACATATTAGCATAATTCGGTTCAACAGGCTGCGCCGGTAGCAAATCGTTCTGATGTCCAGCTGGGGGTCAGTTGGTGCAGAGTTCGAATCCAGTGTTCGACAAGTCACTGACATTCTTTCGTGACAGGAAACTGACGTTAAACCAGACTTGAGCCTGTATACTCTTATAATATACATGTATACGTTATACAGGCAGCATCACTTATCAGGCAACATTTGCAGCCCTTTCAAATAGCTGCCTCTGATTTGATTTCCGATTAGAAAGAGAAATTCTTACAGAATACTACTTCACATTTCAAAACTTAACTAATCTCTTAGGAAGCTTAAGTATTGGTTATCACGAGTAACAGTAACATGGTTGACATTTATTATTTTATATTTTGTATAACTGTATGCTTATTGAGAAATTATAATTTATATTATAAAATGGTCTTTTGTTAATAGTGTAGGTTTGAGACATACACATAGGTTAGCTTCCACTTAAGATTAGTTCTCATTATCTATACTAGGGTTAGACCCATATAATAAGCTTAATATCCTTTCAACCATCAGCACGATTGATACTCGCATATATCATAGATATGAGGAACTATTCTCATTGTTTGGTATTTGTGACCATATCTGTAAACAAGAGAGAGCCCTACTAATATATTGTTATTCATTCGTGTACACACATTTTAAACCAAACGACGTCACATATATAATCAAATTAGATCTAATTTAAAGTTTAATTCATTGCAACAAAAATTCAACTGCTTCGAACTCTTTTTTCTGTCAAATAGTGACATTTGACAATAAATCCTTACCTTATTTGCCTAACCCATGGACTGAATACTGTATATTTATAACGGTGTGATAGAGAAAACCAATATCCATTATTTTAATTTAATTAAAGGTTAAGATTTCAAACTGTGAAATTTTGTGAATGGAGTAGCATGTCCGAAAATCTGGTTCAAACCGGTTTTCAATAGAAATTACACAAACTAGGCTTATGTACAATGCACATGTAATCAATCTAAATTCAAACCAATTCCGAATCAACTGCTCAGTTGATATATCAAATTCTGACCATATATATCTAATAATTAGTTATCATTGTCTCAGCTTTGCTGGCTTTAGTAGAAGAAATGATCTAATTGAATGTTTCAATAGTTCAATGAGTAGAGCGACGAGTGACGTCATGAGTTTTAAATGATTATGCCTGAGAGATGGTGGAATCAATTCCCCTGTCGTTACGATCAGAAAGTAAGCTTTTAGAATCGTAATGCATTTATTATTTGAAAAATTATAAGTTATTTGAAAAAAGTTTTGCCCGTAAAGCGAAGAAGACATCCATCTTTCCGTTCACTGTTCTAACGGTTAACATCTTTAATATTTCTTCGCAAATTTAGAGAAGAAGAAAAGTAGTAAGTTTAAAATATTTAATCTATCCGATTTAGCTGCAGATGACTCTATAATAGATCAAAAATGTTCAGTATTAATCACTATAATGATTTGATGCTCATCTGAACCGTGACTAAGCGGTATCTGAGGAAGGCAATGGAAAGTCATCTCAAAAGGTATATTCATATCGAGCTAAAGGCTTAAGTGTGGTGGATATATTGGTGAATCGTAACCTTCTACTTATTACAGAGCTATTAATTCGAGCAGTACATCGGTACTTGCACTGAATGTTGATGATGGTAAACTATGCTTTACAGCGAAGTTCATTTATTTCGTAATTTACTTGACAATGTGGTAATATCAGTTTTAAAAAGTGGAAATTCTTTCTGCATGACTTTAGCTTCTGTATCTATTGATTGGCTTGGTGCTAATGGTCGATTCGTCGGCACAGGCGCCTAGCAAGCAGGCTACCAAGTATTCGAATCTCGGACAGGTTTAGACAATTTCCATGTGGTGTACATTTCTGCATTGCGCTTTGTGTATTTTGTGGGTAAGTATTGTTGATTTTTTTGTAACTTTTTTGCTGTTTTATTGCTTCGTTGATTCACTGTAACGGTGCTTTCAACGGAAATGTTATTTGCTCGATATTAGCCGTATCGAATTAAAATCAGTAAAATGAAAAAATCAATATAATTGAATTACCTGCGTAAGTCCATGTTGTTTTAGTAATATAATAATAAAGTTATTGTAAATTACTGGTTGTCCAAACGTATGCAGAAAAGCTAACTCATGTGAGTGGATTAATTTATATTCTTGCCTATTGAATATTTTGGTTCGAATATTGATTTAGAATAAAGAAAATCCATTGAAAATAAGAGTTTAAATAAATATATTTTAATTTGATGATTTAATCGAAATGCGAAATATTAAAGATAATACAGTATAATTGCTTCAATTTATTCCAAAAGAAGTTGACAACTGTATCGGACTTTTACTTAACTGAAACTCACAGATGAACATAAACTTTAAAGTTCTGAGACCCTTTGCCATTAGGGACAATTTGATTATTCATCCGATATAGCGTGTGCATCATTATACCAATATCCCGGAATCTAATCTGCCATAAGATCTTCTTATGTTTCTTCACATCTAAATTAAGAAAGCAGGTGTTCCATGGGAACTTAAGCTTCAATGGGAGACCACATCCTCTGAGTGGAACAGGGGAGACAAGAAGCAGGTGATAGTATCCATGTCTATGATGTCCATGTAATTCTATATTTAATTTAAATCTTGGACCTCTCTCTATTGTAACGAGTCTTATAGAGTTACGTGATCGCCTCAAGTCTTAAGGGAATATCCTGTGAGCACAATGGATTCGTTACGTCACCAAGGTTCTTTGATATTTGTATTAATGTTGTAGTGACAATGGGTAATGACACGCTTGGTTCCCACTAACGTTCTCTCAATATAGCACCCCCCCCCCTCTTTCTCAATTTAGCACCATAGCAACATTACTGTTTTAAATTACCTAGAGACAGTTTAGATCCATAATGATGCAATATGAATAAAATAATGTAATAATAATAGAATAATAATTATTATTCTGTAATGTAATTTAATTGACCCTAAACAGTCAAAACTACAGATTGAGTGTTAATCAGTATGTATATGTGATTAAAAATAAATATTATATAATTTTTTAATGTTCTGCACACGCACTATACGAGCATAGCATTAGATCAATATGTCTCATTTTAATAGGTAACAACCTTAGTTGTAGTAACAGTTTCATATAGAATCTTCCCAAATCTGAAACTTACTGGAGAAATGCAGCTATAGAACACAGAAAGCATTTCTATAATGCTATGATTTTTCCGCTGCCCTTGTAAGCCTATCTGCTTAGTCACATCTTGTAAACATAAGCGGTTGTCGCTAATTTTAATTCTCAAATTCCTCGAACCTACACGAAGCAATCAAGGACTCACCAGCAATCGATGTCCTTTTAATAAAATCTGCATCAACTATAATTAGAATTTATTATTACAAACAACATTTTTCTGCTGATTGATTGTCATAGTAAAATACTGGAATAAATAACAATTAGCATCTTTGATTTTAAGTGCCTTAGCTATTGTTGAAGATGATGTCATCATAGATTCATAATATTATAAAGGAACTGGAAGTACTAAGCTCTTGCGTTAGCAAAACTTCCTTTTAAATGCAAAGTATGGGGGAAAACTATATATATCGGACCAAATGGCAGAGTTGATTGAATGCTTTCGTTCTATAGTTGTCTGTTGCTGATGCTCTGCTGTAGATTTTATGCTGTTGTTTTCTGGGAAGTGAGAAGCAGATAAAAGAACAGAGATAAATGATGTTTCAGTGATATCTATGCAGACTTCACTAGATGATTGCTGATTTTACAATTAATATTCGTTTATTATAAAATCCGCATATATATATACATGTATATATATATATATATATATATATATATATATATATATATATATATATAATATTGTAATCATTTAATGAATAGGCCTACAGATGTTACAATTCACTTTACAGTTAAGCCTAACCGTTTTGAATATATTCAATTCTGACAACGTAACTTCGAGGGTGAAAGGCTTTCACCGCATGATCTAGCCTCCATCTGTATCTATTCTAAACCGCTGAGGGTTAGTTCACTCGAGATGACAACAAGGGTATTCCAAGCGGAGCGTAAGTAATAAGGTACTAATTCCCGTCATACATCACAAGGCTCCAGCGAAAATCTTTACTTTATGTTGCAATCGCATATTGTACCGGTCGACTGGTCTGGTATAGGACGTGATTGATGGTTTGCAGAGATCACGAATTCGCCATCACATAGAAGATGAGGTAATTAAAGGTTTATAGAAATAACATCTTAGAGAGTGGAAGGCGATATGGATTAATTGTCATGCATTCGAATTTAGAACATATGCGCCTTCACACTAGTGTTGCTGTTATTTTTTTATTGCTAGAGTGAAGGATTTTTGAATATAAATGATTAAAAATTAAATCTCCGATAATGCCGATCTTTTTGAGGTAAAATTTTATTTAATTAGAGTAATTAAATCTTATTAATTTAAATTTATAATATAATATTTTTAAATACTTCAATTTCTAAATTACTTAAATTCAGTTCCCCTAGTGTATTCGTTGACTCCGTACAAAGGTTCGACGCCAAGGGGTCATGGAGCCTGCTCCTCATTTTCAAATCTGCACAGATTTTTCTATAATGCATGTGTAATTTATTTGTAAAGAGATTTTATACCCCAAAGATGTTCTTGCCCATTCCTAGTACATTATGCCTAGTCCTGTCTAAATCACTCCGTAGAATATACCAACAGCATGGCGCATTTTAGTAAGTGACCAAGAAACCGAAGCCGAAAACCGAAGCTGTGCAAGACGATGGAAAATAACTTGAGAGATCGTAATTCTGACAGGAAAAGGGATACAATAAGTTTAGGACTTTTAAGCTACAGCTTAACAGTTATGTCAACAACTACATAAGTTCTTATTGATAATAGCAAGTCGCAGAATTATGGCGTGGTATTTGGTAAACTTAAAAACAGCGCAATGTCCAAAAACTTCTCCATAATGTATATGAAATTGAGGCTTCTACGAATAATTTCTACATATGGAAACTGTTCTTGTCTCTGCAAAAATAAAGAATAGACACTTATGTCTCTGAATCCTTAGTGCATTTTTATGTGCTATTTATAAGCATAACTATTATAATTTTATTCTTAGCCTATCGTTAATTTGTATAATTATGATGTCCGCGACACTGAAGTACAGACCAACCGTTAACTGCACGTGTCGTAAGATGTCTAACTTTCATGTCGTTCTTTCCATAATATATTATATCAATGTGATTTAGGTGAAAATAAATAAAAATAATTACAATTATTGCCTAAAAATTTCCTTTACTATTTCGGAGGTAATTTTACAATTTCTGTTTTACTATTTTCGTATTCCCCTTTAATTAAAACACCATTATGATACGGCGAGACCAGTGTTAAATTCTTGCCGTAATTTTCCAAATAGAAGTAGTTAGTGTGATTACTTCTATGAATAACCACCACGAGCAATCATCAGAGCAATTCGCAAACTCGTAAAATACTGAGTAAACTTAACATGGGTTTGATGAAAGTTTTACTACTTTGTTCCGGTCGTTCTAAAAATAATGAACCTGCAATGATAGGCCTATGAGTCCAACACAATATATATATATACATAGGCCTAGGCCTATCCTTTTAAATAAGTTATTTGATATTGACTTTAAAATCTAATCCGCTAAGCCAATATATATATATATATATTTTCATTAGGCTTTCTAATAAAGAAATGTAGATGGTCTCACAGTGATGATCATCATATATTGAAAGAATATTTATAATTAATTAATAGTTATACCTAATTAATAATTACTGCCATTTCTCAATTTATATTATTTTTACATATTTTCACCTGGTAAAGCTGGTAAAGCTAATGTTAACATCTGTTTCCTCACTCGAAAGCGATGTCAGTGGCGGTTGAGCCCAATATTTGAACCCCGCACATACCGATTAGCGGTCGAATGTTACCGACATTGCCATTCCCTCCGACATTGATATCATAGTATGATATCACCTCATGATATCATACTCATTATCATTGGCTGGAGCCAGTGATAATGAGTATGGCTCCAGCCAATGATAATGAGTATGATATCATGAGGTGATATCATACTCTCAGCTCATAAAGACATTACCGGTTTATGTTTTAATCATTGATTGATTGAAATTTGATAGGCAGAACGTATATATGGCAGTATTAAATGCCGAGATAACACAGATGCTCAGTAACTAGCCAACACTGACTGCATTTCAATCTCGGATCGGATCAAAGAAAATCCGTTATGGTATTAAATGGCCATTTATTTCCACTATTAATAGTTAATAGCACTAAATATTTTATATAGGCTTGACAAAATCAATGTTTTCTCCATGTATCGAACCCGAAGCTGAAATTAGATTCCAATTGGAACTGACTAATTATGCAGAGCCCTGACTCTAAAGACTTGCTAAAAAGAGACAAAAAGCTATAAGAGATAAACTACATAGAGATATAAAAACAAAAGTAGATATTGGGAGAGATAATTACAGGAGTCTGTCTATCATAGAATTTACTTGTCTATTACGTCGCAACGTTTTATTCTGTCTGATCGGCATCAATGCTTTCGTATCACACGCATCACCTAACGTTTAACCCTCCGCATTCTTCTCATTGTCCTCATAATAGTCCGTCATTACAAAGCGCTCTTCTGGGACAAGAAGAGCTTGGAGTTATTTTTCCAGTGGAAAGGTAGCACACTGATGCTCTTTGATCTTGGAATTTTTATCTGTCAACCGTTAGAACTCTTTTGATAATTAAAGAATGCAGCAGAATTATAATCGTTCAGACAGATCGAGAAACAGCCATCTGTCAGCGAGTACAGATTTGAAATGCTATTTTCTGCAGAATACTTCACTTAGATCATTTAAATATTGTCTCTGGCAAGAAAGCTTATATTAATTCTAAAGAACACACGTATACTTTAACTGCTTGCATACATCGTTTATTCATCTTCAATGTTTGATAAATTGTGATGGAATACAATACACATGTACTGCTATTCAGTTCAGTTCATGGCAAATATTATTAAACCAAAGACATATTAATGCTAGCAATAAAATTGAAATAAATTCTATAACAATTTGCATAAAGCTGTAATGCAGTTAAATAATTTTAGGCTACTGTTTCGTTATCTGCCGACTTTATCGTGGAAGACTTGTATAATGGAATTATACCAGCTAATTATCTATAATATTTTTGTTCAACCAGTTAGAGAAACAGAGAGAGAGATAGAGAGAGAGAGAAAGAGAGAGAGAGAGCGCGCGCACTGTAAGTTATTAATCAATAAACTCTTAATTTGCCATCCGTAATTTATAAAGCTATTATTCATGGTAGATGTTTCACCTTAGAAATTGTGAATAGTGTTAACTTTAGTCAGCTATATTTTGTTGATAGAAGACAATTTCGTGGATGATCTTAATTCTTCATTGGTACTGATGAGTTGAGGTTGTCTATTGTCCTCAGTGTCACTCGAGTGACATCAATGGGGTAGTTATTCTAGTGAGGAAGAGCATTTAAAGAAACGGAACTTCCTTTATCTAGAACTTCTCCTATTTGTGTCTATTTTTATCTTTTGAATGAATGACTTAGATAGAATTATATTTACAATGCAATCCTAGTCTATGTATATTATTTAATCGAACTATTTTCATTTTAAAATTAGATAACATGTTCAGCATAACGATTTAAATGACACTGTTAAACTACTGGTTTGAAAGTATACTAATTGATTTCTAGTTTAAAATTGAGCATCCTTATAAATATATAATTAGTGTGTTTCGCTGATTCCTAGTTCATTCTCCGTCAAATCAATTTAGATTTGACTAACGTCAAATCTAAATTGATTTGACGGAGAATGAACTAGGAATCAGCGAAATTTATTCGATTATTAATTTATTCGAGCAACTAATGATCCGAACAAACTGTAGATACGGCCAAGTTATCTAGCAGCTATTTATTAATTTATTAATTAGTTAGTTAGGCTTAGTAGGAGTTAGAGAGAGCTTAGTGGGTAACTGCAATAGAATTTTGCATATACAGACACTCTATTGCAAAATCCTTTGAAATGGTAAGTGTGTATGAACACATCACAGTTTTACAATTTAATGAATGACTTTTGAAATTCACAAAAAGTTTTGAGCTGTAATGCGCTGTTCAAACTGAACGGTAATATCACTACACCTGGCGTTTTATTCTTTTTTAGTTTGATCAAATGGTGTATAATCTCACGTCTTAATACTATTGACCAGTACTGTAGAAATACTGGTCAAAAGTACTAATTAAAAGTACTAATCAACAGTACTGATTAACAGTACTGATTAACAGTACTGATCAATACTACTGTTTACTACAGAACTGTTGGTATTGACTTTTCCAGTGCTGCAACATAATGTCTGAATATATTGATTGAACTCCATGAATGTTTTAATACTATTAAAAACTAAAATTAATTTGAACGTCAGTTTTTAAACATTACATGCAGTGATTGGGCTAGCGATGATTTTATTCGAGCAACTAATGATCCGAAGACGGACGACTTATCAACCTGCCATCAGCTCAGCTCAACTACAGCATACGCATATTGAGTCCATGTTATATCAGTACCCTTGATCAGTACTGTAGATCAGTACTGTTGATCAGTGCTATTGACCAGTACTGTTGACCAGTAATGTTGATCAGTCTGTTGACCAGTACTGTTGATCAATACTATTGATCAGTACTGTTGTTCAGTGCTATTGACCAGTACTGTTGACCAGTACTGTTGATCAGTCTGTTGATCAGTCTGTTGATCAGTACTGTTGATCAGTAATTTAAGCCTACATTTGCAGCCTGAATATTGGTAGTCTGCATAATAACAAAAATATTTTATTGCGATATTTATTTATTACATGACTTATATGCTAATAAGATTAATGGTTATAATAATAATAATAATAATAATAATAATAATAATAATAATAATAATAATAATAATAACCTCGAACTTCGGGTTCTTTGCACCCGGGGTAAAAGTATAAAAATATATATAATTTAAAAAAGTCTAATAATATGAAATAATAATATAGCTTTCTTAATGAAAGCTATATACTCGTAGCATTGTATAATTATCAATCACGGCTTTTCCATCAAGCATTCTTAGCTGTGCAGAAACTATTCACTAACAGCGTCCACGAGTTTTTCGCTTAAACATAAAGCGGTAATGGCAGGCTCTCGACATCGCCTCAGGGTGAGGAAATAGACGTAGATCCTGTATTTATTATTAACTCATAATCTTATGCGTATTTATATTGTTTCACTGTCATTGTTATACCGCTTTGGTTGCGTAATTGTACAATAGAAGATTCCTTTAGCAATAAAAGGTATGTATAATTCAATATTTTAATTATCATTCGGTTGGTGAATTAAATGAATAAAAGATATTAGTGATACAATTATGCGTTTTATGCATAATTATGCGTTTTACGCATTCACGGTAATGTGGTCATAGTCACATGCACAGTGGCGATATTCTATACGATCTGCAAGTTAGTTGATGTGATAATGTATTCACAGTGACTGTCATAATGTATGTTCAGTCATATCTACATCTTTGAATATGATTAGGTCTCCCATGTAACACATCACAGCGCATATCATTCTTCATCTTTTGAACGCTTTGAATTTTTATTATGACTTCATGGAGTACATATTCACTAGATCACAGAATGAGTTGCCATCTTGGATGTCTGGTTTGCAAAGGCTGAATAAATCAACTTCAATCAATAAATCAGACTAAATTTGAGAATGTCTCGAGGAAATAATTATACAGCAGCACAATATGAACGAAGACAATGCCACTATAGCAGCCATGTTCGCTTCCATTATGATAATTTTAGACCACTTCTCTCTAGTTTTCTACAATGTCTTGCATTATTTCAAGCCTCTTCATTGCAGATATATGTTTCATTGACCTGACTACAAGAATAACTTTTTATCTTTTATAGACCGAATCTTATCGATTCGAAAAATGATTTGCAGTTTTTTAAGGGATATTTTTTCAAGGCCATCTTTTTCTAAATACATGGAGTTTAGATGAAATTAATTGTACTCACAGAGGCCAAGTCTTTACCAAACATTAGTTGCGCATTTATATTTTTGGAATATATAATTTCTGAGATGGTTTACCATAGCCTTCCTCAACTTTCTGCTTAATCGCCTCTTACTACACGTGCAGTTTGTGTCTGATCTACTTTGTATTAACCTGGACACAGCACGAGAACGTTCGCAATCATCTATTTCAAACGTCGTAGTAGCGCTAAATAGTCTAATGCGTATCATGCATTAGTTGGATGGCCTAATAGAGAGCAGCTTGCCTGAGAAGCTGGAGAGCGAATTATTTCGGATCCCAGCCGGACCGTCACTGACAGCTTCCTTGTGATAAGGAAACGGGTGTTGAATTTACATTTACAGCTCTACTAATGATTCTGTAGGAGACCAAAAGTCTGACGCCATACCTGATGTTATCATAAAGTATACTGGACCCATATAAGCAGTATTAGGAACGAAGAAGTGCTAAATAGGGTTGACATAAACGTACAAGTTGATAAATATAAAATGGAATATAATGAACTGGAGGGGTAATGTGCTGATATGGAATGGTTTAGTAAAATAGCGAATTGACAGTGGGGGGAAGAAAGGTTAGAGAAAGATCGAGACTTGGGATGCTGGGTGATTTGTTAACTGATGTTGATATGAAGAGAAAAGTAGAGGATAGAAATATATAGATGGGTTATATCCCATGGATCTTCCAATAGGCTGTGTATCAAGAGAGAGAGAGAGAGAGAGAGAGAAAGAAAGAGAGTGAAAGAAAGAGGAGAGAGAGAAATAGAGAAAAACAACATACACGTACACTGTATGAGCAGTATTGGCAGAAGCTTCCTCAGCTAATATATCTCAGCTGATATATCTCAGATAATATATCTCAGCTGATATAACATCCAAGGAGGATCGTTAAATATTCGGAGCGGATCAGACAGGGCGAGATGCACCTCCAAGACTGACATTTGATTGCCCTGTGGGTCCAAACAAATCCACAGGATGTGTCAACATAAAAGATCAGTCAGTCAACAATATGCTATGAATCTGTCGGCATACTGTTGACTGTTGGATACGCTTATATAGCTGCGGCTGATTTTATTATTATGATAGGTTACAATAAAGAATTACTACGTGTATTTGCAATAACGGCAAACTTGGACAATATAATTAAATATGCTTTAAATTTTTTCCGCCCTACTCAAATTAATTGGTATATAGCGTACTTCTAATTCACAATTCCCATAAGACTACGTTTTAGTGTAAAATGTAATATGTTGTATTTATTTATTTCTATAAGCTCAAATTATTTTTTTGTCAGAAATTTCGTTATACCTGCCTAGTCATGACATGTACATATTAATTTACGTACATTACAGTATATAGATTATGTACATATTATAAAAATGTACATATCTTTTATATAACTTTTCGAAGTTTGATTAATTTAATTTGGAAGCATCATACATGTCGTAGACAAAAATTTGTCCTTTGCACTCAGCTAAACATTAACTTTTCGCGTTTTCTGATTCCTCGTTAATATACGCACTGCTTAGAGAAGTAAATAACTGGTTGAATGTGCTGTTCCAACTATTAGTCACTAATTAGTCGCCTATCAAAATATAACCAGAGAAATCAAAAACTTTTAAACTGCAGAAATTCTTTGTCCAGGCTTCATTATGTAATATTATCATCAGTTTACTTTCTGCAAGCTTAACCTAACTAGAATAGCTTTACAATTTACGAATGCATCTTGCATTAATTTAAAGAAAACCATAGCCCAGTGACACGTTAATTTCAAGACCTCTGCGTTTCTAATCTCAAGAACTCACTAAATGGGGAAAGTACCGTAGCTTTCAGAAACGTTTTTATTATGAAATTAGAAACAGGTTCTGAATGGGACGGACTTCTGGTTTCTGAAAGGGTATATTGTTATACAATCAGCCTATCTCTTGCACTTTGTTATTCTCCTCACATTTTGACATATGTCAAGCCGCGTTATCGTTAATTGACTTCTGTCGATCAGCAGGCAGTGAGTTCGACTCCCTGATACGCCTGTGGTATGCCAGTGGTAAGCTTAGATAATCTAGTTAAAATTTTGGTTACGAATCGCGCAACAGCTGTATCAGACAGCCCGTTATGTAAATAATGAAGCTTTGTTTACAGTATTGGATAAACGTTTGCAAGATTCACGTCACAATCATTCTTATTAGTCGAGAAATATTTAAAAACATGGATAAACGTTTGCAAGATTCACGTCACAATCATTCTTATAAGTCGAGAAATATTTAAAAACAAGTTTAACTTTAATATCAAATGGATCTTTTTCTGCTATTTTATAATAATATGCATGTATGTAATACGTTAGTGCCTTCTTATAGTCACTTATTAGGCCACAATAGTTTCATATTTTATGGAATTTAGAATATTTTAATAGTTATACTATCTGCTTTACTTTCTCATTTGCATCGCGGTCAGTGATGTTAAACGTATTGTACTGAGTCTGTTTATTGTCAAATTTCTAACGAAACAAATTTTTATAATAAGTAAAATTATACAGTTTATATATCGAGAATGCATTACTTAAGTGAGTCGAACTTTGCCTTCAATGATTTAAACAAAATTAGATTAATTAGATAAGTATTTTTTACTAGCCATTTTTGTGCTATCTATTTTCATGCTAGCTATTTCGTGCTAGCTATATTCGTGCTTGGCTATTTCGTCATTTTATTATTAATCGTTATAAACTTTCGCCACGCTACTAAAACAATGTAAACAAATACATTATAACAAATAATTTAAAACCACTGACACGAGCGTGTAGTAAATCTATTGATCTATTGAGCTCCAATCCAACGTCCCAGGATTTACCACCTCTGTGCTAATTCGCTGGTTTTATTATTTTACAACCTAGAGAACAAATAAGGAAATTTCGCGACGTAATCTTCTCATTGAATTCTTTGAAGAATTCAATGAGCCTTATGGGTAGTAAATCGTTTAGTGTTAGAGTATTTTCATACTGCAAATGTCAAATTGTTTTGGAAATGTGGCAAATATTTTGATGCTCAGCAAGACAAGTAGGCCCTATATTGCTGTTACAGTGCCCACTGTATTTGCAATTTAATTGACAATTAAATTCAGTAAAACTGACGAAGTTTAGTATTTTAGTGATTAATTAGTTTTAACGATTCAGAGATTTTAAACGGTTTAAAAATGTAAAATTTAAAATAAAAAATAAACACTTAATCGTATGGAACTTTCAAAGTAGATATTTAGCATTTAAAACTTAAGTTAAGGATTTTACGAACTATAAAAATTTATGCGTCAAAATAATTGATGTATTACTTGAAAATCTGTATTAGCTAGAAATAACTAAAATACCTAAAATAAAGGCTGCCAAATGTTTTGAAATTCAAAGTTTTCAGTGCTACATTGCGCATTGGTTTGCTTAGTTTAATATTTTGAAATGCGTAGAAATTCAATTATTGCAGCTAATTGAATCAGAAAGAACACTTTGGAATCCAGAGGGCGTCTGTTATCTGTAATTACTTGACCACTTCAAAGCTATCGGAACTGACATGCTGGACGCTATAATGTGCTTGAGTCTGTATGAGTTAAGTCTGTGTCAAATGGCAAACTTAAGGCAGATACATACCCATTGATAATGATTGGCACATTGATTGTGGTCTGTGGACTAAAACACTTAAAACTTCATTTTCAACGCTTATACACATATTCTCTCTTAGTGCACTGCCTACTGGCAGATCCATGGTACATAACGCCTCCACTCTTCTCTGTCTTTCGCCTTCCTCTTCATTTCCACATATGAGTGGGTCTTTAAATCATCTAACATACTTGATCTCGGCCTGCCCCTGCCTCTTTTTCCTTCCATTCTACCTTCTATGACCTCTTTTAATAGACCTTCCCCCTTTGAATGTGTACACATATTATAGTATTACATATTATATACACATATTATAGTATTTTAATTTTATACGCGTATACACTTTACAGATGGGCATTCTAATATATAATATCTACTTGACTGATAGTTAGATTAATTGATTGATTGATCGATTAATTGGACTACTGACGAGTGAGGAAACTGACGTCAACCTTAGCTTTACCAGCTTTACTGATTCGTGGATTCATTCAATCAGTATATCGATACTGATTGTTTAACTAATTTATAGAATTATATTGCTACTACTAGAATTATTGGGTATAAAAATAAATATGCAATTCAGATACAAGATTCACCCGCAAAGACTTGTTTTAGGTTTGTTATATTTGAAAGCTTGGTTTAATAAATGCTAATCTAAGGTTAATAGTAAGGTTAACGTCAGTTTCTTCACGCGAAAGTGATATCAGTGACGGGAGAGCCCAGGATTTGAATCCCGCACATACTGATCCGCAGTCGAATATATTACAAACATTGCCACTGGCTCCAGCCGCGGCATTAAATACATTATGTATGAATTATTATTTAAAAAATAAGCAATAGTCTAACAGTATAATGGCATTCATTTGAACATGAGTATCGTTTGGTATTTTTAGTTACACACGTTTTACTTTCTTTATTTTCATTATATTGATTTTAGTTTGTTTTAATAAAGGTTAATATGTAGTTTAATATTTAGTTTTACTGCCAAAGTTATTGACTGAATATTGATTAATCATTAAAACTTCTCGTCTCAGTGTGATCTCAAAATTAGTAATAATTAATTAATAATTACAATTATCTCAGTGAGATCTTGAAATTATTAATAATTAATTAATACAATTATCTCAGTGAGATCATACTATTATTGATAAAATATTTAATCTGTTATCTGCATTTTATCTCTACTTTATTAATCTGTAAGAAGTCAAAACCTAAAGACAAAAAAAATTCAAATAAATATCGCAAAAGTTCAAGCAACAAATTGCATGTTATGAAACAGTAAATTTAATATCGGAAGATAAAAATATACAAAAAATAAATTTCAACTATAATTATTATAATGTGCAACAGATGACATCTGCTATCCAGCGGGAATAGACTCGCGTGCGACCGCACGTGTGCGTAGGAGAAGATGAAAGAACTAGACTGGACTAATTGTTTATGCAAGCTGGACTTTGGTTACCTGGCACAAAGAGAATGACGCCTGTGAAGTTTGAAACACTGACAGGACTGTTTGCTTGGGCCGGGAAATTGATTTGTCTGAAGATACATTGTTTAGTGAAATCAACCGGAAGTATGGTCTCAATGTAAACACAAATAGTCGAATGTTTAAGTTAGGTGGACCTTAGAGAACTGGATGATTTCTGTTGAAGGTTTGGACTATAAACCTTTTGACGTGGAACTAAATAACAATTTTGTTGGGCTAAGGTGTAACGTTATCAAATTGTTTTTGTTGTTCTTTAAAAGGGAATATAAATCTATGCCGACCTTCTACACTATAGTTCCAGTATTGTTATTGAAGCTAAAATTATATTTAGTATATTTTCCGTTGTATGCATTTGCAGATACCAAACGCCTATTAAATTTACAAACATACACGTATGTATAATGAATTCGGACGAATTGAGGACTAATTGACATATAAAAGCTAGAGGCTTTAGTGATTTTGCTCAGCAAGCACGCATTATAGTGAAATGATCAACTCTGTTTATATCTATCACTTTTATTACCATATGCTAGATCCGTTAGGCAATTTAGACCATTTTTAGTGTAACCAGTCCAGTGAATGTCCGAGATTTAACTCTCATATCAGCGCGGCCAGGATTCGAACCCACGAGATTTCAATTCAACTCAGGATCTGTCATTTAAAACTTCATGACGGTACCCCTTCAGTATTTAAGACATTCAAGTTGTCTTACTCCCCATGCAGTCTAAACATGAAGATTTCGTTATTATTCAGTAGTTTATATAAAACCATTGCTAGCAGTAAACTAAATAGAATTTGAAAGTTTAAGTTTCAATCGTTTTATCTCGTCTCCAAGCGTTTTTCCATGTTTGTTAGGTTGTCTAGAATTGCAGTTTGATTGCTTAAATTTGCTATGATAATTATTAAAATTGTTTGCTTTGTTATTAAAGATTTGCTAGATGACTATAGGTCCACGGTACAAATTTCTGCTAGATATCTGCAAATATTACTTCTTTTGTTAATATGATTAAGGTTTACCTTATACCTTTATTTAGGCAACGTTTTGGACATTTTTATATGTGTTTTATTTTACTGAATGTAATTAATATGAATGGCAGTATGGTTACCATAGGTTCTACAGTATTTGGTAGCATAGAAGACAATTAGTACAGGGATTTGTTACTGTTAATGGCTGCTACTGACTGTATTACCTTGCATATTGAATTTGTTGATAGCTGCTACTAACTATATGACCTTACGTATTAAAACAATTTCATCTCGTTAAAAATAGGTGTTTTATAAAACTAATATAGAAGTTAGCGTGATATACTTGACTTCCACGTCTTAGATAGATTTCCCTTGTCTTCCACAGTATATCTGTGCTAGGGAGCTCTTTTGAAAAACGTACATTTTGGATTGATCTTTATGTATAATAACCTTTCCCTATCAATAATTAAAAGCGCATCTTAGTTTTTATGCAAGTGAATATTTGCGTTTACTGTTTACACTGGCCTATTCACTCTTCAGTTGTATAATATTGCATAATTACGAAATATTGTGCATTCCAACGAAGTAATGTTTAGTTTACCGAAAAAAACAAAGAATGAACAGGCTAATTCCAGTATTCAGTTTAAACGTTATTAAATAACTTTGCAATATGCAAAAGATTATTATCAATAGATTGTACTGTCCAAAGACAAAATCTTTAAATACTAAACACAATATAAAAGTAGTAATAGAAGTATAGGATTGAGCGAAATCAACGAATTGTATGCACATGATTGAAGTAACACTAAAACTAACACGAGAGAGTATTCAGTCACACAATTAAATGTCACACAATTTCACTATCACACAATTTTAATAAATCTGGTAAAGCTAATGTTAACGTCAGTTTCCTCAAAAAATAAAAAATTATAATGAAAAAATTAAAATATATAAAAAATAAAATAGTAAAAATTAAGGAAATAAAAAGATAGATTTAAGATAGATTAAATAATAAATTTAAATAATAAAATAAAAAAGATAGATTTAAGATAGATTTATTATCATCATCATCTTCCCTTGAATCCCAGTTTACCTAGGGTCGGGATACGAATAAGATAAGATAAAAGATAATAATAATAATAAGATTTAAAATAGATTAAATAATAAATATTGTCTATCTTAAATTTAATAAAATCTATAAGCTAAACAGTGCTTTACATTGGCAGGTAGCATCAGGCAACACTGTGCAACAAGGGAGAACGAGGCAACATTAAATAACTTGAGATAACATGAGGCAACATGAGACAAAATGAGGCGGTATGAGACAACATGAGGATGAAGCAATGAGAAGCAACATGAGAAAACCTAGCAATCTGAACAACATTGGGCAACATAACATAACATTAAAACAAGTAGAGCGATACCATCATCTGTGACAACATCGAGCACCATTTATACGAATCCAAATTGGTAAGTAGAATAAGGTCTAAAATGGTGCAAAATCGAAAATCCAGACAACAGTCTGAAGATGAACGGAATCAAAGAAAAGTGCTACACGAGGCATCAGGGGCAACATGAAGTCATATGTCGTAACATTAGATAACATAGGCCTAAAGCAACATTAGACAGCAACTAAAAATCTAATCGATAAAGGGTTTTTTAATGATACAGAACATTGCAGTGATCTACAGGATATTGAAATATTTGCAAGACGTAGATATAATAAATTAACAGGTTAGTATCATGTCAAGAATTCACATGTCCTTATAATCATCTGCTCATACCCAGGGACTGGCTTTCAACGTTTATGATATTTACAAATGATAAACACCTAGTTATCCTAAGAGCGAAATAGTTGTTGTAGCCATTGTAGTCATTCTGCAAGGCTAAATCTACTGAAATCGAAGCTAAAAATATTAATTTACAAAAGGCATCAAGCGTCTGATTGAAAATCGCGACCGCTCAAAAATCCAGTACAATTGTAAACCCCTCCTACACTATACTTTATTTAAACATATTTTAATGCACTCTAACACAATTGTTCTCGAATTACCTTTTACTATTTTTAAATATCTTTTAAGTGATGATTTCAAATTTACAATTTATTGTCTAAGATCTACCTTTATTTAATAATGTATTTTCTTTATTATTTTTTATCTACTTTTTATTTAATACTTTCATTAACTTTCCGACAACCTTAAAGCTATTAGAGAAAGTTGTTAGCGGAAATTGTTCACATATCGCCGACGTATAGTCTAATCTCCACCCCGCGAGGCACCTAAATCTATCCCCACAGGGCCAACCATATTTCTCACCTCCTATCAACTTGTTGAAGTCGTGACCTATCTCTTTATTAACTAAGACGCCCCGGGGCTACAGCAAACTTCTCGCTTACTTATAAGAAATTCGGCCTCACCGCGGGACATAAATTGACAATAGCTGGAAGTGGTGAATGTCTGCCATATCAAAATCTAATATGGTGAACATATATATCAACCTGCAACCACACAGCACCGTGCAGCGTTTAGACGTTTCAGTGAATATAACATCGCAGACTATAACGCGCCATCATCAAAGCCAAAGATCGTAGGCACCATGTAATGCCGGATATCGTTACACGTCGCCATTGTTAAAACCGATATTAATAATAATAATAACACATATGTACACAATGCGAGATGAAATGCTTTCATAATGAAGACATGTCGCCCGCAGAAATTCAGGCGATGAGGGGGATTAGCTGGGCGAAATCGTTCAAGTCTTTGTCGGCTACTTGGAGGTGTTCTTAGCTGGACTAGATAAGCTTCCCGTCTTCTTCTTTTCGAAAGGAAAGTAGTCTGCAAAAACAAACAAACGGCTTTTAAAATTGAGTCTAACACGATGTGTCTACTATGCATGGAGTAACTGACGTAGGCGTATTCTAAGCTGGATTGTCCAGCGATTAGAGCTTTCTAACTGTGGGGCAGAAAGTGCCGCTTTCGAATTCATGCCCGACTTATAGCTGATGGCGTAATCAGGCCAATAATCACATTTTAAAACAACTTTTGTCAGTTTCTATAGAAAAGCTGTTTATCTAATATTGTATGTCGAAAAATGTGGGCTACAGATGTAGATAGACAAAGAACACAAGATGCAGATGGAGACAAAAGAAATTGGTCTTGTTGACAAGAGCGATATAGATTTGATTTGCTGAATATTAATGAATCGTTGGAGGCGATTAAAATAGATATTGAGAAGGACAGCGTAGAGCCATTTAACATAAATATTTTTCATTCGAAATTTAGCAGACAAAACAGAAAGGTGTTTATAGTAAAATTAATTTTGAGTTCAATGAATATATAGTAATTTATTTTTTTAGTGATTGCACGTTTACAAGTGGCATATTACAAGTTGCCATAGTTTGCAAGTGGCCATACTAAGTATAAGTCCCACCATGAAAGCTTTTCAATGGCAGGGCGAACTCGGGATTTGAACACTGCTCCACTAATCCACAACCTGGACACCATACCGCTCTTGCTACAGGCTCAACCATGCATATCAAGCAGTCATGCATGCTAAACAAGTGCCACTCCTGGTCTCTCTCTCGCTCTCTTAGTACACGCCCTACTGGCAGGTCCATGATATATAACGCCTCCACTCTTCTCTGTCTTTCGCTTTCCTCTTCATTTCTACATATGCGTGGGTCTTTCAATCATCTAACATACCTAATCTCGTCCTGCCCCTGCTTCTTTTTCCTTACATTCTACCTTCTATGACCTCTATTAATAGACATTCCCCTAAGGATGTGTCCTATTCAACTCTTCTTCCTATTTCTTAATACATTTATCAGTTGTCTATCTGTACTCCTGGTCTATACAGTGATATATCTTTTAGAATTAATACCCTTCATGATCCATATTTACATAAATAATTATGCAACACATGCTTTATAACCAAAATCAGCTTAGCGCATTCTTTGGAGGATTTGTGAGAGCTTGTGTGTGTATGTTTGAGATTGTCTACAGTTTTGTCTGGTAAAGGATTAAGAAAATCAAAGACTATGAGATCAAAGGTACAGGTCCGGCCAAGGGGGAGAGGGGATAGGGACAGTCCCCCCTACTTTCATTCCCCGGTTTATGTGTGTGTATATATATATATATATATATATATATATATATATATATATATATATATAAAGTAAATATACATATATAATATTTATAACCCTATATATACAGTATATATAGTATATATACACATATTCAAAAGTAGTGTAACTCCAGAAATTAGCTCTGTTTCGGTACCTCTTTCTAAAGTGATAAATTTGCAACTTTTTAAATTAATTCAGACTGTTTGCCATATATACAGTCGCATCAAATTTATATTTCAATGTGTTTTCTATATGAAATTTAATTATATAATTATCTATTTTTGTGATATAAAGTGAAACGTTAAACAGAAAAGTATAAGTATATAGTCAGTCGCAGAATTTCTGCCTTTGCATAGGCATTCTTCCAGAAATAAAATGCATTTTTTTCAAAATAATAGCATTGAGTTTGAGAATTCAAACAAGTATGACATAACTTGGTCAGATGTTTGAGTACTGACGTATTTGAGCAAATCATGGGATTTATTTATCAGGGAAAAGTGTTTAATTTTGATCGAGAAACGAACGAATAAATAACAACACTAAGGTGAAAACGATTTACTCTAGCATTTGCGCACAGCTGCACTTTCTAAACGACTTGGCATAACAACAACACACTGCATGGGTCAGAAAGCACAGGATGCTTGTTCAAAACTCATCAAAGAAGTCCTTAATTACTACCACACATCTTAATATTTTTACCGAATAAGTAAAATACAATCACGTCAGTAATAAAATACAATCACCTCGTTAATAAATCATTAATCTTTCTAAACACAATTTAGGACACTTTCAAGTATTACAAATGCAGTATATCTATGTAAAGTTAAATAATGCACATTTAGAAACTTCACTAACTTTTCTAACATTGACCAAGTGTCATCAACAATTATAGCTTTTAGTTGTCATTATCACGTCTGTTTCTGAAAGTATTCACTGGTTCTGCTCGTACAACTTAAATGAACCGACTATTCCAAATATATAACTCGCTGACTAAAAAGTAGGCCTAAATAGTTCCGTAACTATTACTACATGAAACAAATAGGAATTTCAAAGACATATCTTACATGGAAGGCTAGTCCAGTGAATGTCCGAGATTTTACTTTCAGATCAGCGCGGCTGGGATTCGAACCCACGAGGGTTGAATTCACCTCAGGATCTGTCATTTAAAACTTCATGACGTTACCCCTACGGGATTAAGACATTCTTCATGCTTAGAGGCTTTAGATAAATTTACTTCATATTCATATAATTAATTAATTAAAAGATTAATCATAATAATTTTACTTGCAACTAATTAACATTCCTTAGGAAATCATTTATAGTCCAATCATTAAATGCCGACATTACCACTGGCTTCAGCCAGTGGTAATGTCAGTAAGATATCTGATCGTGGATCAGTAGGCGCGGGGTTAAAATCCTGGGCTCGACTGCCACTGACATCGCTTTCGAGAGATGAAACTGACGTTAACATTGGCCTTATATCTTTAATAAGTAAAAAGTTTAGTTGAAATATTAGCTGTAAATTTGCTTAACAGTGTAAACATGTTGTATTAACGGTCATAGTTATCGTCGCGTAGGATCACTGTAATGTTTGCTTTTGTGGAATTTTTGCTCAGAAGCTCAGAGCTAGAACACGCCTCTGGTATTGAACAGTAGGCCTAATATTTAAAAGTAAACGACTTACCGGTTATTCTTTTCCTTTGACTCCTCCTATAATAGTAATTACCGCACTCTTTTCCAGTGATGATTTTCAGGGATAGTTTTTCTGCTCTCATTCTCTTTCTGCCTGCTTGTTGTGTAAATCTTCCTTCTGGTTTTCTATTCGTTCCACAGCGATCCTGGTGCTTTCTATCTGAAATCATCTTGGATTTCTGCCAATTCGTTCCGAATGACTTAGATTCTTTATCACAACGAATCAATTGATTTCTGCATGATTTTGAAATTGATTGATTCAGTGCCGAAGCAACATGATCTTCCTTATCGTTGACTGCAGTAGGTGTATTGAACTCTAGAGGAGAAAGTGAGTGTTGATTGCTTTGAGCTGCAGCGATTTTATTACATTTATTATTTTCTTCTTCCGTTCTATTGTCGCAATGAATAAAGGATCCTTCCCTAAAAATATTTTCGCATGAAATGCCATGTGAAATGTTATTAATTTTATCCGCAGGAGGGGCTGTTATAGAGACGCTCAAGCCGTTATGTTGTGGCTTGAATCTTTGGTCTGCTCCAGAAAACCTTTCAACCTGATCAAAGTTTAATCGCCTGCAAACTGAAGTTTTGCTTAGAGGCATAGATGGGGAATAATTCAAGCTTCTGAAAGTCGCTGCAGGTAGAGAAGAAGTTGACGCTGAAGTAGATTTAGTTGAATTTCTGCAATTCGTATCTGACGCTGATCCTGATGACATTTCAAATTCTGGGGTGCGCTCGACGGCTTCAAATAAGGCTTCAGGGGGGATTTTAAATGGCGAGGAAACGGGCTGGTGTACTCCTCCACTTGTAGGTGTCCATTCATATCTACCGGGTAGAGGTCGTTCAGAGTGGAAGTCAAAGTTCCACCTATCTGAACAGTGAAGCTGTAGTCTTTCGGACATAATTCGAAGTTCTTGTGATATGCAATCACTTCTGACCATTGTTCTTGTGTGTATGGAGAAGCTGATGCTACCGAAATTAAAAAATGTAGTTGACAAATTAACTAAAAGAGGCTTGAGGTTTCTCAAAGAGGATTCTGAGTTCGTGAATAGTTCTATCTGATTTTACTTAACGTTAGCCTACTGAGTAGCGGAGTCTTTCAGAGAATCATCTACTGATATCAAGATAACCTATATATCACAATATATACAGTACCTCGGTATAGGAATACTCATATACTCAGACTGTAACCAATTCTTTAAGATTTTTCCAAATGTTTTCATTTAGGAGTTTATTCTCTGCGAAAACTAAAGTGCATAATTTATTATAGTTCCTAGTTTCCAAATTCAATTCAAAAGCTTTAATTAGTATTAATACGGAAGTTATTAAATGATAGAACAACTTCTCTACAATTAATTATGCGCCTAAACTACAGTACTACTCAGAGTGACGTGCTACCTGTAATAGCAGTAGCTAATGACTGGCTATCTAACAGCTATCATCCGCTCATAACTCTAACTAAGGGCAAAGTAACGTCGACTGACTGACTTCCTGACTGATAGACTTCTATCCAAATCCGGCAGAATCTGATTGCATTTCCAAGTTATCTCGAGCAGATGGAATAGGAAAAGACTTCTGTTTACAATACCTTGTATTGTCCAATCATTTGTCCGCATTTAGGACTTCAGTAACAGAATGTTGCACGAAACCCCGCCTCCTCGTGCCAAACAATGCTAGAATGGGTAGATGGTGGGCTGTGATTGACAACATATGGTGCACCCTGTGACTCCTGGGCGATGTAGGTAAGCAGTAAGATTCTATTTTAAGTCTATTGAGATGAAGTCGGTAAGATACTCGACCGCGAATCAGTAGGTGCGGGTTCCGACCGCGGATCAGTAGGTGCGGGTTCAAATCCTGGGCTCGCTCGTCACTGATATCGCTTTCGAGTGAGGAAACTGACGTCAACATTAGCTTTTTAAGGTTTCTAGCTTTTTTAATACTTTCAAATAAATAGACCTCTATGATTGTAAACCATATAAAACTAATCTACTTGCGGAGGAGATCATCGATTCGAAATCCAGACTGACACACACACACACTCTCTCTCTCTCAGAGTTTCTCCTATGATACATTTAACAATTATCACAATTTAAGTTAAGTTTCGCATTCGAACGCTAGTTAAGGATGATTGCCTTATGGCGAGGAACCGGACGTTAAATTCTTATTAATTGATTGATTGATTGATTGGGGGTTGAGATTCCCAGTTTAATTACTGAAATTTTAGGAAAATTTAGAAATTTAAACCTCAAAGCTGAGATCAGACAGAGCTTAGTTTAACGTTTGCCAGCCGAGCATCGTCTGTCCATCCAGATTATCAGTCGGCTGACTGAAGTTTCTATGAATTCATTGTCCTCAAATACTATCCCTTCAAAATTGCAAACTCTATTCATAAGACTATTCTTATTTGAAAGTATTGAAAAAGCTAGAAACCTTAAAAAGCTAATGTTGACGTCAGTTTCCTCACTCGAAAGCGATATCAGTGACGAGCGAGCCCAGGATTTGAACCCCGCACATACTGATCCGCGGTCGAGTATCGTACCGACATCACAACTGACTGGAGCCACCGATTAAAGTAAAAATGATTAATATATTAATCATTAACTTGAAGTATAATCTACTCGACTGTATACGATTTAGGATGTTGTATAAGTGGACTTCTTTATTCTTGAGCTGAACAAAGTGAATTAGATAGAATCTAAATAACAGAGAATTCTAGTAACGATTTATCTCAAATTCTCCGCTAATACATGTATGTTGCAACAGTAAACATCTTCGAATATCAACATAAATATACTACTAATATATATATATATATATATATATATATATATATATATATATATATATATATATATACTACTACTACTACTACTACTACCACTACCACTACCACTACCACTACCACTACCACTACCACTACCACTACCACTACCACTACCACTACCACTACCACTACCACTACCACTACCACTACCACTACCACTACCACTACTACTACTACTATTACTACTACTACTACTACTACTACTACTATATAAATTATAACGGAACGTCATAGTAACACACGAATGAATTATTTCTTTTGGTTAACTGATTGAATTAGATTCATAAAAAGTTGGTAAAGCTAACGTTAACGTCAATTTCCTCACTCGAAAGCGATGTCAGGGACTTGCGAGCCAGGATTATATGGTATGACATATGGTATATTAACCATATATATGTTGTATGGTTATATTAACCTAATGAATTAATTCATTTGGTTAATATAATATCCTCGACTAGTACGTTCTATCTACGGCTCGTGAGAAATCATTTAATACAACTGCGCGCAAATGTTGATGGAATAAACATTCTCCACTCCACTACAAAGCGAAGGCTCATCTTATTACAGATAACATACGTCCTAATAGATTACACGGTCAGCCGTCTGCATAACATGTGGCATGCATTTGCATGGGATTAAAGAACCGCAACTAAGCTCTTACAAATCTAGACGAGCCCGTATGTGTCAACAATAGCTGGTAATTAGATCTCTAATAGAATCGTAGCTTAGTGGATAAAGAGAAGCGTATCTTAATAGATTACAGTTAAGACGACGACGGCATTTTAGACTAGATACCAATGATATTTTTCGATATTAATGTATTGCATGGAACAAGTTATGTAAATTTCATAGCATTTGCATATTTTACAGGCATTTTAGCACTTGAGATTAACAGGATCATGTTCTCTTTCTCTAGTGTTCTGTTAAATGGATAGTTCAAGGTATAAATTTCAGTTGGATATGCATGTAGGCCTACATGTTTGCTTCAGGATTAAAAACTACGGTTGATTCTCAGTGACTACATTTAAACTCCTAAAAACTCATGTAGACTACTACTAAGAAGGCTTTCTTTTTCTTCCTCACCTAACGCTAAGTTATTTCTCGCTTTATATAAACATATATATATATATATATATATATATATATATATATATATATATATATATATATATATATATATATAAAGATTAGGGCCTACATATAGACCTAAAATTATCCATATATACATTATATATATATATATATATATATTTATATTTATATACATTTATATAGGCCTATAGGCCTATATTATATAGTTCTACAAGCCTATTATTTGTTTATTTATTTAAAATCACTAAATACATATTTATATATATATACATACATATACATCATATAATATAAATATAATTTAATGTATATGTAAAACATATTTTAACGTTGGACTATAAATTATGCGAATCGCATATAGAGAAATAATAAGGGTCCATGCTAATTTTATCCAATAATTGAGTAATATCACACAAATTTCAATTTGTGAGTCATTCTTAGTTTGTTAGAAACTAAATAATTATTGTTTAGCTTCTCATTGACTAGCTTAACAGAACAGTGGTTTTTTGAGTAAAAGACTGAATTTATTAAATACTAGATGTTAACAATTTTATAGAGACTTATTCGACTTAAACTGTGGCAACGAAAAACTGATTGAGTATTACAAATTAAAATCTTTACAAGAGCGTCTAAAAGATATCAAGACCTTAACTGCAACTGTTTAAGATGTGCAATCAATAAATTTTATTTCCTTCCGGTTGGTAATGTTGCATCACCACTGCTAATAAGATGATACATACATATATAAACATCAAGGGTAAGTAAATTGTAATGGATTCTGTAGTTGGCACATGAGCATTAACAACGTGACATAACAATCATAATTAAAATCTTCTTTTACTATGAGCTGAAAAATTATAACATGTATCAGATGATAATGGAAAATGTTTCAAGTTTTTTCCTTCTGAATTCCTTACGATGGGGAACCTGTCCTGCCAAGCAGTAGGGACCTCTGTAGAATAACTTCATCGCCACGGGTATCTTGGACAACAAAGACTGCCTCTCACAACAGAAAGTCCTCACTGCTCTGCAGAAATCATTCTTCCTCTCCGCACACTGTTTGGAGGTTGACACAGATGGAAGTACCTCATTTACACCAGTGTGCGGTGATGTCTCCACATCCTCGATTCATTTCTTTTTCCCACCACCGGTGGCCTTCTGGGCAGCCTTGGTGACCTTGCCCTGACCTCCCTCGCGCTTCTTCACGGACTTGATGACACCGACAGCAACAGTCTGTCTCATGTCGCGCACCGCGAAGCGACCAAGAGGAGCGTAGTCAGAGAAAGTTTCCACGCACATGGCCTTCTGAGGCACCATCTCCACCATTGCAGCGTCCCCAGACTTGACATTGGCCGGGAAGTCCTCGAGCTTCTGGCCAGATCTACGATCGATCTTCTCAAGGAGCTCACGGAACTTGCAGGCAATGTGCGCGGTGTGACAGTCGATGACCGGAGCATAGCCAGCATTGATCTGACCAGGGTGGTTGAGGATGACCACCTGTGTCAGTGAAAAAACTTGTTAAAATTTGTAGTTTCTCTCTCTTTCTCTCTTTCTCTTTCTCTCGCTCTCTCTCTCTCTCTCTCTCTCTCTCTCTCTTTCTATATATATATATATATATATATATATATATATATATATATATATATATATATATATATATTTCTCTTTCTAATGACAGGCCCATGCTGCAAATATCTCTTTCAACTAATTTTACTTCTGTTTTTCCTTTTCATCTTTTTGTACGCATTTGTTACAAAATCAATTACCCTTGTTTAGCAGTGTCCCTTGTTTCAGTCTGCCTCTAACCCTTTACCCTTTCATTCTTTCCTGCATTTTACAGCAACACAACAGCACATTCTATTATATACTTACTAACTAAATATCTAGCTTTTATCTTTAAGCTATAATGTACAGTTATGAGGCATGATCTATGAAGAAGAGGTACTCAACCTGAGCTTTGAACTCCTCCGTCTCTTTTGGCGGGTCGTTCTTAGAGTCACCGGCCACATTACCACGACGGATGTCCTTGACCGAGACGTTCTTGACGTTGAAGCCGACGTTGTCACCCGGGCCAGCCTCTTCAAGAGAGGTGTGGTGCATCTCCACGGACTTTACCTCAGTCGTCAGGTTGACTGGAGCGAACGTGACGACCATTCCGGGCTTGATGATACCGGTCTCTACACGACCTACTGGCACCGTGCCAATACCTGCACATAATCAACACCCGTCTCAGCAGGACCTATTGGCACCGTGCCAATAACTGCACATAATCAATATCAGTATCAACATGACCTACTGGCAAGGTACCAAAACCTGCACATAATCAGTGCCAATCTCAACAAGACCTGTTGGCACCGTGCCAATACCTGCACATAATCAATACCAGTCTCAACAAGACCTACTGGCACCTTGCCAATACCCGCACAATAAGTGCACATAATCAATACCAGTCTCCACACGACCTACTGGCACCGTGCAAATACCTGCACATAATCAATACCAGTCTCAACAAGACCTACTGGCACCGTGCCAATACCCGCACAATAAGTGCACGTAATCAAACCAGTCTCTACAAGACCTACTGGCACCGTGCCAATATCTGCACATAATTAATACCAGTCTCCACAAGACCTACTGGCACCGTGCCAATACCTGCACAGAATAAAGAGTTTTATAGCAAATTCTAAAAACTGTGAAACCTTTTCTCTTGAACTTCTAAACTAAAATAGTGCCAGTAACGTTTTCATCTGAACTTACGTTCACTGCTATTCAATTCTGGCAATTGATCTATCATTTTCAATAGTCTCATAGCTTTCGAATCTCTTAAATTCTCCGATGAATGATACAGGTGTCTATCAAGACCAAAATAAATGCAGAATGATCTTAATAATACACACTGATCCCTAACACATACCACCCATCTTGTTGACGTCCTGAATAATTGATCTCAATAGTTACTTCATACAAATCTGTTCAAATGATCGATAAAGGTAATTGAATATATTAATAGAGATGACGCAGCAAGGAGCACTGACCTCCGATCTTGTCGACGTCCTGGAATGGATAGTACTTAATTGATCTCAATAGTTACTTCATACAAATTTATACAAATGATTGATTGATAAATGGAATATATTAATTGAGATGACGAGGCAAGGAGCGCAGACCTCCGATCTTGTAGACGTCCTGGAGGGGTAGACGAAGGGGACGATCACTGGGACGCTTGGGCACATCAACGTTGTCGAGGGCCTCAAGGATGGTCGTGCCGCTGTAGGTCTTCTTGTCGGCCTTGACGACACTCCAGCCCTTGAACCAGCCCATCTTGTCGCTCGGCTCCAGCATGTTGTCTCCGTGCCAGCCAGAGATCGGCACGAAGGGCACGGCATCGGGGTTGTAGCCGATCTTCTTGATATAGGTGCTCACCTCCTTCTGGATCTCCTTGTAACGAGCCTGAGTAATCAATCAATCAATCAACCAATCAATCAATAAATAAATAAATCAATCTATCAATTAGTCAATCAATCAATCAATCAATCACTCAATCATCGGGGTTGTAGCCGATCTTCTTTATCTACGTGTTCATCTCCTTTTGGATCTCCTTGTAACGAGCCTGTGTGATCAATCAGTCAATCGATAGATCAATCAATCGATCGATTTATCGATCAGTCAGTCAATCCAGCAATCAATCAATCAGTCAGTCAGTCAGTCAATCAATCAATCAGTAAATCAATCAATCAATCAATCAATCAATCAATCAATCAATCAAGCAAGTAATCAATCAATCAGTCAATCAATCAATCAGCCAATCAGTCAATCCAGCAATCAATCAGTCAGTCAATCAATCAATAAATCAATCCGTCATTCAATAAACTAGTCATTAAATCAGTCAATAAGACTATCAATCTACTACATTCGACTGTACAATGCTCACTGATTGTGTTATTGAATTTCCTTTGATACATCAGTTGTGGATCTTCTCTTTTTCGCGTGATTCGTAAACATTTAGCAGCAGTTTTTATCTAGAATGAAGCGCCTGTACACACACGCAGAGTCAGATTTGCCATAACTAAGAAAGAGAACAGACTGACTGATTAATAAATAAATTGATTGAAATCTCACCAAAGAGCGGCTCAGTGTGATAGATTAATGAACTAATTGATTGATATCTAGCTGAAGGACGGCTTAGTGTGATTAATTACTTAATTGATTAATTGATATCTCATTAAAAGGCGGCTGAGTGTAATAGATTAATAAGCTAATTGATTGATAGCTCACTGAAGGGCGACTTAGTGTGATTAATTAATTAATTGATTGATTGATTGATTGATTGATTGATACCTCGTTGAAGACGACTTAGTGTAATTAATTACTTAATTGATTGATATCTCATTAAAGGGCGGCTCAGTGTGATAGATTAATCAACTAATTGATTGATATCACATTAAAGTGCGGCTCAATATGATAGATTACTTAATTGATTGATACCTCGCTGAAGGGTGGCTCGGTCGAGTCCATCTTGTTGACGCCCACGATGAGCTGCCTCACCCCCAGGGTGAAGGCGAGCAGGGCGTGCTCACGTGTCTGACCGTTCTTAGAGATACCCGCCTCAAACTCTCCCACACCGGCAGCCACGATGAGCACAGCGCAGTCAGCCTGTGACACAATCATCCATGATAATATCTAATGCTTCACTTCTTATAAGCTCTCTCTTTCCCTCTCTCTCTCTCTTTCTCTCTCTCTTCTCTCTCTTTCTCACTCTTTATCTCTCTCTCTTTCTTTCTTTCTCTCTCTCTCACTCTCTCTTTCTCTCTCTCCTTCTTTCTCTCTCTCTCTCTCTCTCTTTCTGTCTCCAGTGTTCATCCAAGTTGCAGGTCCAATGTTCATGTACATATTCCTACTCACATTCTAGCTTTCACATTACAAAAAGAGTACTCATCAATTAACGAGTTAAATTATTAGCAAATGATAAACTTTATACAAATCTTAATATAGCCAATAGCTATGAAAAATATGGCTTCTGGGGTGGTCTCCATTTGCCTTCCTCAGTACTTCTTCATTTATTGTTTAGTTCTTCTTAGTGAGGTACTTGATAAAATTTAACGTGAATAACCATAGATTCGAAAATTTCTAAAATGTACCAATGATCATTGTCTTGTTCTTTATTTACCTGTGAGGTACCGGTTGTAATAATGATGTTCTTGTTCTTTATTTACCTGTGAGGTACTAATAACGATGTTCTTGTTCTTCATTTACCTGCGAGGTACCGGTGATCATGTTCTTGATGAAATCACGATGACCGGGGGCGTCGATGATGGTGACGTAGTACTTGGCAGTCTCAAACTTCCACAGAGCAATGTCGATAGTGATACCACGCTCACGCTCAGCCTTCAGCTTGTCCAGCACCCAGGCGTACTTGAACGAACCCTTACCCATCTGTCAGTCAATCAACAATCAATTAATAAATCAATTGATCAATAAATTGATCGATCGATCGATCGATCACTCAATCAATCAATCAACCAATCAATCAATCAACAATCAGTCAATCAACCAATTAATCATTCAACCAATCAATAGATCAATCAAACAATCAATCAACCAACCAATCAATCAATCAATCACTCAATCAATTAATGAATCAATTATTGGAAGAATTATAGTATTAATGATGGTGCTACATTCAGAGTTCAACTTGACTAACGAGCAGGCTTAATAGTAGATATTCTAACCTAGGCCTATACCTGTCAATCAATCAGCCAATTAATTATTGGTTAAGTTATTATACAAATAATCATTCAGTCTTCAACACATAGGCCTACTTTATGAAATTCTAACCCATCCGTCAATCATTCAATGATTCGGTTAATATTCGATCGAGCTATAGATTGAGCATCAATCAAGGGATATTTGATCATCTAATTCAATCTATACGGCAATCAACCAGTTAATGATCAATCATAAATCAACAAAGTATTTCTATTTGCAAATATGTTTTTATTTCTATGATTCTATCTAAGCCCTTGTTGAAGTTTAACTTAACAGCAAATCACGACAATTAGGCCCTGTAAAGAAATAGAAAGAGAGAGAGATAGATAGATAGATAGATAAAGAGAGAGACAGAGAGAGCGAGAGACAGAGAGAGCGAGAGAGAGAGAGAGAGAGAGAGAGAGAAGGAAAGACATAGAGAGAGAGAAGGAGAGAAGGAGAGAAATAGAGAGAGAAAAAGAAATAGAGAGAGAGAGTGAGAGAGAGAGAGAGAGAGAGAGAGAGAGTGAGAGAGTAGGAAAGAGACAGAGATAGGGGACTGAGATGTGAACAGAGAGCGAGTACTATTACAGTGAAATTCCCCAATCTCACCTCCTGGGCTTCTTTCTCAAACTTCTCGATGGTTCGCTTGTCGATGCCACCACACTTGTAGATCAAGTGACCGGTGGTCGTCGACTTGCCGGAGTCGACGTGACCGATGACGACGATGTTGATGTGAGTCTTCTCAGCTCCCATCTTGATTGATTAGATTTCAGATTCTAACGCTAGAAATTCTTAACTGAAATTAGTAACGGAAAGGAACGAAATTATAATTCTATAAGTCCATCAGTATTTAATCGGTTCAGTTGCATGTAAGAAATAGGGGGTCTATACGCTCTATTATATCCCGAATTGGGATGGGATTAATTAAGCGCAATCGGTTCAGTTTCGCTTCAATTTGTTAATTAAATTAACAAATTAAATTAAATTAACGAAGTAAAGCTACGTCGGGCTCGATTAGTACATGTTTGGGTGACCATCATGGAAAACAGGGTGTTGTCAGCTCTGAATGAAAAAAAATCACCAGGGTACCAAAGTTTATTCCTAAATCTGCCTCGGCTGTAATCGATGCGCCAACAAAAGGCAACGATTACCAATAACCATTGAGTGGAATGGAGAAATAACAATAATAAATTAACAAAAACAGGAACTAAGAAATAAAACTCTGCAGCAAAGCTACACATGCGGTGGTCATGTGCGTATCGACTCGATCAAAATATGCCTTATATTGAGTAAGAAATATATAGATCTTTGGGTGTATTGTATTTGCTATTGTATTAATTATTATAATTATTATTTTGCATGGAATTCTCAATATCCCTTTAATGGTAAACTCTTATCACCGCATGTATGGAGATATACGTAACAACAGTAACACGCTTTATAACGAAACGATAAATCGTGTTGATATCTATCACTTTGGATATCATACATTTAGCCCGTTAGGCAATTTTCGGTATAACCAGTCTTCTGAATGTCCGAGGCTTTAATTTCAGATCAGCCGCGGCCTGAAATCGAACGCACGGGAGTTCAATTCACCTCAGGATCTGTCATTTAAAACTATACGTATGTATGTATGTATGTATGTATGTATGTATGTATGTATGTATGTATGTATTTATGTATTTAGATATTTATGTATGTATGTATGTATGCATGTATGTCTGTATGTATGTATGTATGTATATATGTATGTATGTATGTACATGTATGTATGTGTAAGGTATTTATATAGCCTATATATGTAGATCTAAGTAGGCCTATCAATTTGTAATACTATATGTATATACAGTGTATGTATACATGCAGGTACGTTTGATTGCTCAATTAGAAGCGAAATGTATAATATACTACAACAACATATATGTACGTAATACAATTATGTACAATATGTATAAACTGCATACCGTAACTTCATATAACGAAGCCAACTAAATAATCACTGGGTATATATGCAGAAAATAAGAAGCCACGGTCGGTGGGAATTACCTGCATAAGTTCTATTAATAACTCCTGGAACGCTCTCGCTATATGCTGTTTGTTAAGGAAAACCCAAGCGGAAATTCCATTGAGACAAGCGATCTGTCTAGGACTGTTGCTCAACGTAGAGAAATACATATGCTGTAGCGTTGTGCAATCAATTCAATATATTACACAACACTCTGTAATATAGGCCCATTGTAACATCCATCCTGTATCGTTTAATTAATAATTATTAATAATGAATAATACTACATAATAATAAAGGTTTAACGTCCGTTTTCTCATGCAAGATGATGTCCAGGACGTCCCCGCATCACATGTCACTACAAATCGATTCACCCCGAACGATCTGAAAAAACATGTGCTGAAGAGAATGAAAAAGTTCCTAAACGGCGCCTGTCCGGTGATAAAAAAAGAGTCAGGCAAGATGGCAAAATCTATCGCGGGATGAGATGTGTTTTCAATCATATTTAATATTACAAATGCTATTGTTTAAATGATAGACCTACTACATGTATAACTAATCGGCCTTTACTACTATAGTCTAGTCGAAATGGGTAATTGTGAAATGTTAGGCTGATAATTGCTGTTTTATGATACTCCATTGACTACCTTTCAATCGACGCCTGACACATGTTTGCGCTTTCGTATCTTTTAAATGTTATGGCGGTGTTGAATTTATGAGCTTAACATAAGTTAACTAAATATAATCTTAATATACTGTTCTTTTACATTTGCTGACAGAAAATGTTAGATAGACATGCCTTTGACATATAGGGTGTATGATTTGTGCTGCCCTTAGTATTTAGAGTAGCCTACACTGGTAATTTTGTTACCTTAAATAATAAATTTATGGGCCCTGATCAGCATATAAAGTACGTTTTGCTTTATCGCGTGCCATTTTGTAATGTTAAAATCAACTAATATGTTAAGCATTTTGTAATTGAAACCACATAGCTAAAAGATATATACCAGAGTTCAAACAGCGCATTATCAATTAAAATTATTTTCCGCATTTTGCTCGATTGAAACTATAACGAATTTGGATTTTATCTATAAAATGCCATTTCTGAGCCATGTTACTAAAAGTTCATTGCATTTTTAACATTACAAAGTTGAAAATGTTCGGTTGACGAACTTTTGATATCGTTATTTTCTTGGTTAACTTCAAAAGTTAATTATTGTCTGTAAAAAACTACGATATCGTGATGTCAAATATATTTTAACTTCGCACTAATAAGTATATACTGTATCTCGCACTTATCTTCAACCAGTAAGATTTAGTACTATCTTAATACAACTTTGTACTAATACGTCTACTACTTCATTTCGAGATTCCTGCTTAATAAAGTTCATTTTGCTCAACATGTATAACTATATCTAATTTGTTAATTGTAACAGAATAGCCTATGCATTTTTGACCGTGGCCTACCATCAGTATTTGCTATCAAGTTGACCTCGCTATTAGCTCACCACTGCACGTCTTTCAATTGAGAACACAAAATGACAAGAAGGGGAAGAATAATTTTTCAGTTAAAATGCTTAAAATCTACAGTTTTAAGGTCAGCCTTAGTTCTTGATCATTATTGATTTTAATGATTTGTTGTGTCCGGGTCGTTTGAAGAATTTGACCAGCCGGTGACAGCACGTGTTTGCAGTGTCCTACCTGTGTAAGCTAATCTTTGAATACAGGCTTTAAAAATCTAATAAAAATATTAGAAAATATGGCTTGTGAGATAATTTCACTTTGCCTTTTCAGTTCTGACTTAGTCGCCTCTTAAGACACGCGTAATTTACAGTTGGCATTCTCAGTGACCCGGAAACAAAACGGGCATAACCATACCTAAAGAGTAGTATGCACTGAACAAGGCTTTGATAAAGTTCTAATAAATACAATTCTGAAGAACACCTTTCATCATACTAGTAACATAACTACAAAATAATAGTAGGTGACCAACCGCTCTGCCGCAACTCGCTAAATGCTACGAATTACAACAGCACATGTTTACATAGTTTCTACAATGTGTTTAAAATATTAAGTCTACCAGCAGAGAGCTTAATCAAATACCATTCTGAAAACATCACAGGACAGTTGGTACATGATTAATCGTTCAGGTAACCAATAACCTAACCATTTGCTGGATCCATTGGCCGCACGACCTTGTAATAGAACTCTGGACTAAATTTATTTACTGAACTAAAAGTACGCCACTCTAATCATACAGCTATCGCCGCCTAGAGGCAGGCTTTCATTCCCCAATACTGCATTCATGCAGATGAATTAGAAAAAACTTAGGCAAAAACAGATTTTTCTGCTCGTAAATAGACAAAAAGTAAATCTACCTCCCAGCTCACTGTGCATAACAGATTAATTATTTCCATATGTCAACCGCAATCAGAGCTTGAGGAAAAGCATGAGAAAAGGTGCGCAGAAGAGCAAACAAAACGTTCATATCGATAATGATAATACACTCCAGTCACTATTAATTTATTGAAATAAAAAATTTTAGTAATTCTGTATATTGATTTACAGTACACCAATCATTAACTAACTATTCAAACACTCGTTCTGACATGGTTTTTTATGAGCCATAAAAACAGAAGAGGGTTAACTAAATTGCATCTTCAGAAGAACACATACGCAAAATTCAAGGGGACCTCTAATTTGCTCCTTTATCAGATTTACTTACAATGTTTCCTTTCGCCAGTAGCACTATCAACAAATTTAAAAAACAGTACACTACGACTCTCCTTTTCAAGACAGAATTGATAATATTTCATTAATTTAACAAAGTAATTTCAGCTTTCCATGAACTCTCTATCACTGCCAGTGTCTGTTGTGTGTAGACTGACTGTCATCATGACCGGAGACTGAATGATGCTGCACGTGCATCATCTCATACTGCTGCTGATGTTGAGATCTTGAGTCATAATAACCGGCATGCTGCTGGCCTGAACCAGTCTGAACCGGATAGTTCTGAACTGGGCCAGTCTGGTTAGAATAATTCTGGTTGTAACCGGTTTGATATGGGCCGCTGTAAGGGTATGACTGAGAGTAGGCGGGGTTAGATGATGAAGGCGGGGTCTGAGCCACATTAGGAGGCTGTAGATAGACAGCTGAAGTCTGGAATGTATTACTTGATGATCCATCCTGTGGCTAAACAAGTCAAATACAATAATAATAATAATAAAGGTTTAACGTCCGTTTCCTCATAAAAGGATGATGTCAGGGACGTCAACGTATAAGAAATACGTAACATTTTGCAAGGAGGTTACTTGTGACAAAAAAGGAGAAAAGAATAAGTTTAGCAAGCAAAACGATTAAATGCACGCAAAACTTAACATATTAGCATTTAATGGAGAGCAATGCATCGTAATTCTTTAAAAATTCAATTAAATACAGACATTTGTCAGACTGTAATTTTTACAAGTAAAACATTAACGATTTAAAAAACAAGAAGAATTTAGAATCCGAAGTTACCGTATCAACCTTTGCATCGAGTCGAATTTGCCCCTACCATAACCCTAGCGATTAAGCACCATATCAACTGAAGTCTTCAATTAATGCAGTTATATTAAACCACAATAGTACAGACAAGTCTAACCTCTGTTTTTAAATTTAAAATCGCACAACATACACATACAATATTACAGTCACACACAGATGCGCAATGAACATGATACTAGATAATGACAATCTGTGACGTAAACTGAGTTAAAGCATAGAATTTAACACAGTTTTGCAGAATTTGCATATCTCAAATACAGTGGGATAATTATATCTCTCTCTTAGTGCACTGCCCACCGGCAGGTCCATGGTATGCAACGCCTCCACTTTTCTCTGTCTTCTGCTTTAATCTTCATATCCACATCCGAATGTGATAATTATAGAAGTCCTTAATAAAATAATAAAAAAGATTAAGTGTAACTCTTAGCATAGAGCTAACCTTTTGATAGTGCTGAGCTTTAGCGGAGTCCCCGCCCATGGTCCCGCCTATCAGAGACTGTATTGACTGCGAGCCCTCCTGCGACATAAACGACGACGAGTACATCTGGGCAGCTACGTAGGGATTGGCCTGAGAGTATGAGTCACCAGCAGCTGCTTGTCTAGCTGAGCCAGCTGCTGCAGGGGCTACGGGCGCAGCTGTAACAGCTGGTCTGCTGTGAGTGGCAGCTGAGTGATGAGAATCAGAGGAACTCGACTCTGCTGATCTGCTACCTTGTGACGTGCCTACATCAATCAATCAATCAGTCAATCATTTAGTCAATCAATCAATCAACCAGTCATTTAGTCAATCAATCAATCAACCAGTCATTCAGTCAATCAATCTAGATTGAAGCTAGACAAAGCAATGCTCTCACAAGGGACCGATTGAATGGTATTGGGCTTGTTTTAATTTATTGCATCATTGATTATATTTGTTGTAAGCTTGTACTTTTATTTCTCTTTTTGTACACTTAGTATGTATGCGACTTTACACTGAGTTTGTTGTCGAAATAAACATATATCTCTCTCTCAATCAATCAATTAAAGTACTAGTCAATCGCTGATTGGCAACAAATTTAACAGATAACCTCCAAACAGCTTATTTACTATCCTGTCAGGAGTGCTCAGATACATCTATGACTCATCCAATCAACCAGTCAATTAATTCCATCACTACATCAATTTGCCAATAAGTCAATGAATTCTACTACTAAGTAATTTTTGTACAAAAATGAAGCTTAAACAGATTTTAAAATATTAATACATTAGATTTGTAATTGGTATCATTATCATCTTCCCTTAAATTCCAGGTTAACTCGGGTCGGATATGTATAGACTTTTTTCAGTCCTCCATGTCCCACACCATATCATCAGTCAATCCCCTATTTTTCCTGTCCTTCTTAATCACCGCATCCCACGGCAATTGTGATCTAACTCTCTTTTTCATTCGTTTATTTGTGTAGCAATGTAATTGGCATAATACTTGTAATTGGTATAAATTTGTTTAATAAAGTGAAACTACACCAAAATTATGAACGATATAGTAGTGTATATAAAGTAGAGAAAAGAGTGTCAACAAACCTGGCGCTGGTCTTTTGCTGCCCACCTGAGGCTGAAATAAAAACAAAAGCAAGTCAGCTCTGCTATTATTTTAAATCAGTTGTTTCCTAGATCTTTCCTATGGAAACTAGTTTAAATATTGCTTGAGAAAATTAGATAGAGCAGCGAGCAATAGACTTAAAATGCCAGTGTGACAGAAATATATATAGGCCTATATCATCCTCATCATCTTCTTCCCTTGAATCCCATTTTAACTAATGTATATATTATATATATAAATATATATATATAGAAATATATTTATAGAAATATATATATAAAGTAAAGAAACTTCAAAGTCATCCCAGAACAGGATACACTATCAGTAATAATAATATTAATAAAGGTTTAACGTTCATTTCCTCATCCAGGGATGATGTCAGGGACGTCAGTACTTCTAAACATACCGAGATGGGAGTCTTAGGCGTAGATTTGGTGGACTCGTCGGCAGCAGAGCTTGGTGGCTGGTTGTGCACGGCTGGAGAGCCGCTTGACTTGAGATGAGGTTTAGAGTAGAGATCTAAAACCTGGTGACAAATATCTGTAAAAAAGTAAACACGCATTATAGTGAAATGATCAACTATGCTTATATCTACCATTTAAAAAAAACATGTTTAAACCGTTAGGCAATTTAGACCATTCCAGTATAACCAGTCCAGTGAATGTCCGAGATTTTACTCTCAGATCATCACGGCTGAGATTCGAACCCACGAGGGTTCAATTAACCCAAGGATCTTCATGACGTTACCCCTACGTTATTAAGACATTCTAACCATCACATTGCAACCACATACATAATGCATCCTTGATATATAACATATTTAATCATCATCATCTACATCTGACCTAGAATCCTAGTTTAACTAGCATCGGAATATGAACAGACCTACTTTTTATTTCGATTTAGAAAATTTTGTACTCTCCTTGATAATTAATTAATTTGTATGCATCGCTATTTTTGCTTTGCTAGCTTGTTGCTTGCTTTTATGTTCAGTCTGTTGCTTATATTAAAAGATATTAGTGATTACATCCAGATGATACATGATTATTTCAAAATATTGGTCGTTCAGTTGAGTTCAGTTGACTAGAAACGTTTAAAATCCACTTAGACATTGTCAACAAAGTAAGAATCTTATGAAAGAATTATATTATGAAGCAAATTAGGGTGGTCGTAACAAGCCAAAAATAGATTAAATATTGAATTCAAATTGTATTAAAGATCCCAGCAGGGTAACAGAGAGAGAGAGAGAGAGAGAGAGAGAGAGAGAGAGAGAGAGAGAGAGAGAGAGAAAACAATGCTTATTTCCACAAGAATATAGGAAGATGATGATGGCGATTCAACTTGTAAAAGAGAAATTAAAGTTATAAAAATAGCACTTTTAGTTTGTCAATAAACTGAAATATAATTAAGTACAGTAAAGGGGTTAACCTACCGTTCCAGAAATTCAAGTGTTAAATTAAATTAATTGAAAAAAAAATACATGAAGTAGCAAAAATTACATAAAATATCAAAAATATAAATAAAACCTCAGATAAATATAACTTGCAGTAGACCATAGCCATTCATCAAACATTTGAAAAGTTCACGAGTCAAATCTAAATTAAAATTCAGTTAATAAAATAAACAAAACATAAACTAATTAAATTAAAACGACTCTCAGAATATCAAAGCAGTTTCTAGAACCTTCCAGTAGCTCCAGTGTCACGTCCTTCACAAGAAACTCGTACCACTTTCCTCGGAAACTCGACGGCTTACCATGCCAGTCAGTTGGCTCAAAGCGGCTTAGCCGGCTCGTTAGATACATCATGGCAACGGCTATAACCTCAGCCTCCCACTGTAGACACAGTGTGGTGCAGAGACTGCACGACAACACACACAATACTACAGCAATACATAACAGATAATAGAGTCTTCATCATCATCCTCATCATCATCATCTTCCCTTGAATTTAAGTTCAACCAGGGTCGGAATACGAATAGACTGCCTCAAATCCTCGCTGTCCTACATCATATCATCAGTCAATCCCCTATTTGAGACTTTTCCATTCGTGAAAATTTGTGTAACAATTTCTGGAGCCAAGGCGCTCACCAACCGAATGCCCTTCTGACGTTGGTATGGATCTTAATGCTTTAGTCGCCACATTGAAGACATATAAAAGAATCATAATACTAAATGAACACGATTTTAAGTCCGTTTCAACTTCAAGTTTGAAATAATTTCTTTAGAATTCTGAAGAAGTTAAATTCCCATGACAAGTGATATTCCTATATTTAGACCTACTCCAATCAAATCTGTGACAGAAATTTCTGCAAAATCAGCTAGGAATGACAGTATTCAAGTAGGGTTCACAAGTAAAATCATTTTAATTAATGCACAAGTAAGTAGCAATGAGGAGTCTATCAAGCTTAATTTTAAGTCTGTTTCTGTATCTGACTGGAGCTAGTGATGATGTCGATAAGATACTCGACCGCAGATCAGTGTGTGCGGGGTTCAAATCGCTGGCTCGCCCGCTACTGACATAGCTTTCGAGTGAGGAATCTGACGTTACCATTAGCTTTTTTATCACAAAGATACAGTCAGAAAATAACTGTCTGACAAAGATTTGGACCCATGTTCTTCCACTTATAAGAAAATATTGTTTTATAAACTGCTTAATTAAGACAGTGGGCTTACATACCTGTCATTAACAAAAGTCCATGCCATTTGAGCCATCTTCTCTATCTTAGCTTTGTCACCTGAAACATTAAAATCAAAATAATTAATTATCTCTAAGTTTTACTCACCTTTAGAAAAATATAATTAATTAGATCTAAGCGAGAGATGAAAAGAAATACACACACTATCAAATTTGAGAGATCTGAGTAAAAAGTTCGGGTAATTACAACAAATACAGTTATAATTAGCTAAATGTTAAATAAAGGGAGAATTGACAATAAGATTTTCTACTAAAAGAAAAAGTTAGTTAAATAGTAACAACAATTTAGCAATATAACAAATCAGCAACAGTTTTAGAAACAAAAATACCATATTACTCAACGGTTACTGCTTAGCTTAATAATGCCTAAATTAAGATTGCAGTGAAAGCAGATACTTGGATTTCTCAATTACCTCATTTAGTAATAGATAATAAATAATTCAAACATCAACAATACATCAATGTTCTAATTATTGGCATCAATAAATTATTATATAGTTTAGGTATATTTTATCATTCGCATCTGTATAATTATAATGTATTTTTATTATTATATAATTAATTATTATATATTTCTTTTCTTTAGATAAGATTAGATTGAGAATAAGTCCAGCATAAAGTTCACTCAAATCTGCTCCATAATAAAATAATTATAATTGTCATACCATACACTGTACAGCATTACGTACCACACATAGTGTGCCGCACATAAAGCACCACACATAATGTACCACACATAATGTGCCGCACATAAAGCACCACACATAATGTACTACACATAATGTGCCACACATAAAGTACCACACATAATGTACTGTACATAATGTACCACACATAGTGTAACGTACATAATGTAACGCACATAATGTATCGCACACAGTGTACGGCACATAATGTACCACATGTGAATGCACATAATGTACCGCACGTGAACGCACCTTTAATCTGTTTGGCAAACTTGACGACATAGGCGTAAGGGTGCTCCACCTGGAGATCAAACTTGATAGTCTGCAACAGTATCCTCTCCAGCGTCATCACCTCTTCCTGTCAAATACACATAAACACACGATTAACACATAACACATGATAAACATATAACACATCATAAACACATGATTAACACATAACACATGATAAACACATGATTAACACATAACACGTGATTAACACATGATAAACACATAACACATGATAAACACATGATTAACACATAACACATGATAAACACATGATTAACACATAACGTATGATAAACATATGGCACATGATTAACACATAGCACATGAAAAACACATAGATCTTCTCTAGTCACCTCTTTATGTCACGTACACGTAAATACATTATAAACACATAACACACATTATAGATACATTGCACATGATAAACTCATAACACATGATAAGCACATAGAACTAGCGTCTACAGGGGCGACTACAGGGGCATGTACAGGGCTAGGCAACTATGCAGAAAGCATAGTCAAAATCATATGGGGGAGGGGGGGAGGGGTGATTTTTGTTTACAAGTTTAAAAATATAGGGGTGATTATTTACAGATTTAGGGGATTTGCATAAAGGGCATTCTTGGAGAAACTGCATAACAGATTTAAGGAGGTTAGGCACCCCTGATTATACACAATCTGATTTTAACGATAGAAACTACCGTGCCACAAAACAAACAATCTTTCTCATCACAATTTAGCTTTCTCATCCATTGCTACGAAGGGAATGCTACGCTAACCCTAGGATCTTTGCCGAACACAGCAAACTGCTCCTCGGACAGCATAGTCTGCGTTGTTTTAATCAGATCTTTACATTTCTTAGGCGTCTCCTCCACTTTACCCGCCAGAAACAAGCAGCACACTGCCATCACCTGGAAAAACAGACAATGCATTATTTAGTAGAGTTAAAGAAATGGCTAAAGCCAATTTAACAAATAACACTTTACATTTAATAGTCCAAAGGCATCATTAGTTCTGGATGAGTTCTGAGATTCTAATTGCAAACCAACCTAATCCACGCTAGATGTTCAAAACATATGGTATCAATTTAAGTAACAGACTTTGTAGGAATTCTACAGTTGGCTGGAGCCAGTGGCGAAGTCAATATGATACTCGACCGTGGATCAGTATGTGCAGGGTTCAAATCCTGGGCTCACCTGTCAGTGATATCGCTTTCAAGTGAGGAAACTGACGTTAACCTTAGCTTTACCAGCTTTACCAATTAAACACTCAATAATGGGCTGTCATATTATTCTGGGTAGATTAAATTTGGTTTAGAAAATTAAATTTTAAAAATACAATTAACATTTGTATAAATAATAGTTTTCATAAACATGAAAAAAACACTATTACAATCCCTGATATTAATAACTGTTTACGGCTTTACATACATGTCGATGGAATTCTTTGAACGAATGGAAGAGATAGAAGCGATGGAAGTAGACAACGCCTGACGCACAAGTATTATAGTGCCTGCGAAACATCAAATGACACTCAAAACATCAAATGATATTATGATATTAAATCAAACAACAATAAATTAAATGCCTCTGAGATACTTTATAAAATCATAATTTTGTATGTAATTTTGTAAACTTTAAAATAAATAAACAACAATACACATACCATACTTACTAAGCTTTAAAATATTATTTTTTATACATGCTTTCAGTAAAGTTTAAGAAATATTCGGCAACTCTGTCTCCAAATCAAATATTAAAGGACAACAACGTGCTACACTTTCTTACATACTCTATCAGGCTAGCTCATGCACGGGCACAACAAAAACAAAATAATAAAATAGAATAAAAAGTGAAAATGAGGAGATTATGTTAATTAAAAAAACAATTAAGCATTTACACGTGCTCTATCATGCCTTCACCAAGCCTAATGCTACGATCACTGAAATTCTACATCTAAATCGATTGCACTTTTGTTAAGTTCCACTTACAGCTACTAGGGAATAGTGCATGTAGAGACAATTTTCAAACTTGAAAATTCAAGAAAATAAAAGGCTTATAATTTCAAGCTTGGAATAAATTATAATGATTGCAGTTAAACAAAATTTTACAATATCTTGATTTTTCCCAAATACAAAAATCACAGATCACATAACGCACACGAGTCAAAACCACGAACAAGACCAATACAGAATCCCCAGTCCCCAGATCTTAACTAAAACCTTGGACACAGACCTCAAGTTTTAATATTCTTTTGCTGGAGTATTTAATGAGATTTCTTGGAAAAAAAATGTAAATAGTTTGGCTATATTTCTAGGTATACAGTGAATGAAATGTAACTGATGTCATTTTTAAAATTAAACACTAAGTAGTGTTACTAAACTCAAACTATTGCAAAAAAATGATCTAAAGCTAAATTATCTAAAGTAACTTCAAGCATTCTTTATCAAACAAAGGTCTATAAGTATTCAATACTCACAGTTTCATTCTTGCACCTGTATCCATGATAAAACGAGCACCTTCTCGACGATACTTTGCTTCAGTTTCAGCATTAATTCCATCATGAAATGATGGTGTCTTTTGAAGATCCTTCTTATCAAAATACCAGCACGGCATCTTCTGCAATTTCAATATCAATAACTAACAAATGAATTATATATATATATAATATATATATATATATATATATATTCTAATACTAAATATCTATATATCTATACATCTATACATATCATTTATATACATATATATATATATTATATAAGTATATATATATATATATATATATACATATATACATATACATATATATACATATATATATATATATGTATATATATATATATATATATATATATATATATATATATATATACATAGAACTCCCTGTACGTCTATGAAGTCAGAAAATGAAAGAAGTCTAACAATGACCAATCCCGAGTTAAATTGAAATCTCCGTTTGACACTCAACCGAAAGTCATTCAGAACTTCGACAAAATCAATAACTGCGAATCTCAGACGCTGCAGAAAATGTGAAGTAAAGAGAATTTCATACTATTTTAAAATTATTACAATAAAAACATATCTAATAACAAAATTGCCGGTCATCAGGAGAATATCTAGTAATAGATCTTTTCAGTAATAGCTACAAATAGAACATGGGGGGGGGGGGACACCAAATGTAAACAGTGGACAAGAAAACGTAAACACTGCATAGAATACCATTGAAATGTACTAGTTCCTCATAAAATTTCTAATACAAGCTTTCTTTAGAAATGTTATTTACTTTACAACCCACTATACGGATAGTAATTAAAGAATAACTTAACACTTCTAATTTAGCTCTGACACCCATTATAACGATATGCATGCATTATAACGAAGTTATAATGTAGACCCATTACATTTACATGTAAATATATGTATCAAATGTCAATATAAACAAACCAGTGTTAACATGCAACAAAATATGTTTTCAATTGCCGAACTGATCTATTAAGCAATAATTACAAATTATATTTAACTTAACTTAACATAATTATACTGGTTAAGCAGGTCACAAAGACCTGTAACAGCAGTATTAGCTGTAATTTCATACCTCTAAACATAGAGACTAGACCGTAAATTTATTTTATTTACGTATTTAAATAGTGAAATCCATTAGCTTTTCTATTCCCTTCAACAATTAAATTAAAAACTAAACCAAATTAAATTTCATTTAATTAAATTAAAATTAGGCGAAAATTTAGAAATCTCACCGATATCAAACGCCAAAATAAATAGAAATATCGACAGAAATCAATTGAAAAACACAAAACATGTAAAGTGTAAACAAGCATTTACATTAAATTAAGCATAAACTCTCTAATCTTAATATTTCATCCAGGAATCTTTTCATCCAGAATTTAGCGCTTTTAATATAAATAATTACTTGCATTATAATGATAATAGCAGAAACAACAATTGTACAGTAATAAATTCAAATTATCTAACCAGTAGTAGACTTAGTTTCAACCATTCCATTTGGCTGCCATTCTGTTCTGAAACAGATCCAGATTGCATCCCATTGGCATATAAATAAATGCGGTGAAAATTTCAAGACTTTTACTTATGGTACTTACTTCACTTTTATTCTTCTACGATCATAATTTTTTTTTTTTTTTTACAAATTGGTAATGTTTCAGAGCGGTAAACATATTTGTTGGCATTATATTATTTCAACAAACTGTAGTAGTTGGTTTAAAATTCTGTAGTCTGAGTCGAATTCTAGTAGGATACCTCCTTAGTCACACAGCACTAATGCTTTCACGTCACAACACAAATATGTTCACACCAGAACATAAATATTTTCACACTGTAATGAACACGCCTTGTTCACAATTTAATATTAAGAAATATATATTATAGATCGAAAGCAAATATTATACAGCTGTTATTTATAAATATTAAGTGACGTAGGGTTTTTTCAAAGATTTATAATAGATGATATTAGCCGAAGTTGTAAGTAGGCATAGCTAGATTATTACGCTGGGTATTTCCAAAATGACGCGGCTGGCGCGTAAATCAACTAAACGAGAAGTGCTGTGGTTGGCTGAAGTCGATCGCTCGAGTAGTATATTAAGCGGCCGTCGATACATAGAAGATAAGATTGGGTTTTGCGTGGTTCGTCTGCGCAGTAACTCCGGGAGGCCAGAACCTTCTACGCGAAAGTACTGGGAACTGTGGGAGGATAGTACATAATATCCCAATCCCAAGGCAAAAGTACGATTAGTATACAGAAATCTGGTTTCGTCTAGCCGAAAGCTTTCAAGCTCGCTTGTTAGTTTAGGCTCGTAGCCCCTCAGGTTGACTAGTTACCCAAGCCGTGAAGGCTAATTTGGAGGCAAGAGAGTTCGGTGTCCCCCTGGGTAGGCCCAGGTAAGAGGTCGGTAGTCCACGGCAATACTCGGGTCGAGTTCGTCTCTGCGGGTATTTGCTAAGCGCCTGGGTCGAGTGTGTCTCTGCAGGCGGGAGGCTAAAACGGCATTACCTGGGTCGAGTTCGTCTCTGCAGGTATTTGCTAAACGCCTGGGTCGAGTTCGTCTCTGCAGGCGGGAGTAGGATTACCAATTACCAGTCGACTATCAACAAATTTCTCATCGACTACACGGAAAGCCAATTATACTACCTTCAGCAAAGGCGAGAGTAGAAACTACGAAAGACCAGTATAGGAAAAGAGATATGGAAGAATAGGTCTGAAAAATGAATATAGGGAAGTTTTAATAGGGTAAAGAAGATAAAGTTCGTCGCAGTTAAAACAACCAATCATATATTATCCACTATACCAGTTTGTAAAGCTAGGAAGCAGGGTAGAAAATCAAACCGTGATCGACCAAGATAACGCAGACGCTTTCACTACCGGTTCGGATCACCATATCACTTCGCCCTGAGAACCACGAATATCACGGAATAGAATCTACCAAGGGAGCATGGAAGAAGCTCAACCGTCATCGTCTAAATACGTAGAAGACGTGGAGTACGCTTCTACTCCCGACTCGGGCCAGCGTCGACGCTGTGTACCGGGTTCCCTAGAACCCAATAACGAAGTAGGCAAGGGGGGCTGGACCTTGGCCTACTCAGTCGGAAATGAACGAGAAAGGCCTATCGAGACGGATGATACCGGGAAAGAAGTATCATCTGAAGACGCAGCAACTCGGTTCCTCCTGACAAGCGGTACCCTTAGTAAAACATTCGACGAAAAAGCTGCCGTCTCGAAGCACTGCCGACCGGCGAGCGAGTCCAGAAGTAGACAACCGCTCGAGGACGAACAGGCAGCAAGGCTGTTCGCGACACACACCACAACACATATATTTTCACAGCACAACACTATTTAATTTCACACCACAACACAAACTTTTTCATGTGATGTGATATTATGTGAAATATGATGTAAAAATATTTGTGTTGTGATGTGATTATTTTGTTGTAGTGCGAAAAATTTGTGTGGTGTTGCACTTAGAAGACACGCAATCTATTTATAACAGTTTTTGCAGATCCTTATATGGCACACCAAAGTATGCTGGTTAAACAGCAACACATTCTGAATTAATATTGGCTTAGACTATAAAATTGTTTGTATATAAAATATTGACCGTAGATATCACTACTACTTAAACTTTGCGAAAGTCTATGCAGAATTTGAATTGGGTTAAAGTTGAAGAAGAAATTGGTTAAATTTTTTATTTCTGGGTGTAGAATGTCTATATTTAAGACAAAAATAAGAGTCGGAAGTAAACAAACACTAAAAATAGTCGCCATATTTATAATAGGTCTAATGTTTTTTGTGAATTTATGGCTTTCTGTTGATTTATAGCAAATATTTTATCCTAATTATAGTAGCATTTTATTCTAATCGTGGATTAATTTTTCGTTACACATTATGCAGGCAATTAAATGTGTAGTCGTGGGTGACGGGTAAGTTGAAGGATTATTACAAATATGTATTCTGTCGTGGATAACTTAACTGTGCTAAAATAAATGTTATATTGGTTCATGAATTCATGAAGATTTATAACACCAGTCTAGTAATTTCATACCTCATCACGCAAGAATTGCAATGGAGAAAATACTGCAGATATACACGTCAAATTGCATACCTATACACATACCAGTGGCGCTGATCTGAGAGTAAAATCTCAGACATTCACTGGACTGGTTACACGGAAAATGGAATAAATTGCCTAACGGTTTAAGCATGTGGTATTAAAAAGTGATAGATATCAACATAGTTGATCGTTTCACTATATTGCATGTTTACTTTTTACCACATATCCATACACCAATATTTACCAGAATTTTACCAGCTACCATCTTTTGTTATTCTATTCTTCAAGCTTAGGTAGCAGCAAAAAGGAAAGAAAGCCAAGGGCTTATTTCAATCCCTAATCATGGATTGTTACAACATCCAGCTAGTTTTTAAAACTATTCACAGATACCGCATTGACAACCTTCTCACTCAAAGAGTTCTACCTATCAATCACCCTATGGGAAAAAGAAAACTTTCCTAAGTCTGTCCTTTCTCTAGTGATAAGTGGTCTTAGCCACTTATGGCTATGACCTCTTAAACCAATATTGAAGAAATTGAAAAGGATCTTTTGCTCTTAATTCAGTAAACCCATGCATTATTTTATAAACCTCTGTAAGATCAGCTCTCCTGGTTTCTAGGGTTGTCAGTTGAACTGCCCTTAGCCTCTCCTCATACCTTAATGCTTTGAATCCCCTAATAGTACTTAATGTTCTTCTTTGCACTGTGTCAATAAGTTCTATATCCTTCCTGTAGTATATGTATTGTACATATACCATATACATAGATGTATTTACCTAGGTACGTACAGACCTTCTGTATTTTTTTTTTTTTTTTACTTACGTACGTGCCTACCTACAAGTAAAACTCAAATACATACTTTGCGTAAACTCTTGTAACTAAAGTAGATTTACATTTTTGGATTCTTTCTTAACCCCACATCTTATTTGCCAATGTTTGTATTAAAATGAGCAAAATAAATATTAATATTAATACCGACTTTATATTTGGTTGTTGTTTACTAGTGCTGTTGGTAAGACCTGTTTGCTTATCAGTTATACGACGAATGCATTTCCCGGAGAGTATATACCGACTGTGTAAGTAGCATTTATATATTTTTTTATCTATGCTTAATTTAACAGTTAACGGTTATGGTTAGAAAAGGGAGATAATATCTCTAGTATTTTCTTCAATTCTTTTATTATTTTGTATTTTGTTCAGCTTTGTTTGGATTTTTATTTTCCTCAAATTTTTTAGCTCTTGCTATGTAATCAAATTCGGTATATATCATCTCTATAATATGTTGAAATTTGTTAAAAATTGGCCCCTACCCCAAATTCTGTTGAGTTGACACGGCACGTTTGTACTATGCTTACAGGGTTGACAACTATTCAGCCAACGTGCTAGTACATGTGTTTGTATGATGTTACAGGGTTGACAACTATTCAGCCAATGTGATGGTAGATGTGTTTGTATGATATTTACAGGTTTGACCAATATTCAGCCAATGTGATGGTAGATGTGTTTATATGATATTTACAGGTTTGACAACTATTCAGCCAATGTGATGTTAGATGTGTTTGTATGATATTTACAGGTTTAACCAATATTCAGCCAATGTGATGGTAGATGTGTTTGTATGATATTTACAGGTTTGACAACTATTCAGCCAATGTGATGGTAGATGTGTTTGTATGATATTTACAGGTTTGACCAATATTCAGCCAATGTGATGGTAGATGTGTTTATATGATATTTACAGGTTTGACAACTATTCAGCCAATGTGATGGTATATATGTATTTGTATGATATTTACAGGTTTGACAACTATTCAGCCAATGTGATGTTAGATGTGTTTATATGATTTTTACAGGTTTGACAACTATTCAGCCAATGTGATGGTAGATGTGTTTATATGATATTTACAGGTTTGACAATTATTCAGCCAATGTGATGGTAGATGGGCGACCCATTAACCTTGGCTTGTGGGATACGGCAGGTCAGGAGGATTACGATAGGCTCAGGCCTCTCTCTTATCCACAAACGGTTCTGCACATTTTTACTTTTGATTTTTTTTTCATTTAAATTTTTTATGCATATAGTTCTGCTTATATTCCATCATCTAACGTGCGACTATAGATCTAGTATGAGTTGTCGTGATCTTATTTTGCAAGTTCAGTAATGATCTATGTACTCTAGGCTTTACTATAAGAACATATTTCACCTGTTCTCTCATTGCTGGTGTGTGTTGAGCTTAACCCTGACCCTAGGCCTAACTTTAACTTTTAACTCTTACCGTATCGAACAAGAGTCTGTCAGGATTAGCTGAACTTAATGTACCTTAATACCTTTAATAATATCTTTGAGATATCTGGGAATAAGTGAAAGACATTTTAATAGGTTGCAAGTCTTACGAGGCATACTGTAGGATGTAGAAGTCAATTTAAGGTGATTGATATTTGAGCTTAGTAAAATTTGTAATTATAAAGTTTAATGTTTATAACGCTTAAAGTGTAACTTTTTTCATAACTAATAAAAATCTTAGTTATATGATTTGAAATATTTAGGGGAAACAAGATGCATTCACGAAACATTTATAATCTATTAAAGCTTCTTTGTTGAACTTTTCTAGTATTATTCAGTCACAGAGTTAAATGACAAAATCTTTGTACTTAGTTATTTCAATGTTTTTGAGATTTTGTTGCAATTTCAATTCTTTCTTAAGAGTCGAGATTCAGTTTGTGCTTTTATTAGATTTGTTTATGAATAAATTGGTACAAATTTTCTGAAAGAAGCGTCTCTGATAACTGACTGTTATATAAGGTAGTTATATATACTGAAAGTAGCTCAGTGGTTGCCGACTATTAATGTACAGTAATGTACAAAAAGAAGTTTCTAATTTATAGTATTATGATTTTTCAGGATGTATTTCTTATCTGCTTCTCACTGATAAGTCCTGCTTCATTCGAGAATGTTCGAGCAAAGGTTGGTCGTAGTGCGTAGTTTGATATTTACTGTTTAAGTGTTATAATATAATATTGTTAACTTACCAGCGCAAAACTGCGATCAGTAGTCCTACGGGTTTCAGATATTAAATTCATTAATTACCTACTAATTAAAAATTACTAGTTAGTAATAAATTGTCAATTTATTTCCAAGATGTATAATGAACATGAGAGAGGGGTGGGGTTCAAATAGAAATGTGATAGTTAACAGATTTTGAGCAGTTATTAAATTACGATAGAGTCGATAGTTGGCCATATTTTAAGCGGTTGACTAAAGGATGATATATTTCAAATGATCTAGTTGCAAGGTTTACATGAAACATGTTTTGCTAGCGTTACTGTAGGTTTGAAATTATTTTCTTGTCTTTTTGAGTGATATCCTGGTAGTAGTTTGAAAATTATTAGATTTATTCTGCATTGATGTAGCTTGTCGGATTATGGAAGAGATTTCATTTTGCATTGATTTATTTTTGTCCATACTTATTACAAAATTTTACATTCTGATTGAGTAATTTATTGAGCCTAGCTTAATTGAGTTTTCCTGACTCTAGCTGTACTGGGATTAAAAAAAACGAGAGGATGATGATGATGGATGAATTTATTGCTTTTTTTCCTGGTTAAACTGGGATTCAAGGAATGATGACGATGATTGATTGATTATTGATTGATTGATTGGTGCAGTGGTATCCAGAGGTGAGCCACCACTGTCCAGCCACGCCGATAGTACTGGTCGGCACAAAGCTTGATCTGCGTGAAGACAAGGAGACGATAGAGCGTCTGAGAGACAAGAAACTCACTCCTATCACTTACCCTCAGGTACTCAGTCAGTACTAACTATGTAGTAACTTACCCTCAGGTACTCAGTCTACAGTAGTAACTTACCCTCAGGTACTCAGTCAGTACTAACTGTGTAGTAACTTACCCTCAGGTACTCAGTCAGTACTAACTGTGTAGTAACTTACCCTCAGGTACTCAGTCAGTACTAACTGTGTAGTAACTTACCCTCAGGTACTCAGTCAGTACTAACTGTGTAGTAACTTACCCTCAGGTACTCAGTCAGTACTAACTGTGTAGTAACTTACCCTCAGGTACTCAGTCAGTACTAACTGTGTAGTAACTTACCCTCAGGTACTCAGTCATTACTAACTTTGTAGTTACTTACCCTCAGGTACTCAATCAGTACTAACTGTGTAGTAACTTACTCTCAGGTACTCAGTCAGTACTAAATGTGTGGTAGCTTACCCTTAGGTACTCAATCAGTACTAACAGTAACTTACCCTCAGGTACTCAATCAGTACTAAATGTGTAGTTACTTACCCTCAGGTATTCAGTCAGTACTAAATGTGTAGTACTTACCCTCAGGTACTCAGTCAGTACTAAATGCATAGTAACTTGTCTTCAAATCTTGAATCTAGAAGTCAAAATCATTTTAAAACAAAATGAAATGTTTTCTTTCCTTTGCAAATGTTTGTTGATGATTAATATGAATTGTGAATCTAAGGCTTGCTTGCAACTTAAGAAATGTTAGTTACTTACTGGTCCATGGCAGAGAAAAGTGCTTAAAGAATTTGTTCCTAAACTTTGGAATACACTATCACAGTACTGCCGGCTGAATCTCACTTTAAGCATTAACCTAGTTACTCAACTATAAATAAAGAGAATGATTAATGAGCATATATCTCATAGTGATTGACGTGTGTTATTTTAATGTAAAAATTGACACGTCGATTGTGTAGCTTTAAAATCTCATTTTTATTTTGCAATATAAGCTGAAAATGTTTAAATTTTTAGGTAATTTTTCACTAATTGTTTTTCATTTCATTCAATTTGTTTTTCATTATCACTCTGTTACATTAATTATTGGACTCCAAGAATTGCTAAATATTAAGCTTTCTAAGTGTATTTTTGTGCAGTGTATTCGTTATGGTGATTCTCGCAAGGTTGCAAAACCCTTTTGGTGCGGATAAAAAACACTATCTATCTGATTGAGTAGTGTGTAATTGGAATCACATGCTGACTGAATTTTTGTTTAATTTAATATTGAGAATATATTGAATGTGTAAGACTATATGAAGCCTATTCCTCTATTATTATAGAATGCTTTTTGTTTAAAGTTTTATAAAGAAGATCCTGTAATAAAAATGATTGAATGACGTGGAATATTTGGATAAATAAATAATATTAAGGAATAATGAAGTCATCATGATCGACATCATCATCATTCTCTCTTAAATCTCAGTTTAACCAGGGTCGGGATACGAATGACTTTCTTTAAGTTTATCCATTGGTTTGAGTTTTTGTAGCAATTTCTGGAGCCTTGGCGCTCACCAACCAACGTCCGAATGCCCTATCTGGCGTTGGTTTGGATCTAGTTTTTATGTCGCCTTCTATGACACATGCATATTTACATGGTTGGTGTATTCTTCAAGCAACCCGGACACAACAAGGGGATAATGAATATTTTTTAAATTAATTTTTCAATTAACTGTGTGTTTGCAGGGATTGGCGATGGCTAAGGAGATTAATGCAGTGAAGTACTTGGAGTGTTCAGCTCTGACACAGAAAGGACTCAAGACCGTTTTTGACGAAGCCATCAGAGCCGTGCTGTGCCCAAAGCCCAAGGCTAAGAAGAAGAGCGGATGTGCTTTGTTGTAGACGTCGCTAGCTTACTTCCTTCTGTTATAATACTTATTAATACGTATAGATGGTACTTATATAGGATGGGCCAAAAAGCAGTTTGATATCAATACTGCCTTTTTATTTAATTGTTGTTTACTAGTGCTGTCAGGTAAGACCTGGTAACTCATTGTATGCTTGATGCCTTTAAAAAGAAGTTTTATATTGCACGATTGATACTTTAGAAACTGTTAATGTTGCAATTGTTTCAAGATATAAAAAAACTTTGAGGTTATGTTGGTAGACTATCATGCCAGCTGATCATGTTCAGGATATTCATTCATCATTTAGCTCAGTAATTGAAAAATAATAGTAATTTATTGTATTGCTCAGTAATTGGTTTCAGTGTAATACTGCATGCTAGAGATTTATTTCAAAAACTCGCGACTTTAATATAATTTGTCTAATGAAAGTTCAGCCTAGTTTTAATATGAGTGAATGTTAGCTGGTCAGTTTTCTTTTCACAAAGGACAGAGGCTGATACTTATAGGCTGATTTAGACTGATTCTTATAGACTGATTCTTCTAGGCTTATACTCAGACTGATATTCGTATTGCGCCTTGGACCTGCAAGTTCATTTGCAGAACACCAGAGAGCAAATGCATTATGTTAAAGCTTAAGACTAAAGCCATGTTTAGCATTAGTTTCCTGCTCGATGGCATATTAGAGACAGGAGAGCTCTGACTTTGCGCTAATACTGCTGGTAATATTAATAGTATTACCAACATGGATTACCCTGACATATACAAATATTGTTTAATATAGTTTTTGCATATAACGTGAGCGACTGCATGTATTTGAGCAATCTAGTAGTGTGAATTTCTCTCTAACTTATTGCAATGTTTAAAGGTCCATCTCATAACAGATAAGTGACTTACTAAAATTATATTATGCAATTTTCACTTATTTAATCAGAAATTTGTAACTTGTATATCGGTTGTTTTATGTAGCTCTTTGAATTTTGGTCATGAAATTGTATATACAGTGCAGGATTAATTAATGAAGCAGCATCCACCAGTGATGGGGAGTAAACAAGTACTAGTGATGTACTAGTGAAGTACTAGGGAAGTGCAAGCCACGGGGCTGAGCCGGTGACTTTTTAATGGCCCGGGTCATTTGGTCTTACTAGTGAAAACACTGCTATAGGTAACTACTGGACAAACTTTATTTAAATTCTCTATGGTTTTTCATATTAAAATTAAACGGTATCCATATTTATTTATTGGATGTAGACGATACAGCGGCAAGAATTAGAGTTGACCAACGTCCATGACAACTTCAAGTATAATGATAATTGTGTCAAACTACTAAACAAATGCCGAGTATCCGTTGATGTGAGGCGAAAGTCTGTAGCTTGTACCATATTGCTACTTAGCGTTTGGATAATATCCTACTTGGTTGAACATGTGCACCATAACAAAGGCGCTGCTGATTCGAATCTCTATCGGGCTATCTCTTTACCTTTGTAAATCAAAAGCGATTGTTAAAGTTATCTTTTTGAAACAAACTGTATTTGTTCTGTGCACGTTACATTCTATGTAATGTACAAAAGTTTAACTTTTTGAAATTCGCAGCCACATCGAAAAACTGCTAAGACACTTCCTAAGTACTTCTAGGAAGTGTTTAAAGATAAAACTGAAGTTTAATGTCAGCTTGTTGTTTCCAAAAAATTCACTGATGAGCGAGCTCTGGAATTGGACTTTGCACATCGTACTGATGTGCGTGTGCAGTCGAACATCTTACCAGCCTAATCCATCTTTCGGATCAATCCAATACTCTCGAAATAATCAGTATTTGTTCACATGGCTAAGAGTGTGTTCAGATTTTTATCCTCCAGGGTTTTAGTATCGCCCTGCTATTATTTCCTAACGTCTATGGGTCTATTTTTTCTATTTTTGAAGTGCGATTATTTCTAAGTTGTGGACAATTACTATAGAAATTAGGTGATTGTTGTATCCTATTTGATGATTTGTAGAAGAATAGTTGAGTGTTGTATTCCCTGATTGTAGTGTCCTATAGAAAACGTAGTGTTGTATGTGGGACTTTGTTGGTCGTGGACGGTTGGATATAGCTAATAGCTATTTGAACATACTCTTAGCGCGCCTTATGTTCTCGTTGGTCACTGCCTAAGATATCTACTGTTCATCTGTAGGACCCTGTTGTTAGACTGTTTGCTTGGCTACGTACAAGGCTATCATGAACTTTAGGTGTGTAGTATACTTTATTCTAGCAATTATGCCGTGTTTTGTAGTTATTTATGGTTATTTGTATGAAGTTTTGCAAAGCAAGGGACTGGATTATGCAAATCATGCCATGCGATGTAGTTATTGGCAGAGTGTTATTGGTTAGTTATTGGCAAGGTGTGTAGCAAAATATTTGCATATTACCATTTACAGTGTTTGTTTGTATTTTGTAGTTATTTTCTCTGGACCAAGTTGTAAAGTAGGGACTTGATTTCTGCGTTATTAGTCCTAATTCTGATGCTGCCTTGATATTTCGCCGTTTTCTACTGTGCTTTTTATTAATATGTTTTGTTAGTGGCGATAGAATTACTTAACGCAGTGGAAAAGTTAAAATAGAATTTAGTTTATTTGATGCAAAAAAAATTAAGAAGTTTAAGTTTTGTATAAAAATGGTTTCGTTTTGTTAAAATCTGTAATCAGGATGAGCTCTTGCTGTGACGTCAGATGTATGTTATTATGTGAAATACTTTATAAAGCTGTTACGCTAAGTTTAACGTCTGTTTCCATATCACAAAGGACACTATCAAGAGACGGTCCGGCTGGGATTCGAATCGATGGCCTCAGCTTCCAAGACGAGTGTGAAATTGTTATCACGTAACTAAGGTCCTAATGTTTGATGATCTACGATTGCTATTAATGTGGATATTCTAACAACCACCCAAAAAAGCTTGAAATGAATATCATAATTTCGTCAAACCGTCTTGTGATAACCGACTCTTCCTACAAAATGTCTATGCACATATGTGCGTACCTATAGAATTACTTTTCAAATCGTTTGGGGTGAATTGATTTGTAGTGACATGTGATGGGGGACGTCCCTGACGTCATCCTTGAATGAGGAAACTTTCGTTAAACCTTTATTAATATTATATATTATTACATTGTAAGCTGTAGACAGCGTGTTGAGCCTAGTAAATATTACAACTAAACGTTCAATCGAACATAAGAAATTTGACCTCGGGTCCGAGCTTGAAATAACTCTATAGAAGGAGAATAATCCGTTAAATTAAATGTAACTTCAATGAATATGTAAATGAATTACATGTAACTTCAATGCACATGTACTTGAATTACATGTAATTTCAATGCACATGTCATTTAATTACATGTAATTTCAATGCATATGTCATTGAAATACATATTCATATTAAAATATATTAAAATATATTACATATTCATGAAATATATATAGATATTCGACCCCGGATCAGCAGGTGCGGGTTCAAATCCTGGGCTTGCCCCGCCACTGACATCGCTTTCGAGTGAGGAAACTGACGTTAACCGTAGCTTTACCAGCTTTTTTACATGTAACTTCAATGCACACGTCATTGAATTACATGTAACTTATCCACGGATTACTCGTGTCAGCCACATGTATGTAGTATTTGTTAATGTCTAGATTATTTGCTAATCTCGATTTGTATTCGAGTTTATCTTCGTCATTTAGTTCAGACCTATGTTAGTTGTTTTATGTAATATTTAAATATTGCTCTTGGAAACTAGTTATTGCAAATTTTTACATCAATAAAATCGGTGATGTAGCAGGATATTTGATGGAAGCAACTCTCACGAACTGCAGTAGCTTTTTAAATGACGATAAAACATGGCGTTAACATGCATTTAAGATTAACACGCCAACAAAGCAGAGATTTACGCGTATTTCTCTTTTATTATTTCATATGAAACTATATAAACATGTTTATGATGAGTTTTGTTGTTAAATAATTTAACACTTATATAAACAAACGTAACTTAGTATAACTTAGTTTAACTGTTAACGGCACAAGGTTAATTATTTTGTGTGATAAACAAGATATTTGTGAGTTAACGGATAAAATAACTTACAATAAACCAGTTAAAAAGCATTACAGAATAGCTAATAGAACTTTCAAAGAACAGGTTATGTCTCATAAAAAGCGCCAATGTGAATAATTAGCGTGACTCTATTATCAGTGGGCTCGCGCCATGCGTAGAATTTAAAAGTAACGACATTTAAGTGCTATTCTAAAATCTACTCATTTTAAATTACAAAATTTTAAATTAAATTTTAGCGCTAAACTTAAGTCGAGGTTAAATGTAACATGTTAAATGTATTGTCTCTAAAATTCAAATTTGAGGTAAATTCTATAAATTTCTTAAAATATAAGCATCGTATTAAAATGGATAAGGTCTGTTAAATAACGGCAGATGCCAAGAGGTGAAAGCTTCAATTGCTTTGCTTGTTAATATCACTTACTACGCATAAACGGTCTACTAAAATCACCCAACCGTCAAGTTTGGACCTTCTAAATACCAGCGTTCGAGTATATCGACTAAATACTCAAAAGTATTTACTATGTTGTAGGCCTAAATAGTATTTCAGTAATTGCTTCGTATAAAAAGAACACCAAAATGTTCACGTCAGACTACATGGAATAAAATTACCAGAAGCACTTCTTTTGCATTAATCTGTTCATGAATGACGTATAATAATCTTAATCTATTAGAGAACATCCATGAGCTGTGGATTCCGTAGAGAGACAAGAGCCAAAGCTGTTGTTACCGTTGAACTTAGCACCATGTACACTGTACAGAACCGCTGCTGTGGTGAACAAAAACATGTACAAAGTAATGTAGTCAAATGATAAAAGCAATTAAGTAATGTAATGTAATGTAAGGTAATGTAGTCAATCGTTAACGTGGTCAATCGTTAACAAAACTATTAAAGTAGCGGTAATGTAGTCAATCGTTAACAACACTATTAAAGTAGCGGTAATGTAGTCAATCGTTAACAACACTATTAAAGTAGCGGTAATGTAGTCAATCGTTAACAACACTTAAAGTAGCGGTAATGTAGTCAATCGTTAACAACACTATTAAAGTAGCGGTAATGTAGTCAATCGTTAACAACACTATTAAAGTAGCGGTAATGTAGTCAATCATTAACAACACTATTAAAGTAGCGGTAATGTAGTCAATCGTTAACAACACTATTAAAGTAGCCATGTCGCACTTGACAATATCGAGCACGATGAAGTCTTAGCTTGGTTAAGATAAAAAAGTAAACGAAAAGTTTAACTAAAATTTAATAAAATCATTAAACGATTACAACCAAAAATCCGGAAAAATCGATTCATAGATTCATATTATTATTAAATATGAATAACTCTAGTATTTAATTAGTAACACGGTTATATATTTAGCTATATTTACAAAACTAATGTTGTATTTGGTTCCAGACATTAAAGACATTTTTTAAGACATTTTTTGGTTGAGTAGTTCAACCCAACAACGGATCGCATTTCTTTAAATATTTAGAAAGGACACAATGGAGTTTGGACGACGTAGGAGACAGTGACAAATAAGTCAATGTCACCCGCACTACTGATTCTTCTGATTGGCTGGATGGATAACAAGAATGCTCGCACGAGTTGATCTATATCTGATATTTTAGATGAATTTAAGCAATAGACCAGTCATACAGCAGCGTGCTAAATAGAATCGCTTTGGAAAGGAAATAACTGATGTCACTTGATCATGCAGAGTCATTGCAAGTTGTATTTGGTTTCCTGGATTCATATTTTGTATCTTTCGATATTTCATGTTAAGAGCAAATAAAAAATAAACTTAAATTTAGTTAAGTCTTAAATAATGGATCGCAGTATTTATAATTTAAAAAACCATAATAGAAAATCATATAATATTGAAATGATCATCAATAGCGGTATCAGATTCTACGAGAACTACATAGACATTAATACACGTTTAAACCTTTATGCCATTTAATGGTTTACAGTCCACGCCACCAGTCCTGTGAACGTACAAGATTACACTCTCATACACAAGTTCGGAACTCCAATAGTCAACTTCAGAAAGTCTAAAACTTTCCTATGGTTGACTAATTTATTCTCACAGATGTATTTAGACAACCTAGTTACAGTGAAGTTATTTGTTATGATTGCCCCGTGTTTTATCCGTGTTATGTCCGGGTTGCTGAAGAATAGACCAGTGGACTGCACGTGTCGTAAAAGGCGATAAAGCATCAAGATCCAAACCAACGTCAGAAAGGGCATTCGGTTGGTGAGCGCCTAAGCTCCAGAAATAGTTACACAATTTTCTAAAACGAACGTAAGAGTTTTCTCGACCCTTCTAAACTTGGATTCAAGGCAAGATTATGATGATGATTAGATAGTTTGTATATCAGTATTAGTACGCCAAGGCGAGGTTCAGCTTACCTTGTGTGCAGTTGACGGCGCGGAGGTCTCTACTCCTCGAGTCGATACGTCATCTTCATCGTAGTAGTCTGTGTAGTTATCCGTCTCATACCACTCTGTAGTGATCTCTGTGCTGAACTCTGTGCTTATCGCCACAGTGGACATATTCGATCTACTGTTCCTGTCGCTCCACACGGCCGTCGTCATCTCGTGATGGATCGAGCTATTCACGAGCCTGGCCTCCGACCCTGATGTAGTCGTGGAAGCCGTGGAGTTGTCTGGCAAGTCCGTGGCTTCAGAGACGTTTGCAAGGATTGATTCGGGCTCTGAGGTCCAGGTTAGGCTGTTGGTGAGGTTGAGAGGCAGAGCTGAACCTGACGTGAACGACTCGTTTAGAGCGAATGTGAAGGCAGCAGCTGTTGTGTATATGGAGTCGGTTGTGAAGGTTATTGCAGCGGCTACTGCGGTTGTGGCATTGGTTGCATTTGGGTTTGAAGCGGCTAATGCCGCGGTGGTGGCGTTAGTTTCACTTAAGTCTGTACCGTTTATTATTGTGGTCGTGACATTGGTTGCGTTTGAATTTGTATCAACCATTGTTGTAGTTGTAAAATTGCTTTCGATTGCATCAGCTATTGCTATGGTTGTAGCATTGGTTTCGTTATCTGCATCTGTGTCAGCTACTGTAGTGGTTGTAACATAGGTTGCGTTTACGTTATCATCAGCCATTTCTATGGTTGTAAAATTGAGTGCCACAGCATTTGTATCAGCCATTGCTATGGTTGTTGTATTGGTGTCCACTGCGTTTGTGCCGGCTATTGTTGTATTTTTAAAATCCGTTGCGTTTGCGGCTGTGGCTGCTGTTGTTGTGATAGTAACATTGGTTTCGACAACACTACCAGCAGTTGTTGTTGTGGTTGTCGTATCATTGGTTGCCAGTGCCACTGAAACAGCTGTTGATGTGACGTTATTTGCGAATGCGGCTAAAGTTGCTGACGTAACATTTAAATCCAGAAAACCTGCCTTAATCGTTGTAGCATTTACCTCTAGAAAACCTGCTTCAGTGGCTGTAGCATTTACATCTAGAAAACCTGCTTTTGTAGAATTAGCTGTGAATGTCGCAGTAGCCGATATTGCTTCTGTGTTAGCTGAAATTGCCGTTTCATTACTATTAGCTTCAGATGCTATACTTTCGTTCTTTTCTGGAGTGGTTGTTGTCGTGGTTACGTTAGAGAATGCGGTTATATGTGAGCTGTCGTTTCGAGATAAGGTTGTGTCCAAGGTTTCATTTAAATGACTGTGGTGGAAGGTCATACTGAAGCTACTCAACTGTGTTGTTGCTTCTGTTCCAATCTGTGCGGCGGTTGCTGGAAGTAGATTAAAAACATCACGTTTATACAATACACCATCTTTTTGATTTACTCTCGAGTGGCATAAAATCGATATCAATCAATACACCATCTTATTTACTCTTAATTGAATAGTTTATACTTACATTTTATGTAAATCTACTTTATCTACTTATTAGTTACTTAGAATGTGTTTTTTTCATTTTTATTACATTTCAAACCATATTTTGCATGTATCTATGAGGCAAATTAATTTTACTTGAGTGGAATAAAAGCAATATCAATCAATCAATAATAACTTAACGTCCGGCTCCTCACCAAAAGACACTGTCTGGGACGTCAATCTTACTGCTGAATATGCACTGTATTAGGATTCCGAATAGTGAATCAAATTACATTGCTTAATTTGGCGAAGATTAAGGACCTCTAATCGTAAAATATATAAACGTGAATTATCCTATCTCAGCATTACGGTATTGCATGTCATGCATATCATGCAATACCGTAATGCTGTGGTGAAGTAAATTTAAGTTTATTTATTTTGCGAAAAACTGTTCTCAATCTTCGCCAAATTAAGCAAAGTAATTTGATTCACCGTTCGGGGTCCTAATGGTCCAGGGAATACTAGGGGATGACGTGGATTGAATTAGTTTTTTGTTTAATTTAGTCCAATTTCTGTCGTCATGAATGAGCAGGTCTGCATTTTAGTTTAATACGCAAGATACTAACTGCTTAGCGAGAGGAAGGTTACAAGTAACTGAACAGGTGTCAACGTCTTCATCTCTGACAAATATTCTCAATTCTGTACAATTCTAGAGGATCAAACACTCGTCGACCGCTGCCTCAACTACTGTATTACTCTTCAGTCTTCACCGAGCCTGCATCGAATAGAATAATCAAACAGCAGGTTAAAACATCAACGCAACGAAGATTAGAGTGCTACTATCACCAATAACAAAACTGAGCAATATGTCACCTCAGCCAAGTCAAGCAGCAAAGAATCAAAAAGAGTCTAAAGGCTTAAAGCACTGAAAATTAAGATTACTGCAACCAGTACTTTATATGGAGAAGAGACATAAGGCAGGTCGACAACTGTGTATCTGTCTGCATGAACGTTCTACTGTTTGTACTATCTGTGCTGAGATGAACGAATAAACGAAATATAACAGAAAAAATATAGTCGCAGCATCATTATCTATCATTTGGGATCGACGTTGCTTGTAAAAGGCTTCAATATTGCCATGTCGAACGTCATCAAAGTATTATCTACTGCCTTGAATTGTTAAACTAGTACAACTGGTGCTTACACATTATAGCAGTGTTATTATTACATGTATTTACGCTAGTTTATAGTGACTCTCTTCTCTATCTCTCTCTTTCTCTTACACCCTCTCTCTCTATGGGTGTGTCTAGTCTAACTCTCTCCAGGTCACTCTTTTCGCTGTCTGGCGCTCAACAGATATATATATATATATATATATATATATATATATATATATATATATATATATATATATATATATATAAACGTATTAAATAAGTTTATTTCTAATTTGCATATTGTACATGGAGCTTCTAAATACATTCATGTGGTTTTATCAAACTTGCACATCAGCAAATATTAATTTTGATGAGCACAACCATTGAACGTATTCTCTTATCATGTCTAAAGTGAAATACATGTCTTGAAACATTTGGAATTCTGGGGTGATTTCCTGTTGCCAGCCGTAGCGTCTAATTAAGTAAAAGCTGGTACTGCTAAGGTTAACGTCAGTTTCCTCACTCGAAAGCGATGTCAGTGACGAGTGAGCCCAGGATTTGAACCCGCACATACAGATCCGCGGTTGAGTATCTTACCGACTTTGCCACTGGCTCCAGGCAGTAGAATATTTAAAATTAAGGAGCCTCATATTGGGGCTTATTAGACTTGTAGAATTTTTCCCAACTTACATGTAACAGATAAATGAAATGCTACATGACATCAGTTAAGAAAGAAACAAAAATGTGTAATTTCCTAAACCACATTAAGTACATATTTCTGCTACTTTTCATAGTAATTTATCGAGCTAGTACTTATAAATTGAGCTAAATTTATGCACAGACAATTTACTTCTCTGGTTCTTGTTGCATTGTTGCATGTGCAAGATTCATGCACGTGTTATTACGCCTGAAATAAAGCAATAAATGCATAAATTACCTGCTGTTACGAAGAGTGATGTTGTGGAGGTACTACTCTGAGGTATTTCAGGTCGCAGTCGATGCGGATACTTTTCTGTTGCGGTTAATTGGAAGTCACTCGTCCACTCTCGACCACCTATGGGAACAACTAGAGCCGGAATGACGTCCAGTAGATACGCCGAAGCTGTTGTTATAATTGCGAAGTTTATGGTACAAAGATCAACCTTGACGATGAGTTATAAGAGAAATGAGGTAGAGTTGAGTTCAAGTATTATTATTAAGTGAAATTTATTAATAATATTATAATCAATCAGTCATTAATAAATAAGAATTTAGCGTCCGGTTCCTCGCCATAAGGCGATGTCAGAAACGTTTCTTACACAAGCAGGCGCCAAAGCACCACACGATGACGACTGAGTACACGGAGACCACAATAGAAAGCGAGATCAAAACAGTGCAAGTCCAAGGTAATAATAATAATAGTAATTATCTATGACTACATATAGAATTATTTAGAATTATTTATTGTTAATTAATAATTATATTAACATTATAATTCACAATTTAATAATACAATTTACAAAGTTACAATTTACAAAGGGGTGGGGATATGGCGTAACGGTTAGAGTGTTCGCTTCGGATACAAGTGATCTGGGTTCAAAGCCCAGGTCAGTCATTAAATGGTGGATATCCCCTTGGGCCCATGGAAGATTGAACTTATAGCTGCCGATTGATGTTAACAATAGCAAATATATGATTAACCATGAAAATGATTAACAATAACCTGCCAGGAACCTGTAAAGCAGTCTCGAAGACCTCACCCCGACCATGAAACCGCTATGGAAATTTTAATTGATTATTATTGTTATTTTACTATTACAATTATTATTATTATTAGTAGTAGTATTAATATTATTATTATTATTATTATTATTATTATTATATGAGTTGCAGTTTCAAATCATATCTAATTACCCAAAATCGGGCTCTTGACCAATTGTTTTTTCGTCGTTTTTGTCAACCAGTATTTTAAAAATCTCCAAACTCTCCCCTGAAGTCAATTTTTTCCTGCAACACCCATTGTAAAGCTTGAGGACTTTGTCGGGTTTAGACTGCTAGACATATACACAGAAACCAATAATTATGCATTAAGCCAGTCTACTAATTTTAGATTAATTAAAATCAAATATAATAAATTTAAATGCAGAGCTGAAGCAACGTGCAATTGTGTTTACGTAAACAGTATTTCTCATATGAATGTGTAAACTTGTTCTATCAGCAAACAGCAATACTTACATGTAAATGTATTTTAACAGTGTCGGTTTTGTGATCTCTCTCTCTCTCTCTCTCTCTCTCTCTATCTCTCTCTTAGTACACTTCCCACTGGCAGATCCATAGTATATAACGCTTCCATTCTTCTTTAGCTTCCGCTTCCTCTTCACTTCCACATATGAGTGGGTCTTTAAATCATCTAGCATACCTAATCTCGGTCTGCCTTTTCCTCTTTTTCCTTCCATTCTACTTTCTATGGTCTCTTTTAATAGACCCTCCCCCCTTAGAATGTGTCCTATCCAACTCTTCTTTCTGTTTCTTAATACATTTGTTTTAGTGGTATAATATTCATAAGGCTATTTATTGTTTGCATTCATTTACATGTATACATATCAATCAAAGTCACGCAGCGCCCTTTCAAACTCAATTTATTAAATAAAATGCTATTTTTTAGCATACTAGCACAAATTAAATAGTGTGATTTTGATCCGCTGTGCTTATCAATCAGTTTTACTACGTCGAAAATGCAAGCTACGTACTGTAAAAAATTTATTCCTTTCTTTTTGATAGTTTTTGCGACTATGATTAGTTTTGTGCTCTCTGTGCTTTATTGCCTAAGTGGCGTAACGCAGATAAATAAATACAGTATATACAGAGAGAGAGAGAGAGAGACAGAGAGAGAGAGAGAGAGAGAGAGAGAGAGAGAGAGAGAGAGAGAGAACTGTGTTTATTAAAAGGACTATCTTCGTTTATTTCCATTTGTTTCACAACCATATGACAACCACAGACAGTCTCAACACATAAGATGTTTTAGCAAATGTGGAACTAAATTGTTTAAAGGTATTAAGAAATAATTTAACATGAATCCATATTCATAGTCCATCTTGTGAGCGTTTGAGATAACTCACACGAACATCCAGTCTATGGGATATTATTATGACGTCCCTGACATCATCCCTGGATGAAGAAACGGACGTTAAACTTTTTTATTTATTATTTCTAGGCAGCATTCATTGAAATTTCGTATTTTTAAGCCGCACACCGAGCCGTACGAGAGCTAAGGTGAATGGAACCCTCGTGGGTTCGAATCCCAGCTGGGCTGATTTGAAAAATCTCGGATATTCACTGGACTGGTTAAACGGTAAATGGTCTAAATTGCCTAACGGTTTAAAAATGTGGTGTAAGAATGTGATAGATATCAACATAGATGATCATTTCACTATAATGCGTGTTTATTACTTTTTACGGACATCTAAAGAGTGGACGCCAAAGCAGAACTAATGAACTTTATACTTTACTCCTGGAAGCGCAATTGATGGTAGTCGATTTACTGAAAAATAAAATGTAGGCAAATTTCCATCAACATCTCTGCTTAGCATTAGGTGCTTATGAGATTATTTGAATATGTATTTCTGTTTATGTCTATGTACATATGTTTATTTGCATGTATGTGCATTCTATTCTTTGAGTTATTCTTTCGTTGAGTTCTATTGAGTAGAGTTCTATTCTTTGCTTCTATTCTTTGAGTTGATTTGCTTTGTTCATTTTTAGTTTGCATATTCATTTTTTAGTTTGTACTTTTATTTATACATGATGGGTGATCAACTAGATAGGTTTTTTAAAACTCTTTGACGGACTAGTTTGTGTGCATATTTGAGTGTAATTTTTTAAAATAAAACATAGTTCTCTCTCTCTCTCATATTCCTTGACTGCATGAAATGTTTGCTTTAGCCTATTTTGTCAGAAAACATAAGCTAAATTAGAAAGGTTCTAATGTAATTTAAAGCTATTAACTCAAAAGCTATGCTTTCAGTTAAACATCCCTATATTCATTTCTTGTATAATTGTAAAAGCAAAGGCAAAAAGCAAATTAAATAATGAGAAATGTGGCCTTTATTGCGATGTATTCATCAATTAAATATTAATTAAAGAACAGCAATACATCAATAGCAATCATAGGTCCACAAATAAACTAATGCAGCTTATATAATGCAGGCTATTGTTTAGTATCACCGGAGTCAGAATGGCTATCATAGAACTGCTATATTCTCAGCCGATAATTACAACGAAATGGGCTAGTTGCGAAATTATACGAAAATATTAGTCCTTCTAAAGTGTTTAATTAATCAATTTACGCCAACATTTCCTCAGCGCTGAACAGCATTTCCTCAGATCATAAGACTTTACGCACTTTCTTCTGCATTTTCTTCTGCACTTTCTTCTGGCTTTCTTCTGCACTTGTAGTAAAGTTTCAGATTAACTTTCTACCCAAAGCAGCGAAGCAATGTAATCTGAATGAATTCACAGCCTAATCAGTTTTAGCTTGTAAAATAATTACTTTGAGATCACTCTAAATTTAACTTTAAGGATAAAAGCTAAGGCACAAAATATCAATTGTGTCCTGCTTGAGGTTGTATTTGAATGGAAGTAAAACATAATGAAACTGAAAAGCTTGTTTGAAGCCATTTTTACCTATTTTAAATTAGGAATTCTGTTGAATAATTAGTAACTTAATGAAGAGAGAGAAATTAGAAGAGAGACCAAATAATGCAACTACAAAAATTAATATCTTTGGACGGCTTTTCTTGATTTTGCTATTTGCAGCGTTTTGGACCTTCATTTGCTCACCGGTTTGAATTCGCATCAATAGTTATCAATATTGTCATGGACGACAGTAGCAATTTAATTGTTGTTACTATTATTGATAATTAAAATTATTAAAATGGATGATTGTAATTATTAAAAATTAAAATCATTAAAGAAGATGAAGAGCGGCAGATAGCGCTAGTAGGACCGCAAGCACTGAGATCTTAATGCTGGCTCTGACCAGTGATCCGTCATTCTGCAAACAAACCAAAAATATATTTAATATTAATAATAATAATAATAATAATAATAATATTAATTTTTTAATAATGATAATAATAATAATAATAATAATATAAAGTTTTAACGTGCGTTTCCTCACACAAGGATGATGTCATGGACATCAGGAACATTATTTAAATAGGACTGAGATTAAACTGAGTTTACAACTGCGGTTCTGTAGGTTTTACTTTCAAATACTTTCCGAGCGGAATCAAACGATGCTCATTAACCATTTCTTAACGACGGATCGTAGAAGTCATGAATTATAACTAAATACTATACAACCGCGTTAAGTAGGACTCAATTAAGAATTGGACTGAGTCGGTCGCTTGTTAGCAGGTTGTTCGATAGCGTATCAGTAGATGCATGGATCAAATCCAGTGCACTCACCGACATTGACATGCCATCGAATCAGAAACTGACCGTAAACATGGTTTGGATTTTTTATTCACCATTGCTGGTGAATAAAAAGCCTTCTTATCTGAAATTCGTCATTGGGCAGACGTTCATTTTCTTATGCAGCACCCACAATCTGTAACTGTTAACCTGCTTATCTGGGCTCATGTTCTTCTCTTTCAACTTTCTCTAGTAAGTTTAAGACTTACCTTTTCCCACCACAGACATAATCGATCTTCCCAACCATTTTTTATCACCGGACCTGCTTTCGTTTAGGACCTTACTTCTCCTCAGCACATTTCTTTTGCAGATTGGTCTGGATGAATTGATCTGTAGTGATGTATGCTGTTGGGGACGTCCCTGACATCATCCCTGGATGGGGAAACGAACGTTAAACCATTATTATTACTATTATTATAGGAAACTGACGTTAAACTTGTCTTTAGCCTTAGTCTTAACCTTAGGATCATGTTCTGGCTAAGGTCTACGGCTGTGCAGACTTTTGTCAGAATTATCTCACGTTTCTTTAACTGCACTTACTTGAGTTGTCGTTGGCTCAGATACCGAGCTTGCCGTGGAACTATCAGGCACTCCGGAAGGATCTGATACGACAGTTGTTCCGGGATCTCCGGAAGGATTGGATACGACGGTTGTACCGGGATCTCCGGAGGGATTGGATACGACGGTTGTACCGGGATCTCCGGAGGGATTGGATACGACGGTTGTACCGGGATCTCCGGAGGGATTGGATACGACGGTTGTACCGGGACCTCCGGATGGATTAGAAGCTACCGTTGTACTAAGATCTACGGAAGGATTGGAAGATAGGGCAGTGACAGAGTCGGTGGTAAAACTGGTTGTAGCCTCTGTTGTACTAGCTCCGTGAACGATCAAGACGTTTGCAACTGAAACACATTTGATAAAGGCCTAAAGACAATAGAGGTAGGAATTTGTACAATTTGTAATATTCGGATACTATTCAAGAGAGATGTGAATATCAATAGATATGGGAATTTGTACAATTGGTAATATTTGGGTACTATTCAAGAGAGATGGGAAAATCAATAGACATGGGAATTTGTACAATTTATAATATTTGGGTACAGTTTAATAGAGATGGGAATATCAATAGAGATGGGAATTTTTACAATTTGTAATATTCGGGTACTGTTCAGCTACTTGTAAATGAAAGTTCGGTTCGGGTTCAGCCACGAAATGGAAACTGAGAGTTCGGTTTGGAATTTACAGCAATATGTTTGAATAATGGCTAAGATAATGTTAGGATGACTATAAAGGATCGAATAGAGAGTGATAAAACAGAATTCAAATGGATCGTTACAATAAATTGATTTCGGGCCACAAAACTATCAACCTGGCTATAAATCAAGACAATATATCATAATAGTTTGACTTAAACAATAATATAACTGCATTAAATGGATCAATTTACTAAATATCTCTCATAAACTGAACCCCGAACAAACAATCTGAGAGGTTCGGTTAGGTTCAGCTTGTTCTGAATCAGGGCTCGGGTTCGGTTCGTGTTCGGTGAAGAAAAAGATTTGAGTTCGGTACAGCCTAATATGTATATTTCAGGGTTATTTTCAGTTCGGCTTGGGTTCGATTCCCACCTCTAAATGGTAGTTTGTAATGTCTTGATTATCCAACAATATTTATTCATTTAGAAACGTCTGCTGAAATAGTTCATTAAGCTAACATTAAATTTAACATTAAAATGGTAGATATTAAACTAAGATGCGAGATGGACATGATTACAGTTAGACATGCCTATAAAACTTATTTGTACAATTCTCTAAGTACTTTTACTTTTTCGTCTCCTATCTCGAATTCGACATACACACAAACTTAAAATTAAAAATTCGCTCAAACGTCCAAATTTAATTCGTTATATTGGCTATGGTTTTTTTGAACAACAATAAAGTAATTGCCTTTTGATATTATACAGGAAACCACAGTCGAGGCCATAATTAATTTGTAGCTGTACTTATCCTAAGGTTCGATATGGTTTGATGATGGCATATCTTTTTAGATGGAACAATTTGTCCATAAAGCGAGTAGTTTATTTTATGTTCTTAAGTTCGAATTCGTTAGACCCAGTAGGGAGTGAAATACATGTATTAGACGTTTGATACATGTATTAGACGTTTGATATAATATTATGTATTTGATGTTTGATACATGTATTAGAAATTTGATTTCTTCTACAGTGGCTCATACGATGTATTCGTAAGAATACCTAATGAAATAAAACAAGATTAAAGACTGGACAGGTCTATCTATTCTGTCATTAAGTGGATACTGATATTTTGGCTTTGGAAATTGTGATAGAATAAAAAACTAACCCAAAACTGCTGCTACGAAAAGAACTTCGGATGTCTTCATGGCTTCTCTTCTACCTGAAATTGTTAAATATTTCAAATGATTAGGGAATTTGTGAATATTTGATTTAATCACAATTATTGAATAATAGAGACAATAATTCAATTAAAATATCATAATATAAATGTCACTATCAATTCATTCAAGTGATAGAGGAGGGAGAAACTAGACCTGAATTGACAGGAGAGAGAGAATTGGTAGGCCTATGGCACATAACTCCTCCATTTTTATCCTCTGCTTTCCCTTCATATCAACATTCCAATAAGTCAAATCATCCAACATCCATAGTCTCGTTCTTCTCCCAACCTTCTTCCATTCCTCCATCGATCACTTCTGTTAGTAAATCATCTCTTCTCAGAACCTGACCTTCAGAACCTGAAAGAAGAGTCGGACACAACTCTTCTTTCTATTCCTCAATTACCACATGTATTAGTTGCTGACGTGTACGTCTTCGTTTGTAATTTAGTTACCTCACCTTCTCCATTGATCTCTCTAGCCACATTTCAAGAGCTTCCAGAGCACATTTGACTACTCGTCTGTGATAAGTATTAATATTAATATTAAATAAATATTAATATAGAAAAAGTTACATTGATAGACATTCCGCATATATTAATCGTCTCCGTATTTGTACATTATGTACCACACTACGTGGCATAATATAAACAACATCAGCTTACGAAACCGACACTTTATGAATTTGTAAAATACAATGCATTGAAAGTATTTTACCATAGACTAGGATCTGACATGTCCTAATCAATACAGCGATACATTATAAATGCTATAAATTTTCAAGTTATTATTTTGATGCATACTTGTACACAATTATTAGTGTTATACATGTATAATCTCAAGCTACAGCGATACCTGGTGGTCTTTAGTTCTTTCAGGTACCGCGCTATCCACTGGCGAATTGCCACTTGTTCACTTGATTATATCGGTGCCGTTTTATTGGATCGTTAATTCCCTTTGACAGATTTATTCCTTCTCAACGAACCTTGTTCAGGTGTTGATATTAAAGGCGTAAGATAATACAAGCATTTTCGCTTTTTAGTGTTCTAAAAGGCTGTCTAATTGCTGGTATAAATTTTATATCATTGGACATAAATCTTCAGCCGTCTAATTTCATTCGGTATCTGATTAAACAACTTTTCAGTTTGTTATCAAATTAGTATCGGCGTCATCATCTTCCCTTGAATCCCAGTTTAACTAGGGTCGGCTTTTCAAAATTGTGTAGAAATTTCTGGAGCCTAGACGCTCACCAATCGAATACCCTTTCTGTCGTTGGTTTGAATTTTACTGCTTTGTTCCCTTTTACGACAAGTGCTTCGCAGTTGGTCAATTCTTCAGTAACCCGGACGTGACACAGATTGTTATCAAGTAGCTATTAAAATTCATTGCAGCAATCAGTCGTGTTCTAGCTACAACACGTCCTATTTTCTTGTAGGAAAGAAACTAGCCTTCAAATTTTAAATAACAAGTCAATTTTTACCACTAATGTGAAAGCTTAGTATTTTGATCGTGCTTGAAAGAGTGATTCGAGTTTGACTTTGTATTTTTTATTATAATAATACAGGTTTTGTTCTTTTAGTACTTTTTTGTAATTCTATACTCAGTTGCGCGCGTGTTGTGAATATAAAATAACTGACTCTTTATAAACCTCCATAGTGTCTGCGGTGCACATTCGTTGGTACTAGAAACGAACCATTCGCTCCATGGAAATTGTGCTTTACTAAATGAAATTAGGAGAGAATAGACAGGATAGAGAAGAATTAAGGGAATACTGAGAATAGAAATGAAATAAAAACAGACAATAGAGATAATTTAAAGAGCTACCTGCTATGGGTCAATGTCCTGTCGTCATAGGCGGTATACCCAGCTTTCACGCTCCATAAAGAACACTCCACTGATCAACAAGCTAATCCCTTCAGAAAAGGCTATGCCATTTCCCTACCTTATCTAGCCAATATCGTAGATAAAATATGACTTTTGAAATAGTTTCCTATTTAATTCCTTACTTTTCGCTTAGTCGCCTCTTACAATATGTGCATTTAACGTTTGGTCTATTCTTCAGTGTCCCGAACATATGACTGAAGGCCTATACCGTGCATTTCTTTTATTATTTTGGCGAAGTGTAACCAATGGCCGTTTATTTAGAACTGCAATACGCCAAACATCATCATCATCATCATCATAATCATCATCATTTTCATCATCACCATCATCATCATCATCATCATCATCATCAGCTCCATGCTTTCGGAACTGAACATAGGGCAGCAATATTCATCCATTCGTTTCTATCATCAGCAATTCTCACAGCTTCTTCCCTTGAAATGTTCAATTTTCTCAAATCTCTGTTAATAATGCTTAACCAAGTACTCCTAGGTCTTCCTCTTTTCTTGGTTTTGCTTCCAATTAATTGCAGTCTTTGCATATCTATCATCATGCATTTTAATAAGTGACTCAAGAACCTCTGTGTCTACGATTATAAAGAAAGATGAAAAACGATTAATTAGACTCATAAAATTACAGCTGACTAAATTCTTGAGAGAGTTAGTACAGATAGAGAGTTTATAGATGTGATAGGAAATAGAAGTAAAGGTTATATGAAGAAATTTGGATACGAGATATTATAAGGGATTTATTGTTCACAGTTGTAACAGAAGAAAGACTGAAAGAGAAAATTTACAAGCAGACCGAGAAAAAGTATTACAGATGACTCAATAGCAAATCTGCATTTAGTGTTGAAGAGTAATTCAGAATTTTCATCGAAGAGTTATATGCCTTGGGCCTGCCGTTAGAGAGTACTACAATAGAGAGCCAGAGAGAGAGAGAGAGAGAGAAAGAAGTAGAGAGAGAATAGTAATGTAGGCCTACGGTTATCATTGCGTACCTGTTGCAATAAATTCAAGTTGATAATTCTTAAGAGGCTGTTAATTAATTATTTGTATGCATATAATTAATTAGTATATCTTAATTCAATACTGCTAATAGGAATCAGTATAAAGATATGCAGGCGGAACACTGTCACTTTTATAATTACAATTATTATTGATCAAGTGGGCGTTAGTTATTATTACTTATTGTCAAGTCATCTAAGCACAGTTGGACACATTTCTTAGCAATCAATGTAGAGATGGGCGGCAATAAAATATATTCTGAATGACACTTCAGAAGAAACCAACACCAAATTATTTATAATCTAATTGTTCTATTGCCACCATTTTATTAACAAACTGAATGAAGTTAAGTACACACTAAACCCAACGTAGAGCGAGTTTATATAGGTACCTAAAAAATACAGTATGAAATGTCTATAATGTATAATCATGTCTATACTTGATAGAAAGAAAAGTAGGCATATACAGTATATATAGGCCCTACATATATACATACACTTGCATGTTATATATATATATATATATATATATACATATATTATATTATATATATATATATATATATATACCGTATATACATATACATGCATATACTTGCACAATGGCATCTCCATTTCTTACCGTAATATACATGTATATCATATCAGTTTTCGATTGAATGTGATTATTCATTTTCTTTAATAAGTCATTTTTGCCAATGAGAATACTTCCTAGAGTATCTGCAAATTGTTGATCTATAATATCATTTGTAGATTCATTACTTCATTCATTATTCAATTATTATTTAATTATTCATTATTCATTATTTAATTCCATTTCTAATTTAATTAAGTGTGCTATTCTAATTCTTTAGGTAAATTTTATTCTTTTGAGTTTAGATCTAGTCATTCTTAAATAAAAGGAGAATAAAATTGGACTTTAAAAAATCACAATGAGGCACTCCAGTATTTGTTATCTTTTCGTCCCTGACATCATCATTGTATGAGGAAACGGACGTTAAACCTTTGTTAATAATATTTCCTAACCAATTTTCATCATTTAATTTAATTGTACACTACTTAAAAGTTTTTTTATTATATGTAATTCGTCTTCCTCTACATTAGTCATCATCAACACAAATGAGCATCTTATCTTGAAGCACATTTCAAGGGAATTCGTTAAGTGAGGCGAATAGACCTTCTCTACTCCCCTATCCTGCATCTTATCATCTGTTAATCCCCTATTAAACTATTTCATTCGTTTTAGAAAATTATTTGCAATTTCTTGAGCCTATAGCGCTCACCAACCGAATGCCTTTTCTGACGTTGGTTTGAATCTTGGTGCTTTGTCGTCTTTTACGATCATATGCAGTCCACAGTTGGTCTATTAGCAACCCGGTGACTCCTCTAGTAGAAGTACAATAGAACCTTCTTCTGCAGTAGTATATTTAAAATATTAAATACTCTAATAATATTTTTTATTAACAAAGTCGAAAGCTTTACCCATTTCAAAAGTAAAGTTTATATTTCTATTTCTTGCTTTAACAAAGTTTTTCTAATAGTAATGTTACAGAAAAGCATTCTCTGTTGTACATCTATCTCTTAATCAAGCCGCCTGTCTTAATGATAATTTATTTTCAATCTTATATAATCTAATGAACATTAGATACATAATAGTTTTATTAAATTTTCCAATAATATTATTAGTGTAAGAATATATTTTTATCATTTCGGTTTACCCGGTTTCAGTTGTGGTCTTAGTAATCCTTCTGTTTATTTTTCTATCCTTTCTTCACCTCAGTCAATTTATTGAACTAATTTGCATGATTTTGTAGATCAATTTAGACCAGTGTTTAAATTCCTCTGTTGATACTTCTTCGGGTCCAACACTTTTGTTATTTTGTAGTCTTTTGTCATAAACTTCTAGTTCATTGAAAGGAATTTCCATTTTCCTTGATTTAGTATCTGTTACATTTTCTACATTCTGTTTATTAAATATAATATCTTTTAAATATCCTATTGCATTCTCAGTTACTTCCTCCTTACTTGCATATTTTTGTTCAAGTATTTTTCTCATTTTCTTTTATAAATATTTTCTCTTTGGTTTACTTCTATATTTCTCATAGTTTGAATATAATTACTCTCAACAACAAGAATCCAATTTAGAATATTCCATGCTAATTTCTAGCAGTAATTCGTTTATTTTTAAAACCCATTTTACATAATCTTGTATTATTGGAAGTAAACAAATGCCTGAAAGTTATACAGAGGGTTTCTCTACAAGCAGGACATTTTCTCAGCTAACATATAGGATAAAACAGTAATGAATATTTTTAAAGGCCATAAATAAACTAAGAACGGTATCATAAAATAATTGAGAGTAATATTTAGTTTCAATAAGTATAGCGTAACAAGTATTGTGAGAGTGTCCGACCAGGCGCCGTCCCTCCTCCCCCCCCTCCGTTGAGAATCCGAGTTTCGGATGAAAAACAATGACATATGTCGTCATCTTGTGGTGTTTCGGCGTCTCTTTGCGTATAGACTGCAAGAGAGGTCCCGAACATTACCTTATGGCGAAGAACATAATGTTGAATTATTGTTGATTGAATGATTGATGGATGGATTGAAATCTTAAGGCATCCTTGTACCTGACGCCAACACGTGTTAAAAGCTTAGTTTAGTGCACCTTTCCAATGAAGAAAACCTGTTTTCTCGCTTCTTACTATTCGAGAGTCGAACTTTCTACCATCGATCTACATGTATAAGGCTTTCCGGTATTTTTAGTAATCGAATGAGAAATTCATATTGGTCAGCATCATTAGAACTAGTGCAGAAACTATATATTTGTCAGCTCGCTTCATGTTGTATTTGGAATACTATTTCATGGACAAAGTGTGCTTGAGAGACTATATTGTATTGCATTTAAAATAGTATGGTTTATTATTTCTGGTTTGTCGAATGTTGCTAAGTAGGCGTAATTCTGTATATGAATTAATTATGTCAGAATTATATCAGTAGCTACATAAAATAATTCCAAGGAAAAGTATTAGAGGAAGACCGAGACAAGGGATGCCAGATGATAACATAATGTATGCATATATAAAAATTCTACGAAAAGTTGAGAATATAACGGTTGAAATAGTTACATGTAGTTACATTTGCTATTAATCTCTAGATAGGCAGTACACTATTGGAAAATATATGCTATTGCGAATTTTATTGCTGTCATGGTGTTACATGTACTTAGTGTAATAATTAACATTTAATTCCTATGGTTCGAGCAGTTCAACAAATGTTTATTTTATTTATTTTATTTATTTATTGCTTTATTTCAGGCGTAAAAACCCATACATGAATCTTGCACATAGAACAATACAACAAAAACCAGAAAAGCAAATACTCTGCGCATAAATTGAGCTATAGGCCTATTATTGTTTTGTTTTTCTGTACACTATTATGAACAAACCTAAAACACTGATAATCATAAAGCCAAGAAAATATATTTAACAATTTTTAATAATAATAATAATTGTAATAACAATAACAAAAAAGGGGCAGTTGCAAGACGCCATCCTTCATAAGTGCTCCCTTTCTGCCGATAGTTCCATTGACGTTGCGTTGTCAGTTTGGTCCAAAAGCCTCACCTCCAGTGCTCCACCTTCTACCTCAGTCAGTAGCCAGAAATCATGGGACCGTCCTATAGTGGATCGGATTTATAACAGTCTGTTAGAATCCCAGTCCAATGCAGTAGACAGAGCACGACTCCTAGCTGTATCAACTAAAAGAAGCAGCGACTGGCTTCACGCTCTCCCTGTTGCTTCTTGTGGGCTATTTTTAGACAATGAGGCGATTCGAGTAGCTGTTAGTTTCCGTTTAGGGGCGAAAACTTGCGAGCCTCACATGTGCCCCTGCGGTCATGAAGTCGACGCTTTAGGTCTCCACGGCCTCTCCTGCAAACGAAGCTCAGGTAGAATGTCTCGCCATCACAATTTAAATGACATAATATGGCGAGCACTTTCGAGAGCAGGCATCCCTTCCTATAAGGAACCAAGTGGGTTGTCCAGATCAGACGGCAAGCGTCCGGACGGCATGACTTTAGTGCCCTGGTGCAACGGTAAATGTGCCGTTTGGGACGTCACGGTCATTGACACTATGGCAAACTCCTACCTGAATACGACTTCAGTCACAGCCGGTGGTGCTGCTGTTCACGCCGCCTCTAGGAAGTTGGATAAATACCGTGATCTGTCCTTAGGATATGAAGTTGTTCCGGTGGCTATTGAAACCATGGGCCCGATGAATCCCGAAGGAGTTGACTTTATTAATGGCATAGGCAGACTTATTGCAGAGCAAACCGGCGATAAGCGAGAGACATCTTTTCTTTGGCAAAGGCTTTCCATGACTTTGCAAAGATTTAATGCAGTCTGCTTCAACAATTCTTTTAAGCCGATTGATGACCTCGAGTAGCCGGGCGGCGATTCAGCACGTATTGCTCGAATCGTTTTTATCAAACCCCAGGTTCTTTACACCGGGGTAAAAATAAAAAAAATAAAAAGCAATAACAATAATATAATAATAAAATAATAAAATAGCTTTAAAGCAGTCTGCTTTATCAATTTTTTAAGCAGCTGGATGACCTCTTGTAGATGGGCGGCGTTTCAGCACGAATTGTTCGAATCGTTTACATGTATATCAAACCTTGGGTTCTTTATATCCGAGGTACATTTAAAATATAAAATAAAATAAATAAAATAATAAAGGAAACGTCCGTTTCCTCATGGGCCTACATGAATGATATCAGTGACGTTCCCGCATTACATGTCAACACATCGATTCATCTAAACGATTTAAAAACGTACGCTGAAGAGAAAGATAAATATTCTAAACGATGCCGGCACGGCGATCTAAAAAGCAGCCGTAAGATGATATAGAAAATTATAGATCTATTTGCGAAGAAGTATGTTTTCAACAATTAATGTAGCTATTTTTAAATGAATTAAATGAGTCAATCATTTTTTGTAGCATTAGCAATGAAAGAGAAATAAAATAGATGAAATGGCAATCGGCATTACTACACATACGTGTAAAATACAATATAAAAAAGTAAATAAAATTGACAATATCACAACTCCTTATAAATCAAAATATCCAAAAAAATTTCTAAGTACTTCCTGGGATCCCTCAATCCCAAGTCTCTCATTTCCACAAGTTGAGAAAGCGGAGCACTTCCGTAAAATGATTTTCTTTAACAGCTCTGAAGAACCAGTAGCTCTAAAATCCCAAGATCCACTAAGATTCGAATCGTCACCTTCAGAGAGAAGTTCCACATTCATAACCGAGTAGGCTATCTGTAGGCGGTACGTCTCTTTTTTGTCAATCACGTGGAATACACCGGTTATATTTGCTCCATCCACAATTTCAGCTTTAAGTCTAACGGACATAAAGTTGAATAGGACCGGCAGTTGGACTTGTGTCAGGTCATCTTCAATGGCATCTTTCCAGTCGACCAGTTGATGAGTGTCGAAGGCGGCAGTGAGGAAGAAGTTACGAGCAACGGGATTGATCTGCCGTCCAGCCAGAGTGCGTAGTGCGTCCGTGCGAATATCCTTCAAATAATAATCATAAAGGTTTCACGTCCGTTTCCTCATCCAAGGATGATATCAGGGACGTGATCCTTGTCACAGAAGAAATATTTAAAACAAGAAATAAAATGACAATATAAATTGACAAAAATATATTTTTACATTTTCCAGTGATTTTCTCGTTTTCTATTTCAAAGCATTAGATGCTAGTTCTTAATTATGAGAATCAGATTAAGTTTAAAATAACATGATTTCATCAAATATAATCAATGCTTAAGGATTACGCATTGAATATAAAACATTGATAGATTGTATATAAAACACTGTCGACATCATCATCATCATCTTATCCTCTTTAGTCCCAATTAAACACTGTCAAAATCTGAAATGAGACATTTTCATTTAAGGAACTGATACTCTAGATACTTAAGCGTTAAGTGGGACCTGACGGAGTGAAAATTATTCATTTGTGAGACGAATTATCAGAAATGCCAGTCACAGGGTTTGATGATCAGAGAGCGAAAGAAAACAGAGTAATAATTAAAAAGGAGGGTCCTGACTATGTATATACATATATATACATGTATATATATATATAGATAAATATATATATATATATACACTGTGAGTCTTATAAGTGACACCCCTTTTATATTTGCAATAAAATCGCAATCAGTCAACCGATCCATGTGAAATTTACTGGGAGTGGAGAGCTAACAATTCTCTGCAATATTGCAAAATTTCTTTCAGATACATATAAAAATAAAAAAGTTATCTAAACTCGACTGCGGGTGGGGGTCAAAACAAAAATCCTAATATAGAACGCCACAGACGTAGGCTACATCATGCGCATGCAATCTCACGTTATGCGAGATGCTTTGAATTATTGATTATTTGTGGTAGCTCTGAAAAGAGCTGTTTGATTGAGCCTATGGTTAGATTATGATTTGGGTGTGGCTTATAACTTTTGTTCAAAATGACCACCATCAACTGATATGCAAGCCCGAAGACGCTGGCGCCACTGTCTGATTGATCCATCGATAATTTTTTGATCAAATGAAGACCACTCTTCAATGAGGCGTTCTTTTAGGTGATTCACATCACGAATTCTGGTCTTATAGACACGCTCTTGGATGACTCCCCATATCTTATAGTCCACTGGGTTAAGATCCGGGCTATTCGGAGGCCACAAAGTCGGTGGTATGAACGCAGGTGTATTCTGTCGTAACATCGCAACTGTTTCACATGCGCGATGAGCGGGAGCGCTGTCTTGCTGAAAGATAAAGAATTCTCCTGACATGGCCCTGATAGCTGGTAAGAGATGCTGTGACAGAAGCACGTCTCGGTAGTAAGCGCCGTTAATCTTGACACCTGGATCAATGAAGATAAGATCAGTTGCTCCAAGGGACGACACCCCGACTGATACCATGACAGACTTCGTGAAGGTCGAACGCGTCTTTAACAAGCGTGCTGCAGGAACTTGTTTCTTTCGAGTTCCTGCAAACACGTAGAGCCTATCATTCTGTGCATTCTTTGGTGCAGCAACTGTGAAAATCTTCTCATCAGTGAACCATATGAAATCAACTTTGCTCTGGGGATAATCTCGCAGCAGAAGCTTTGCACGCACCAACCTTGTCAACTTATTTGCTTCTGTAAGTTCTTGAGCTTGTTTCTTTTTCAAGCATTTCAGATTAAGCTCATGGCGTATAATCCTGCTAACAGTTGCTTGACTCACTTCAATCTCACGTGCTATCTGTCTTGTACTTCGATGAGTTCCAGGCTGTGATTCCTGACTCATAATCATCTCCTCAACAGCTGCGACAATTTCAGGCGTTCTTCCTGTCTTGGGCCTTGCCTTTCTAGCAGATGATCCGCTTTCAGTAATGGTTCTAAGCAATCTGGCAACCCCAGACAACGACCAGTTTTTACGAGGAAATTCTTTCAGGATACGCTTGGCGCCATAGCCTTTGGCTATTCGCATTTCGTAAATCAAAATGCGATCTTCTTTGCTGAAAACCATCTTTGAAGAATGGAAATGATGGATTTGTGATTTGTATTGAATGAGTTTCAAATCGGTGAACAAGTGATGGCGGTAAATGGAGCATCGGCCTAGCCAGTCTGATATGTCATATGGCTGATCTGATTTTTAGCCTAGCAGCTGCAGCTTTAGCGCACAGGCTAAATGCGCAGTCAGGCCTTATGCGTAACAACAGTCTGCATAGTTCTTTTGACACCCCAGGGCTATTAAAAAGGCAATAACTTCGGCAATTTTCTACAAATCTGCACATAATATGGCACGTTTTGAACAAAAATGCCTGTTTTTTAAGATAAGTATAGCATGATATGCATAAGATGTTTTCCCTGTTTTCATTATAACAATATAGAGAATGTCAGTTACTTGGCCCATAGTTGTAAATTCATCATTGCCCCTAGCGTTCCTATATATCAATAACTTTTTTGTTCTTAAAGATATGGTAACAAAATTTTGCAGTAATAGCGAAAATTGGTTGATTCCAACAACCTGTAAATTTTATAGAAATGTGTCGACTGGTTACGATTTTATTGCAAATATAAAAGGGGTGTCACTTATAAGACTCACAGTGTATATATATATATGTATATATATATATATAAATATAAATATAAATATAAATATATAAATATATATATATATATATATATATATATATATATATATAGGCCTATATACTTCAAAGATCGCAAGTAAACAGTGAGAAAAATGTGTCATTTGGTACCACAACATTGCATCGCTAGAAAAACGGTTCTAAATTAAACTGATTATTCAAATAATGAGTACTATAGCCATTGTGGACGATGATCGCATAAGTTAAGTAAAGTTAACCGCTAAACTAGTCCGGAAAACGTTAAGATCCAGCTCATTAACGTTGCGTTTTTCGTTTTTCTCGAGTTGTGCCCATGAACTGAAGTAATCGATCTATCTTGATATGCACATGTCATATGAGGCGACTAAATAAGAACTAATGAAAACAATCATGCACTACTAATGTTTTTAACTTTGAAAGGCTAGATAAACACAGAAGAGACTGAATCTACAGCATATTAAAATAGCGATCATATTTCTTGCATACCTTAGCATGTGTATTGTCTGGGTTATGTTTGAGCAAGAGTGAGGAAAGCTCCAAAGCCCATTGTGGATCGCCCTGCCTCAGAGCTTGCTCAGAGTGTTCCAGCAAGTTCTTCTCTCCAACCATGTCGACCATTCGTTGAGCTCTCTCGCCAGGTGTGTGAGGAAAGAGATCCACTGGGTCGCCGCTAAACCACCCCACCTGCTGCTGAAATACTCCTTTAGACGACCACTTTATCACACCTGGTTATGAACATTTATAGTAATACAAACAACAATACTTCACGCCAGTTTCATTATCCAAGAAAACACCAGAGATACCGATAGTAACAACGTATTGTTTCACTAAGCGATATTTGCAAAGATACACGTATTTGAAAAGATAGAGAAAGGCGAGTTTATAAGTGGCGCCGGTCCGGAGATTAAGAGACGGTAAGGATAAAAAATATGAGACTGCAATTAAGGTGTACAACTTTTCAAGCGGATTGTATGATGTACATGTTTAATACATATACATGTATAATTTGACACATGTATAAAATACATGCATTTTATATATGCATTTTTATAACCTACATGTTTAAATTTTCTCAGACTATATCATTAGATCGCCCTTATTGTCACAATGAGTCACAACCTAAGAAAAAAATTATCATTATGATACAGAGACAGCTAATTCTGTCTCTCTCAATCTCTTTGATTCTAGTATTCAGTCAAATGACAGGTATAAAACATATTCTTATTCATATAACTCATCTACTGTCTATTCTGATAAACTTTAACAAATTGTGAGTTTGGAAAATCACACATGATTGACTTTCATTAGATATTTGCATTTTTATTCAATTGCATGTAGCTTCAAAGCTGCAACAAAAAGTTATCCTAATGCGACATATTAGAGTTCTATACCAGAAATTAATGCTCTTTAGAGAAAATCAATAAATTACAAGACATAATTTCAAAGTATTACACTAAGAAAATGTAGTTCAGAGCTTGCAGGCTTCATATTTTTAATATAAAAAAATTGATGTCTATTTTGTTCTGCTGCAGGACATTATTCTGTAGTTGTAATATCCACTAATTTATAACTGTACATTATTTTATGTGACACAGTAACAGTTCTTATTCCTTTTCATGAAACAAATTTATACATTTAATTACAAAGGTTTTAACATTTAATTTATATTTAAATTAATTTTGCCATTTCATCCGATTCATCATGAACACTTTTCTTTAAAATATTTTCTTCAATATTGCTCAACATGACAAACAAATAAAATCAAAAATGGCGCATCATCACAATAGACTCAAAGTATTCATTACGTTTTACAGACCGTACTCTTCACTGAGGTAGGAAAATTTTGTGATCGAAGACGGAAGTTTAATCCTGGTGGCCACTTCGTCTGGATGAAGTCCCTGATTCATCAGTCTGATGGTCTGATCATGAACGTATCGGATGGCTGAGGAATAGGTTGTGAGTTGATCAAATATTTCTTGCTCTCCAGTCACTGGGGAGCCATGAGATAGTGCTATATACACATTATTTATTTTATTTCACCAACTCAATGGTGGACAAATTTAAATACAAATCTAAAATAATAACTTTTAAACTTCGTCACTGATTCCATCAGTGGCGAAGTCTGTGAGATACTCGACCGCGGATCAGTATGTGCGGGGTTAAAATCCTGGGCTCGCCCGTCCATGACATCGCTTTCGAGTGAGGAAACTGACGTTAACCTTAAACCATGCAATAGTAACAAGTCTAATGAATGCTTTATTAACATTGTAAATAATTAAACCCATTAATTATACAATCTCTCTCATTATCACCCACTTTTCGTCGTCTTCTAGCTATTCTACTCAAGATTCAATGTCACGCATTAGCTTATGTCTGATTTCAGACGAATAAAAAGCGTTACAAAAGTTGACCATTAATTTCTTGAGTGAAACACAATACGAATATACAAACGATCTAAAATTTACAAAAAGTAAAGCAGTTGTAATGGTTATATCAATTTAAATATTTGAAACAGTTAAATATTTCTAATGTGTAATCGAAGACGCATATTTACCAAGGTACTCAGCCTTAAGATTTCTCAGCTTATGTAGAGATTCGAACCACCGTCTTGCATTCCTCGGAGCCACCCCACGGATGGCAGATAGATTTGGGAAGGCATGGTAGAAGTTATCTCCTGGCATCAGGACTCGTTTATCCGGGAGCCAGACAGCTATTTGATCTTCCGTCTCTCCAGGTTGATGGATAAGTGTAACGTTGAGTCCTAGAAAATATGAAGTAGGCCTATACAGAACTTTCTCCTCAGACTGAAGTTATAGGCCTAGTCAGTTTTATTGAAATTGAAGTTACAGTTAAGTGAAAACTAAAACTGATTCAGTGAAGCCTGCGTCATATGCTTGCTATACTTGCTCTAGCTGGCTGGTAAGATATTCGACCGCGGATCAGTAGCCTATGTGTGGGGTTCAAATCATGGGCTCTCCCGTCACTGATATAGCTTTCGAGTGAGGAAACTGACGTTAACATTAGCTTTGCCAGCTTTTTCTACTGTGAAGAGATAATCCAATTAACTAAAGATAAAAAGTCGTATGGGATTGAAATTTAGGCACTCTCATTAATTCTCAAACGTATGCCATCAAAACAAACAGTTAAGAATATGAGAAATTAGCTGGTGTAGCGCTTAATCTGTTGGGTTTTAACTTTTAGGATAACAAATGAAGCGTTGAAATGTAGATCCCATTATTATTTCATTCCTCCACTCATTACATCTTCGAATTAATGTTTAAACGAAATTTTTCCATATTACATCTGCTCGTTTACTGACATGCATTTAACATAATGGCACACTGGGTCAGGTACACAGATGCTCGGTTAAGGCCCATTTCCTCCTTCATCTCCATGGTTATTTTTAATCTTTGCCTTTTTGGCGCATCAATTACAGCCTGCACGGATTTAAGAGTAACCTTCCGACGCCCTGGAACTTTTTCCTTTGTTCCTTCAAAATTGTCAACACTCGGTCTTCCAAGGTGGTCACCCACAAAGTACTAACCGAGGCAGATATAGCTTAACTTCGTTAATTGACGCGCAACTAAATTAAGTGCGCTTAATCCCGCCTTTAATTAATTAAATTATTATGAATTTCTTTAATTATGAACAGTCCTGGTTTACACTCGATTCCCTTATCTTTGATTACGCACAGAAACTCTAAGTGCTCATGTACTGTATCTGAATGTTTGGTCCACAGTCCTAAACTAAAAACAAAGTTAGAAGTTACGTAAATAGTCATGAAGTATTATTGCATGATATATTGTAAGATTGATTTCTTGCTTAGCAGATTAATTGATTTATTAATAGATTAATTGATTGCCCTATCGAACTCTTGATCGACTGACTTTTTGACTGATTTAACTAACGTGTAATGTTCTAATTTATTGTTTTGTTGATTGATTGGTGATTGATTGATCAATTGCAAATCTTTTCGTTCAAACACACCTGCTATAATGAAGTGATCGACTTCCTTTTCCAGTAATCTATTGGGTACCTTATTGAGAACAATTTTATCAAGCCCCACAAAATCTCGATAATATCTCGGATTTACTCCGGATTCTGCTCCAGTAAGCTTTGCCAGTGCTAATCCAAACTGGTAGGTACTCCCGGTAACAACTCTTTGCTTATTTAAAAAAACTTGAGTAAATTCCGGCTTCAAATTCTTATGTGCCCAGATATCCGGTGGCTTAGCCGGATTCTCAATAAAGGCCTGCAAGCAACAATCAATTGATTTAAAATACAAAGAACATTTAGTAACTTTTACATGATTAGTTTATGGCTTGTCTGCCGTGCAACCAAGAGATCAACAGTCTCAAACTTTCCAGTAAAGACCGTAATAAGTTGTTCTATTTTACCCCGATTAAATCATTTTTAGGCATTTAACAAAAAATCACGTTGAATATGAGATATTGTTCGTTTGTAGCGTCGCTCGCTAACAGGCTTTAGCGACATTATCATGTTAGATATACCAAATTAAATAACAATTATTTTAAGATGTTTTTAATGTTCGGTTAAAGTTTTGAACTGCCATGCTATGACATCTTATGAAAGCGTACCATTGCTACGCGTTGACGCACTTCGTTTAGATTATCAGAGAAGTTGATTTTTCAGTAGTAAATAAAAGCAAAATTTAAATAAACGACGTCCTTGACATTGCCTTATGGCGAGGAACCGGACGTTAAATTCTTATTGATTGATTGAAAATCAAGTAGGAAATGTTAACCGTTGTTCCTCGGATATGATCGCCATGATGATGCGTGTAGATGATGGCAACAATCGGTTTATCAGAAATCTTACGATAATCTCTCAGCATCCGTGAGGCGCACTCTACACTCTCCGATGTGTCCACGACTATTACTCCATCCGGTCCTTGCAGAAATATCGAGTTACCGAGAGCATAGTCTGTGGCCACGTGAACACCGTCAGTTACCTAGAAAATCAGATAATGATGAAGTTTTGAATTCTTATGTTAATTTACAATTTGACCTAGGTGTCGAACTTGACTGCCTCGGAGCCCTGGAAGAAATATCGAGTTACTGAGTGCACAGTCGGTGGCCACGTGAACACCGTAAGTTATCTAGAATATCAGATGATGCTGGAGCTTTGATTTCTTATCATATCTATATTTACAACTTTGACCTGTGTGTCGAACTTCTTCGATTGTCAGTTTTAATCGCAAAATTGATATAAATTGCTAGACTGATTGACCTAGATTCTGATTGACATTGATTTTAATTCGTATGGCCAAGAAACATTTACAAAAAACAAAAGAAAACCCTATGTAGCCATAACTGAGGATCTGTAAATATGGATCGGTCGTCTGCAAAACGTCACTGGACTGAAATTAAATCGTTCTCTGTTTGTAAGGGAAATTTATAAATGAAAATGCGAAATGTGACCCTTACAAGAATAATTGTAAGATCTTCAGCACAATAAACATAGATCGAACGTAAAATCAGTTTTTAATATTAGTAAACCTACATTACAATAACCGCTATGCCTTAAGTTTTTGAATGACATCATCCGACTTGATAATTACCTCTATGATGCGAGGATTGAGATCAGTAGAGTGAAGATACTGTTGTGGGGAATGATACTTTATCCCTCTTATCAAATCAAATCCAGATGGATTCGCCCACCTTATCTGCCTATTGACCGGCAGATCGTATGTATCATCTGCTTTACCGGCATATCTCCACGAGATATAGCTTATCAGAATACCAAGAACGATAAGAAATACGGCAGTGGAATTCATGTCGTCACAATTATATCTATACAGTTATCCTGTTACATCGCAATGTTATACTGTAGTCATTTTTCTGCAACATATCATTTTATATTTAAATGCGTAATTATTGGGCACTTTTCAAGGATACAACATTAGATAAATGCATATGGTATGATGTACTCAAGGAGGTTTTTAATTGACATAATTGCTGTTATAGAATTATTAACATACAATCAACGGAAACACTTGAAAACTAATACGTTCACTGAAACAATAGCATTATCCTACAATTAATATTTTAAAAACGAAGTTGTAAAGCTTATATAGGACTAAGTGATGACAAATGCCAAGCCTTGAATCTAAAGTCTACATCATTTATGTAGAACTAGGTTCATTGCGTTTGAGAAAACTATGCACCAAGTCAACATTGACCTAAACAACAGAAAGTTGAGCTGGGATTCGGTCGACTTTAAGGTCTGCCTATTTGCTTATTCCGTTTCATTTATGCATGCGTGATTTTTTCTTTACGATCGTTAATTTGTTTGAACTCTAGCAATAGTTAAAACGAACTTTACATGAAAGAGTGAGAAGCAATGTTGAGTACAGATATAAAGATGCCAACTTTGTTGAGCAGACTTTAAATTTATTTCTCTGAAACTTGACCTGGATGGTCCAGAAAATCAGATGATGATGAAGTTTTGAATTCTTATCTTTGTTTACAACTTGACCTCAGTGACGAAATTCATCGAGCATCGGCGTTAATCGAAAAACTGATGTAAATTGCTAGACTTATTGACTTGAATTCTGATTGAGATTGATTTTAATTCATATTGCAAGGAAATCTATACATACAAAACATAACCCCATGTAGCCATATCTGAGGATCTGTCCATATGGATCGGTCGTCTTCAAAACGTCACTGAACTGAAATTAAATCTTTCTCTGTATGAGAAATTTCTAAACGAAAATGCTAAATGCGACCTACATAAAAATAGTTTTAAGTTCTTCAGCATAATTATCATTCATGTAGATTGAACGTAAATAATTTTTTAATATTAGTAGACCTACATTAAAATAGCCGCTACGCCTGACGTTTTTGAATGACATCATCTGACTTGATAATTACCTCTATGATGCGAGGATTGAGATCAGAATAGTGAAGATACTGTTGTAGGGAGTGGTACTTTACCCAGAACGTAGGATACTATTTTATTAGGCTAGGGGCACCAGGGTATTTTAAATAGGACTAAATTAATAATGCATACATAGAATTTGAAAGAAATTTCGACAACTATTGCGCAAGTTAAATAAATTATAACTAGGAAGCGTATACCACATAGGAAGGATCACCTGTTGAATATCGACCTTCGTATATTCTTCATCTGACAACTGAATTCAATAAAGAAAACTTAATTCAGCAATCTTAGTCTGATTGACTTTGGACTTCCGTCAAAAATACGACGTTAAATTTATGTCTAGATTTTTCATCCACTAGTTACCATAGTTGAAATACATGCGAATTCATTTTATTTCTTGATGAATACTGAGCAGAATGATTCTGATTGTTCTGATCAAGACTTAGAGCTTTGTTAGACGACAATCTAAAATTTGACTACAACAACTTTTACAAAATAGGTAGAGGAGATGTTAAATTACTTGCTTACCAGTTTAAACAGATAAGATATCTAATATCTCAAATCTTTGCTCTTTGGAGTCTCAATGTTAAATAACAAAGATCTTCACCAGGCGTTGAACAGGACTTCAACAGTTCAGGTCTAGTATTATTGTCAAATCTTTGCTAGTCTAACTCTTCAGGTCTAGTATTTATTGTCAAATCTTTGCTAGATTATCTCTTCAGGTCTAGTATTTATTGTCAAATCTTTGCTAGATTATCTTTTCAGGTCTTGTATTTATTGTCAAATCTTTGCTAGATTATCTCTTCAGGTCTTGTATTTATTGTCAAATTTAATCTTTGGTAGTCTAACTTTTCAAGTCCAGTATTTATTTTCAAATATCTCCTTGTCATGTAATTATCCATGTGGCAGAGCTATCACTATATTAAGTTATCGCATTATTTCGCTTAAAGTTTAATGACACAAAAAGGATAAAATAAGTAGGCTATCGACTAGTTTTTGAGCCAATCGTCAGGAAAGTTTTTGCTAAAATGTGGATGAATGAAACATTTCATGCAATGTATTGCTTCAAATTGCGCATAGAATCTCTAAAATCTAATACGATATAAATCTAGAGCATCTTTATTCACAGGCGCATATCTGAGTAATCACATACTCTTATCTATGTTTTTCAGAGTGTGGTTAGGTAAGAGGTCAATGTGCAGTAAGTTCTAGAATATATAATATTGCAAATCTCTTTGACCTAAATTCAAGATAAGATTTGAACCCAGACATATTAATCTTTTGGTCATGATTATTTTATCTATTTGTTGTTCTGTTTAATTTATTTCTTCACAGCAGAAAAGATATATTAGTGCATGTATTAGCATATATTATACATGCAATATTAGACATGTTTTCAATTAACAATATCTTAAAATTCTTAATAAACTGCTGTAAAGATTATGTAAAATTATAATGAGTGGGTGGTTTAATATTATAATAATGTCTACGTTTCATCTCTTGAAAGTGTTATCAGAACCAGACGAACCCAAGATTTGAACTCACACATACTGATCCGCCATGACATACTGATTAGTAATGGCATAGAAGAACATTTATGCGTAAACACTAAACAGGATAGTGTTCTCAGGGCATGACTTAAGATTTCAGGGTAAATCTCCCCAAGAAGAATATTATTTCGAAAGGAATGTTAGATGATTTAAAGACTCACTCGTATGCGGATATGAAGAGGAAGGCGGAAGATGGAGATGAGTGGGGGAATTGTATACCATGGCCCTGCCATTGGAAAGTGCACTAAGAGAAAGAGAGAGAGAGATTCCATATTCAAAAATGGTTTGATATCCGTTTTCTGACTCGGAAGTCTATCATAACGAGCCGAGCACTGTTTTTGAAGCCTGCATCTAGTCATTCACAGGCGGACACCTGACCACTCGTGCTACAATTCTGTTAGAGATTCGTAGCTATTGGGCTGGGTTACACTAGATAAGTGATACCCGAGCCCTTCTCCGTAACCCTACTAGCTGTACATGTTTAGATAGACCTCAGTCAAACTTTGAATCAAGGGAAGATGACGATGATGATGAATGATGATGACGATGATGATGATGATGATATGCATGTAGCTATTACTATATGATGATATTTTTATAATGAAGACCACGATGCTGTTTTTCATGATGCTTGATGTTTTTCAAATGGTCCACATTGTCTGCCGCATAGTGCCATACCTGCTCCAAAGTACGGTCGTAATCGGTTGGGTTTCAAGCGTAATTTCAAATTTAGTGTTCGCCCGTCACGGATACAATACGAGACAGAAAACTGACGTTAATATATGGTTTAGCCTTTAGTTATCACGATGCCCTATCATTGTCTCACAAGCTATCTCAGTTAATATTTAATTAGAAAATAATTATTTGCTCAACGCTCTAGTCATAAATTTTGTCTATTATACTTGCGAAAAAAGCAAGAATGATCACTTGATTTAATCACTTGAACTAATATAACGAGTTATTAATACGGTCAGGTATTCAAATACGTAATTTATGGAGGAACCTTCAAGTCACATTTTAGAGCATTATTAGACAATGGTCATAGGTAAGAATAGACTCTTGCGTTCAACTAATGGTTTAACTGAATTATTATAAACTTCATGTATTTAATAATAATATCGTATGCATTATCTTTAAGAATTATCACATTATTAATGAAACGTGAAAAATGCTAGGGCGTGAAAGAGTATTATGTATTCTAGGCTATAGGCCTATGGTCTTATATATTCTAGGCCCATAGGCCTATGGGTGTATATACTAATCTATTGATCTGTGAACTACAACACGGATGCCATTAATAAAATTAAAAAATACAGCCTGGTTCTGTATAACATCAGGAATAGGAGCCGCACTAGGTTTCACAGGTACCTGGTTAGAATCAGAGGAATAATCAGTCACTGAATCAGTCTGCGAATCATTAGTCATTTAATCAGCCAGTGAATAATCAGTCACTGAATCAGGCTGTGAATCATCAATCATTGAATCACTCAGTGAATAATCAGTCACTTAATCAGTCTGTGAATCATCAGTCATTTAATCAGCCAGTGAATAATAAGTCATTTAATCAGTCTGTGAATCATCAGTCATTTAATCAGCCTGTGAATCATCAGTCATTTAATCAGTTTGTGAATCATTAGTCATTTAATCAGCTTGTGAATAATCAGTCATTTAATCAGTCTGTGAATCATCAGTCATTTAATCAGTTTGTGAATCATTAGTCATTTAATCAGCTTGTGAATAATCAGTCATTTAATCAGTCTGTGAATCATCATTCATTTAATCAGCCTGTGAATAATCAGTCATTTAATCAGCCTGTGAATAATCAGTCATTTAATCAGTGATTCTCGAAACTAATTCTATATTCTGCTGTTGAGAATTTTTGTCAACTTTAACGGCCGAATGCTCATCAAAATGATTTGAATAATGCAAATTATGTGATTTTAAAACTTAAATAGAAATGTTAGAGTAAAAAGTTTACAGAGCCGCAGAGCGGTTGATTCCGCGTCTGAGAAAATGTAAGAGATTTTAACTAAAATTACACGCATTTATGAGGCCATTGTGTAAAGAAGTTGCACTCTTTGCTATTGACTTTGCGTAATTAGTTTGGTCCATTTAGGCAAAGATATATGATCTTCAACTCCAGCCTAGAAACTAGATATAAAACCAAAATTAAAGATCTTGTGGGAAACTTTTGATTCAGTGTACTTGTAGTAGAATTTTAATGAATTAATGAATTAGATATAAAACAACTTGTCAACAAGACTTCGGCTCAGTGCAGCATTACAAGCAGAACATTTATTAAATTATTATTTTTATTTATCAATATGTAAAATTTATAAATTCATTATATTAATATTTACCAATTGATATAATTTTTATTTATTTGACTTAATAGCATTCTGATGTGCACTTGCTAAATAAAAAGCAATGAAAAGCTATTATAATCACAATTACAAACTTACAATTAGGCTTTCAAATAAAATTAACACTTAAGTTAGTCAATTAATTTTTTAGTTTTTATTCGGACCCCTCTTTCGAGTATTTTAAATAGGCCTTAGTGACATTTGACGTATTAATGCATCAACTAGTACAGTTCAGAAATTCAACCACGACACAGTAGTCTTACAAGAGAAAATTGGTTGACTAATTAATTTGCTTTATTATGGGAATAGTAATACCTAGTCGATAATAATTGTAACATGATATGCTAATCACATATGTTATAGGACTACTTTTGAAATATTATCAATTTTTTAAATAATAATAATTGTTGTTATTGACATCGAGTAGCAGGGCTGCGATTCAGCATGTATAGCGCGAATCGTTTTTATAAAACTTAGGGTTGTTTACACCCGTGTTAAAATAATAATAACAATAATAATAATTCTTTGGCAAAGGCTTTCCATGACTTTGCAAAGATTTAATGCAGTCTGCTTCAACAATTCTTTTAAGCCGATTGATGACCTCGAGTAGCCGGGCGGCGATTCAGCACGTATTGCTCGAATCGTTTTTATCAAACCCCAGGTTCTTTACACCGGGGTAAAAATAAAAATTTAAAAAAAAATAAAATAAAATAAAATTAAAAAAAAAAAAAAAATAATAATAATAATAATAATAATAATGCGTAGGTTCTTCAAAACTCATATACATATTGCGTGCCTCTCCATGTGCGGGTCATCCAGCATTGCAGAATTATGATTCCATCATGCGAAAGTCGCTCAGTAGCATCGTTAATATTAATGTTAACGAAGCTCAATGGATTCAGGCTAGCCTGCCAATATGCTACGGAGGATTGGGTATACGCTCTGTCTCGTCGCTGGCACCTTCTGCCTTTTTGGCTTCAGCAGCGGGGACTGGCGTTCTACAGGATTCAATCCTTTCCGGATTCTTTCAAATTCCCGACTTGGAGATATCCAGGATTCAGGGCATTTGGACTGCTCTGTCCACATCCGAACCTCCAATCGGTATGACGGCTAATAGCATGAAGGCTTGGGACTCAAAGGTCACTACTGCTTTGCACACGGAACTCCTGGCGAAGCCACTTTTGCCACAAGAAAGGGCGCGGCTGCTCGCAGTGTCGGCCCCCCATAGTGGAGACTGGATCAAGGCTTTACCAATCTCATCATGCGGCCTCCGTCTGGACGACGAAGCAGTCAGAGTCGCGGCCGGTCTTCGTCTGGGCACTACCTTATGTGAGCCACACAACTGCAATTGTGGTGTCTCAGTCAATGCGTTAGGCATTCACGGCCTGTCGTGCAAGCGTAGTGCCGGCAGAATCAGCAGACATCAGTTCATAAACGACTTGATCTGGCGCGCCCTGAGTCGAGCGAATATCCCAGCCATTAAAGAGCCCTGGGATTGATCCGCACTGATGGTAAACGTCCAGACGGTGTCTCTCAAATTCCATGGGCAGAGGGGAAGTGTGTTAGCTGGAACGTCACTGTTACGGACACTTTCTCAGTAAGCAATCTCGGCCTTTCTTGCGCTGCTGCTGGTGCTGCAGCAGAGGCCGCGGATAATAGGAAAACTCTGAAGTATGCCGAAATCTCTGGCAACTATATCTTCATGCCTATTGCCTTTGAGACCCTGGGGCCCATCAACTCTCTCGCATTAGACTTTATTGACGAAATAGGCAGGAGGACCAGGGCCATTACTGGTGATAAGCGCGAAAAATCTTTTCTGTGGCAGCGACTGTCTATTGCTCTTCAGCGATTCAATGCAGTCTGCTTCAGTGGCACTTTGGCTAAAGCGGCTTCCCAGAGTGCAGAGGAATTATTTTAATCGCTTTTTAAAAAACTTTTAATTAAAAAAGGCTCTTTTATCTTATTTTTTAGCCCAGGGCCCTTTACAGCCCAGGGCATTTAAAATAATAATAATAATAATAATAAAGGTTTAACGTCCGTTTCCTCATCCAAGCGTGATATTAGGCACCTACTGAATTTATTGCTACAGATTAAATCATCTAAACCGATCTGAAAGGGAAATCTGTTGAAGAGAAGTAAGGTCCTAAACGATGTCTGTTTGGTGCTCAAACGATGGTCGTGGTAGGCAGATTGCATCTATGGTGGAGAGGGATATGTCTAATTAAGCCTGCCTCATAGTTAAAAGAAGAGAACACAAGAGAAGAATAGTAGGTAAGGAGTTCCATATCATGGATGTTGCATAAAAAGGAACGTCTGCCCAATAATGTAAGAATATTTGGAACAGAGAATTGAATAATAATAATAAAGGTTTAACGTCCGTATACTCATACAAGGATGATGTCAGGGACGTCCCCCATCACATGTCACCACAAATCGATTCACCCCAAACGATCTGAAACCACATGTGATGAAGAGAAAGAAAAAGATCCTAAAGGGTGCCGGTCCGGTGATAAAAAACAGTCAGGCAGGATGAAAAAGTCTATGGTGGGAAGAGATGTGTTTTCAACCTACAACGGAAAGTGGAAGTAAGTAGAACACGAGCGAATATCAGGAGGCAGAGAGTTCCAAACAGTAGCAGAGGAGAAAGAAAATGAACGTCTACCTAGCGAAGTGAGAATATTAGAAATTTTGAACAGTTTGACATCAGAAGAATGAAGTTTACGAGAAGGTTTATGTTGGAATAGGAGATCAGAAAAGTAAGAAGGTTTACAACTGAGAAGTGTTTTGAAAGTTAACAGAGCAATTTTATTCTTAAATCTTTGAACCACAGGAAGCCAATAAATATTATTAAGCAATGAATAGAGGTGGCTTGAAGCCTTGATGATCGACAGACAACATGTGTTAGAGAATTCTGAACGCGCTGCAAACGCATGAGAGAAGAAGAAAGTAAACCATATAGCAATGAATTGCAGTAGTTAAGTTTAGAATGAACTATTGCTTAAGCAGAGGTAGAATAGACAATATGTTTACTTTCAGCAAAGACACAAAATGCATAAACGACATACAATGCATCAACAGCAATCCCTACATCTAACGCGAGAAAAATCGGTCTTCAGTAAAGATACAGAGCATCTTATCTAGCTGACTACCCTGATAGCCATAATACTTAGAGTTCAAACTAAAGCTAGTACTTAGTAATAGTTCTTAACGGAGTTTATAGTTCATATAACATTTGAAACTGAACTTATAATCTACAAGTATATGCAGAACTACATTACTCATAAAATATAAAAAATAAAAATGAAAACACTGTAAAATTTACAGTGACCACACATACTAGCAAAACCATTCATCAAAAAGGTCGACTTTACACTGCTTAGAAAACTCAGTTACAGATTTTGCATTGCGTATGTCAGGGAAAATTAGGTTCCAGTTAGTGACACAGTGAAAAGCATAAGATTTGAAAAATTCATGAACTAGTTCTTGCAAATAAATACTTAGTAGTGGAGAGTCTAGTATGATATAAACTATGTAATTGATTATGCATATTACCAATGAAAATATCCCTAGTGGCACTTGACACTGATAAATTCACAAACTCTGACATTTACATGTATATGAATATATCTCGAGATTTATCAGAGAGAAGTTTGGCATTAGTGGAAAGATGCACACTTCAGGTAAGATAAAGAATAGGCCTAATAATTTCATATAAAAACGTTTGCCAACTCGCAGAATTTTAAAAGCAATCAGAGCTACGTGTATTTTACACTTTAGAAGCCGAGGCCTAGGAAAGACAGTGAAGATTTGCCAAGTAGGAAATAGTTTAAGATTGGTATCTAGTATATATATATATATATATATATATATATATATATATATATATATATATATATATACATTATATAGTACACTTAACTTATATATGTATATATTATACTATATATATATATATAATATATATATATTATTTATATGTATATATTATATATATATATTATATTTATGTTATATTGTAACAGATTCCAGCTCTTCCCACTTGTTGTTGCTGTCCTCTGTCTTTCTTTATTTAGACAGTGACCACTCTGCTCTCTTTCTTAGGCGGGAATTCGGCCTGTTAGGTAATCCTCCGTTTGATAGCGAAACTCTGGTTTTGACTCTGCGACTGGTTGGATCTCGCCCTCTTGACTTTCCTTGACCGGCGTAGTTTCTGGCTTGCTGTGTTGGAGCGTTCTTCTGCTTCCTTCCTAAGTTAAGTATTCGTTGATTGTTTTTGTTACTTACCTACATTGTGTTATACTATGTTTTTGTGGTAATACAATTTCACATCACTCTTCAGTACGGTCGTTTGGCATTGTTCATTATAGGCATTTTCGGAGTAACTCCACGTTGGTCACCTTGAAATCATACCCCTAGACAACGACTGTGTGCGCCCACTACGGATACACACACACACCGCCACATGGGGCCTCGTCCTCCCGTCTTAAACCTGTTTAAGGTGGAGACCTGGGAAAATTTTTGTCCGTAGTTCAAAAATTTCAGAATTGAGCTTTTCTCAAAATTTTTACTACTAGACAAGCCAAAATGCTTAGCGACATACATTCTTGTTTATCTGCGGATTCAAGAAATTTTCCTGTACCTGTCCTAACATTCATTAATTAGTTTTCAGAAATTCACAAATTATTACCAATTTGTTGAATGACTTTCACAGTCTAAAATTTGACTACTTACCTCGGTGTAAGGTAGTAGCTTGTTTACGAGAATACACGGTCCAGTGTCTATACCTGTGTCACCGCTTGTATTGCTGCGTATCTCACTTAGTGTTACTAAGTTTAAAACAGAGATTTTAATACTCTTGTTTTCCGTTAAATTCTCTACAATTTAACATAGGGTAAGTTCAAGTTCTTCTGAACATAGTACTCAAGTTTTGTGACTTTTGGTTATTTATAGCCTCGTAAAATTATTCTTGAAATTTGGCGAATTTAAATAGCATTTTAAAGGCCCGAGCTCATTTCATTCATAAAATTCACGGCTCTTACAGCCACCACGGTATTCATGCGCAGCATTAAAGTTTATTTATGTGGTAAAATTAATTACTTTGATTTATTTTCACATTTCATCGCCTACTTCGGCACTTAATTCAGGTATCTACAAGTTTTTGTAACGTTTTAATACGGGAATTACTCTTTTACCTCTCATTAGATTAGTGTAGCGCTTCATTAATCATTTTGGCTTAAAATTCTAATAATATTTCATCTCATTTCATTAAAAGTCATTCTTACAAGTTTGTAGAAATTATTTAATTAATTTCACGTCAGTTTCTCTAGCATATTATAATTATTTCTCTACGAAACATTTTTCATGTTTGTTGCTCATTAAATTAGAATAAATTTAAAGTTATCAGTCCCTAAAATTCCCTTTATTTCAAAATCGAATCAGTAAGGCTTTTAAACTTTATTTATTTTTGGGTTGCTAGTATAGCACTAGTCTGTTTGGTTACTAGCTTCGTCTAGTCTCTTGTAAATTTCGTGAGCTCTCTAATTTAAAACTATGGCGTCATCAGAACCTAGGTTAAGCTCAGAAGCTTTCCAGGAGCTCTCAGAGTCAGATTTGAGTAGTATGACAATGTCCAAACTGAAAGAAGTTGCATCTAAATATAATATTGCGCACCCAACTAGTTTCACTAAAGCTCAGTTGACTACGGCTATAAAAGATAAACTTTTCCCTATTTCTATCATAGCCAGCCCCAGAACAGATACCAATGTTAAATCTGATAAATTAGATAGCACAATTTCACAGTCCACTGTAGATCTACGATCCAAGACTGAATTGTCTCAAAATCAAAAACCCAATTCTGATTCTGACTCCATTGAGACATTAAAACTCAAAATACAACTTGCCCAAATTGAGACTGATAAATTAGAGAGGCAAAACAGACTTGAGATGGAGAAGTTAGAAATAGCCGCTCGTCACGAGGCTCAAGCTCGTCTTGATAATGCTCAATTAGAAAAACAACGTCACGAGCAGACATTAGAAACTAGAGCTCATGAACTTGAAGTCCTAAGGTTACAAGCAACTCTTGGATCTAGATCTGAGGATAGAACTAATTCAGAGAGTGATCCATCCATTCGAGATAGGAATTCTCTCTCATCGTGGCTCTCAACTATTAATAGTTGTGAAAGGAGACTAACTCCATTAGTTATTGCTGATCTAGATTCCTGGCTGATCGCTCTGGAACGTTCAGCAACGTTATTCGAAATCCCGAAGGAATTTTGGGTACACATCTTTCAAGGTCATTTGAAAGATCAATTGCTTAAAGTCTGGACTAGTATGCCAGAGAACTTGCACTATAATTATGATAGTGTTAAGGAAACGCTACTAAAATCGTTTCAACTCACTTCCTACCGATACCAGTCCAACTTTAGAAACTCCAAGAAGGCTCCTTCACAAAGTTTCGTCGATTATGTCCATGTACAAGGAATACGTCTTGAGAGATGGATGTCCTCCAAGGATGTTTTACACAACCTAGATGGTTTTAAAGAGCTAATAATTCAGGAGCAGTTAGTTGCTCAACTCCCACCGGATCTTCAGAGGTACTCGATAGATCTACAATATGATAGTGTTTATCAACTCGCCAGCAAACTTGATGATAGAGTGTCCGCATTGCAATTTTTTGTCTCTAATCAGTCATTACATGGTCAGAAAGACGACAATTTTTATAAACCTAAGCAGTCATCAGACTCTTCTCAAAATAAAGTTGTCCCTGTTGATTCTGATCAGTCAAATCATCACAATTCTGATAGACCTGTTGTTAAGTGCTACTACTGTGACACTATTGGTCACAAGGCTTCCGAGTGCAGACGAAAAGCTCGTGATGAGAGTAGTAAAGAAAAATCAAATCGTCCACACTTCAATAGCAAGGCATCGAACCCTCAAAGGTTCCCCTCCAATCAGAAATCCACAAATGACCACAAACACAAAGGTGATTACACACGTTCTGTTAACTTAATAGATAGAGTCGATACACAGGATGCGGAGATATACCTCGTCGATATGGCTCTTCATCCACATGATACTCCTGCTGATGATGTTAAGGCTAATGATGTTAACGATTCTAATGCTGCTAGAATTCATAAGATTATTCAGCAATGCATTACTGTCAGTAATGCTATATCAGTGAATTCCCTTATCTCTTGCTCTCTCGATGACCTATCTAAAGTAGATACAATGTTTTTGCCTTTCACAAAACCACTTGTATTAGAATCAACAGAGGGTCATAAATTGAAATTGGTGTCACTACGTGATTCTGGTGCACTTCTCTCAATGATATCAGATTCAGTTCCCTCTGAATTCTATAAGTATACTGATGAATTTCGCTTAGTGCGGGGAATCTATGGTAAGGAATTCACTATTCCATTAGTTGAAGTCTCCATCGAGATTCCTAATCACTTCAAAGGTGTTGTTAAAGTTGGAAAAATCAATACGTTGCCACATGGAATTTCATTTTTGGTATCCAATGATCTTGCTCTTAAGTATAACTTAGATATCAATGATCATGATCAGTCAAACGTAAATGTCATAACGCGTTCTATGTCTAAACAAGTCAATCAAATTGACTCTACTTCAGTTGTTGATGTTAATTTTGATACTTCCTCGCTATTTTCTGACTCAACAAATAGCAATAGCAATGACGACTCAGATCAGTCAAGTTTAACGTCTCTTTCAACTTCAGCTACTGACTCATCAACTATCATTCACAGTGGAGACTTATATACTACCCCCAGTCTCCAAATTTCCACTGACGAGTTAGTTAAACTGCAACATTCAGATCCCAGAATAGCTAGACTGTTTAGCTTAGTTGTGACATCTCCATTTCCTACTAGGAAATCTTATTACTATCTGAGTAATGAAGGTGTTCTCATACATGCTAAACATGCTCCCAAACTAGATTTGTCCTATCATCGTGTGGTCATTCCTAAAGTTCTAATCAATGATTTGCTTCGCATTGCACATGATATTCCCCTCAGTGGTCATCTTGGTACTGAGAAGACAAGACAAAGACTGGAACATAAATTTTATTGGCCTGACTTTTATAAGTCTGTTCGCAATTATATCAAGTCTTGTGACATGTGCCAGAGACTGGACAAGAACCATCCTCTAAGAAAAGCACCTTTACAGCCCCTACCCAGATTTGAACATCCGTTCACCAGGGTACAGGCAGATATTGTCGGTCCCCTACCTCCCACTAAGGCTTTACATTGTTTCATTCTTACGATTATTGACCTATCCTCTCATTATCCCATAGCAGTTCCCCTACGTGAACACACTGCTGTCTCTGTGTGTGAGGCTATAACCAATGTGTTTGCACAGTTTGGATTCCCTCAGGAGATTCAGAGTGACATGGGCTCTGAATTTACTGCTAAACTTTCACAAGAAATCTTTAAGAAACATGGCATCAATCACATAGTTTCTACACCACGACACCCTCAGAGCCAAGGTATTATTGAACGCTTTCACCGTTGCCTTAAAGACATGTTAAGATCAGTCAAGCACTTGTTCGAGGACAATTGGGATCAAGCCCTACCGTTTATTTTGTTCGCTTATCGTGATGCCCCATGTGCCACCACTGGTTTCTCTCCAAACGAACTTATCTTTAATTATCAGGTTCGAGGACCCTTAAACATCATCCATGATAACTGGGTTCGTCAATATGACACTGACAATGCTGACATTGTCAAATACATTTCAGATCTTACTGATAAGATGGAACTGATCAAAACTAATGTAGAAAATAACTTTAAACGTGAAGTAGTTAAGCGCAAACTGCTATATGACAGAAATTCCAAAGCTCGCACATTTAGTGTAGGTGATGAAGTTTTGTTCCTCAACCCCATTGCAGGCAAACCCATGGAACTATCTTGGACAGGTCCTTGGCCCATCATTCGCAAGATCAGTGAGGTTAATTATACCATCAAAACTGACTCTAAGAGGAAGCCTGTCAAAACAGTCCATGTTAACTTATTAAAACACTATGTTAGAAGAGTCAATACTTGTTTCAAGTCCAACTCTTATGATCAACATTCGGATGAATACAAGGATCCTGAATCAGAGGTTCTTGCTGAAATTATGCCTTATCTTACTGATCAGGGGTCTGTGTTCAAACTTGATCACTTGCCTGACTCCTATAAACAATCGCTATCGGCTGTACTAGGGCATTATAACCACATTTTCAGTGATGTTCCAGGCCGCACCACTCTCTGTAAATTTGCCATTCCACTACGTTGTAATATCAAACCCATCCGTCAACAACCATATAGGGCTAACCCGGTCAAAATGGAGGTTATCAAATCTCAAATAGAAGAAATGCTTCAGCAAGGAATCATCAGAGAGAGCTCTAGTCCTTGGTCTTCTCCCATATTGTTAGTCAACAAACCTGACGGAGGTGTCCGATTCTGCGTAGACTTTCGCAAGGTCAACTCAGTATCAGATGCTGATTCATTCCCTCTTCCTAGGATTGAGGACTTAATTGAAAAGGTAGCTGGCTCTAAACTAATTTCCAAATTAGATCTCTGCAAAGCTTATTGGCAGATTGAACTAGAAGAGGATTCCAAACCAGTTAGTGCATTTGTCACTCCTTTTGGCTTGTTTGAGTTCAATGTGTTACCTTTTGGTCTCTCTGGTGCAGCCAGCTGTTTTCAACGCCTGGCTCAGAAACTCTTGCGAGGACTAAATTCCTTTGCGGAAGCCTATCAGGATGACTTGATTATCTTCTCTGATACATGGCAGGATCATTTGTTTCATCTACGTACAGTCTTTGAGAGGATTGAGAGCTCAAGACTGACCATTAAAAAATCCAAATGTGATTTTGCCAATGCAGTTGTTTCTTATCTGGGTCATGTGGTAGGAAGTGGGAGCATCTCTCCAGTATCTCATAAAATTGATGCTATACTCAATTTTCCTAGACCTACGGACAAGAAGCAATTACGCCAGTTTCTAGGCATTGTGGGCTATTATCGTCGCTATATACCTGATATGGCAGGCATCATTGCTCCACTCACAAATATTTTATGTAAGAATGCTCCCTTTGTCTGGTGTGCACAGACTCTTGAAGCTTTCTCACATCTCAAATCTCTTCTGGCATCCAAACCGATCCTTACGCCTCCAAGGTTTGATAAGCCCTTCCACATCTTCTGTGACGCCTCCTTGTCCAGTGTAGGTGGAGTACTCGGGCAGTACTTGGATGATGCTGAAGATATAGTTGAAAAGGGAGAACTATTCCGTCCTATTTGCTATTTCAGTAAGAGACTCAATGTACACCAATCTCGTTACTCCACTATTGAAAAGGAACTCTTTGCCTTGTTGACATCGGTTCGCTATTTCAAAGTATACTTCGGAGGTTCACCAGTCACCATACATACGGATCACAACCCTCTACTTGCCTTGCAACACATGAAGGACCACAACAGGAAGATTCTTCGATGGATCTTGGAATTACAGGAGTTTGACTTTGAGATTAAGTACAAACCTGGTCGAGAAAATATCATGGCTGACTTATTGTCCAGGCCCACTCTGACTTAATTAGATACAGAAGAGTATCCTTTGTCCTATTCTGGATGTTGTTTTAAGAGAGAGGTTGCTACAGCTTTCATCAAGTTGTAGCAGTAACCAATAGGGTACTCTACATCAGTGATTAGCCCGTTCCTTGTTCTTCCTCCTTTCTATCATTTCTCTATTTGGTTTATTATTTTATGTGCTTCTTCATTTACTTAATCGTGTTATGCTGTGACATACATGATTTTGTGTTAGACCTCAAGTCGTTATTAGTAAGTCTTCACATAGTTATTTTATACATGTTTCTGAACATAAATTTTTTTGTCTTACATTTGCTATTTCAAGACATTATTTAATACATTAATAATAGTTCTTAATACATACTTATTTCATGAGACTTACATATTTTTTTATTTTTTTTTAAATATATTTTTTTTGACTAGCCTCATATCTACTTAACAGTTTGGCTCTATAGGCCTATAGGAATTGCTAATTTATTAATTAATTAATTGATTAATTAATTAATTAATTTGATTCAATTTGCTTAGTTAATTGATTTGATTCAATTTGCTTAATTGATTGATTTGATTCAATTAATGTTTTTTTTTCTTTTGGTCCTCTTTATTCATTGCTATTATTAGATATTTTGTGATATGTTAAAAGTTCCTCGGTGGTGCTTAGATCACTGAGTCGACCACGTAGCTTTAAACATGACCTTTTTTTTAATTATTTTTTTTAGTTACATTTTTCCTAGTTAGTTTTCATCAGTTGAATCTTTATGTAGACTAAGTTTAATTTACTTTATGTTTACGACAGTACTGTAGTACTTAGTACTTGTTCGTTTTACTTCTCATCTAGTTTCAGGCTGTACTTAATTAGACGGAGAAAGTTTAAATTGAATTCAAGTTTCACTGTAATTCTTCTCTAGAATTAAATTTTATTTTTAGTGAGCCCACTTTAATTTTCATTTTATTTTAAAAGCTTGGAAGAGAGTTAATTTTTCTGAATAAATTGTTCTATTTATTTAGTTTTACTTAACTGTGTTTTCAGTTGAGTTGCTTTCATTTCATTCCAAGTCTTCTTTAACTACGTTAGCGATGCCTCATTTAAATTTTGTATTGTCGATGGGCTGTACGTCCCTGACATTGCCTTATGGTTAGGAGCCGGTCGCTTCACTCTTATTGACTGAATAATACTAAGTTGTTTTCTTCGCACTTAGTTAATGTTTTGTGTTTATTCGTTTTGCGCAGTCTAGGATCTGTGCTGTTGTCTAGCTAGAGGTGTCGTCCCTGCCGCCGTTCCTGGAGTTGCCTCCTGGTTGTTGGTTGTGAGCCGGCGTTCGTTGCTGTGTGGCGACTCTGTTCTGCTCTGGCGGGAAGTTCTCTCTCTCCTTGATGCTGTGGGCGCCGTCGTCGGAGGTTTCCCTCTGTCGCCGTCCTCGTCGACTGCTTTTCTCTGTGCTCTCGTGGAGCGCTGTCTGGACTTCTTTTTGACCATCCTTGCGTTTTGTTTAATACTATGCGATTGTTCGCGCAAGTTCACGCATATGTAAATTATTTTAGTTTCTTTTATTTCATCGTGAGTGGAGTCTAACATTTTTATTTGAACATTTCTTTGTCTCACACACGATATGATATTGAGTTAATTTTTAAAGTATGAATGCTGATGGATGCTTGAGTCGAATTACATTTCGTTTAATAGACGATTGTTTTCTTGCTAGTGTGATTGTTTAGTTTAATTTAGTCTATTCTATACTATCTCTTTTCTATTCTGTTCTATTGTGATTTTAGTTCTTCTTTGTCTTTCTTGTGATCTTCTTTTCGCTATCTTTGCTTTATCCTGCACTGCTCTTCTTCTTTCCTCTTCAAGAGATGGCCACTGTCTTTGGGGTGCGGAGGTGTAACAGATTCCAGCTCTTCCCACTTGTTGTTGCTGTCCTCTGTCTTTCTTTCTTTAGACAGTGACCACTCTGCTCTCTTTCTTAGGCGGGAATTCGGCCTGTTAGGTAATCCTCCGTTTGATAGCGAAACTCTGGTTTTGACTCTGCGACTGGTTGGATCTCGCCCTCTTGACTTTCCTTGACCGGCGTAGTTTCTGGCTTGCTGTGTTGGAGCGTTCTTCTGCTTCCTTCCTAAGTTAAGTATTCGTTGATTGTTTTTGTTACTTACCTACATTGTGTTATACTATGTTTTTGTGGTAATACAATTTCACATCACTCTTCAGTACGGTCGTTTGGCATTGTTCATTATAGGCATTTTCGGAGTAACTCCACGTTGGTCACCTTGAAATCATACCCCTAGACAACGACTGTGTGCGCCCACTACGGATACACACACACACCGCCACAATATATATATAGGCCCTATATATATATATATATATATATATATATATAGGAGTAAAAACTTTAGTTTCTGAATCGTTCACTCTAAATATTGGTTATCTTTTGTAGATATCATCTTTGCGTATACCGCAGTGTATCGCTTTGCAGTAAAGTTTACCATAATTTGACACTATAATTTAACACTCATTTGATTGCAAGATTCTAATCGTTGAGAGCTATTTTTAGGCAAACATCGCAATCTCTATCATGAATTATTCTACTATACTTTTGACCGTTCTTGGACTTGTGGTCAGCTGCTTGTGGTGGAAATACGCTGACAAGGCCAAGGACGACACGGATTTGAAGCGAGAAAGTCCCAGGAAATGGTCCAATCCTTCAGGACACGAGCTCATCACTGGGACTAATTCTAACGCCCCCCAGCTCTATCTCAATTCTCCTGTAATAAATCCTCGCATCATAGAGGTTGTCGATTTGATCTGCTATTAATAGACTAGTCTAGAACATTAACGGTTGTGTGCATTGAGACAATCTAGAATATAGAAAGTATATACAATATAGAGTAAACATGATTCTTTTCTATGGGTAAACAGGATTGATTTCTATGGGTAAACAGGATTTATTTCTATGGGTAAACAGGATTGATTTCTATGGGTAAACAGGATTGATTTCTATGGGTAAACAGGTTTGTTTTCTCAGGGAATGACGCCCCTGCCTAATTAATGTTAGTCAAAGCTGAGGATAGCATAGGGGCCCACCTCGTCATAAGCAGAATCTCCCAAGAATAATTGCATATCAAAAGGAATGTTGTAGATGTGTTAAAGATCCACTCGCAAGTGGACATGAAGAGGAAAATGGAAGATAGTGAATAGTGAAGATCTTTTATTCGTCGATTAGACAACTAAGAAATTTAACAAGTGTCGTACAGAGACCGAAACAGTGCAGAATACAAAATACAAGTGCAATAACTAAACAATCCTACACTAGAGCGCTTCCACAAAAATTGTTATAGACATTTTGTTTCATATTGCGTAACGTTACTTTGATTAAAGATTGGTAATTCAATTCTAAATTTACAATTCTGCATAGAGTTCTCAAGTCTTTTGAAAAGATCGACCGTCTCAATACGCCTAAAAAACTAAATTACATGACTTAATTCCTTCTTCGTAAAATTTTAAACATAAATAAGCACGAATTGAAGCAAAATCCATTCGGCCTAATCCCGCAACGAATACCCTGACTGAATCCCAGCGATTAAAACCAAAGATTCGACGATACACTGAGTTCCAACATGCATTGAGATCACCAAGCTGCTCTTTGGAATAACTAACGGCCGTAGATGAATATAGCACAATCGGAAGAAAATGCGACTCCATTAAAGTGGAGGCGTAATGTAGGCCTACCATGGACCTGCCAGTATGCAGTGCATTAAGAGAGAGAGAGAGAAAGAGAGATAATTTGGAAATGTAGAACTAGTGACCATACAGTAGAATTTATAAATCTAGAATCTAGAAATGCTAATGTCAAGCTAATGTTAACGTCAGTTTCCTCACTCGAAAGCGATGAGCGATGTCAGTGACGGGCGAGCCCAGGATTTGAACCATCACACACTGATCCGCGGTCGAGTGTCTTACCGAAATCGCCACAGGCTCCAGCCGTATTAAGAATTGTTACTTAGAGTATTGAATTATAATTTATGCAGTGTATATAGAAATAAAGTATGACTAGATTTAGATCTAACTGTAAATGTGACAATGTATACTATAGAGTCATCACAGCTGTTTTAAACGTCTCACGTCTGTTTAGTGAACGTTTTGTATATGCTAAACTTGTATGAAAATTCATCATTCGTCCATGGACTGCAAATGTAACTCGTAAAATTTCAGATACTTTTAAAAGTTGTGTTATAGCTTTTAGTATGGAAATTTTTAAAACAATATTAATCATTTGCTCAGGCTGTATGTGAGACCCCGCCTAGAAATTAATTATAAGCATGTTGAAAGTATTTATTAGATAAGAGTTTGAAAATCAACTAATAAGCCATTTTTTATACTTAATATATAATTTTCATACTAATTTGAGATTTGGCAAAATCAAAACAGTTATGATGGAATCTACTTTATTTATGCGTCTTTGAGTAGCTTTTGAGCGTTAGAGCGTGTAGTTGTCTACGAATATATACTGATATATTTCGCAAAATACTAGAATTATGTTAGCCAATAAACACGAAAACAATAACGATTAATATAGAGTATGTGCTCAATTTCCAATATGGAACATTTTTAAGGCCAAACTAATTTAAATGGAATATTTGCTGTATATGATCAAGGGATATCGAACTTACTTAATAAAGGCCTGGATTGTATTGGTAATTTTTAAATGACTTACTCTAATCATCATCTTTCATCATCATCATCTTTTCTTGATTCCCAGTTTAATCAGGGTCGGGATTAAATGACTTTTTAGCAATTTCTTGAGCCTAGGCGCTCACCAACCAAATGTCTTTTCTGACGTAAATGACTTATATAGAAAATGACTAATAAATTACTATAGTAAGTCACTAAATTTGCAATATCATCTTCCCTTGCAACTTTAGTTCAGAGAAATAGAGAAACCACCCATAAATCTAATTTTCAATCCATCCTTCGCTTCATTTTTATCAACCGGAATTTTGTTTTATTGTGCATGAAAATCCAGTCTCCAAATGTAACATCTAACCCTCTGACAAACCTTCGACCTCCCCCCCCCTTGAAAATTTAACAACGACAACCCTGATTAAATCAATCTTTCCTAAAATATACGAGCAATTTCTTGCTGACTCTCTCCGCTCTCTTTCCCCTCTATTTTTGTTCTCTTTCTCTTTATCTCTCTCTCATTTCTCTATTTCTCTATGTACTACAGAACGGCATGTACTTACGTCAGAGACAGGTCTATAACTCTTTCCACTAACTCTATCCTTAGCTTTCCTTTTCACTTCTATATTTTGATATGAATATCTTATAAAATCATCCAAAATACTAGATAGTCTACTGAAACTCAATATATACTTTTCGCCTAGATCTCAGTAAAGCTTAATATTTCTCTTTTGATATTTCTTTATTAGAGCGCCTAGGCTCCAGACATTGCTTAAAAATTTAAACAAATGGAAGTCTCAAATAGGGGATAAGCTGGTGGTGTGGTGTAGGACAGAGAAAATTTGAGACAGTCTATTTGTATCCCGACCCTAGTTAAACTGGGTTTCAAGGGATGATGATGATGATGAATATTTCTTTATTATAGGTAACTGCTCAAGTTCATGTGGCTGTGGAATACGCCTTGGGCAATGCGATATTCATTGAGGGTCCTGAAGGAGTAATTGTAGTAGACACCAGTGACAGTGTCAATGCAGCCTTAAAGATGATGAAAGATTATCGTAAGATTAGCAGCAAACCGATTGTTGCTATAATCTACACCCACAGTCATCACGATCATACCAGTGGAACAGAAGTAAGTAAATCATTTATAATCATGTGAGAAATCACAGTAAGTAGACGGTCAGTTTTCATTGTCAGTTGTTTGGTATCTGAGATTATCCTACTGAACCTTTGGGTGAATCGATTTGCAGTGACCTTGATTAAATCCATCTTTCCTAAAATACACGAGCAATTTCTCGCTGACTCTCTCCGCTCTCTTTCCTCTCAATGACATCCTTGACATCATCATTGTTTGAGGAAACGGACGTTAAACCTCTAAAATTTAATCATTTATCCTAAGGAGTATCACAACAGCGCTTTCTATTGATACATAGTTTATACCAATTTTAGCGCCATGCAGTAGTAAATAGCGCGGGCTTGAAATATTTAGATTGTGATTGAAATAACTAGCATTTCAATGATCAATATTAATTGATGAGTTCTCTAATTAGCTAGCTAATTGATTGCTCTCTTTCTCTCTCTCTCTCTCTCTCTCTCTCTCTCTCTCTCTCTCTCTCTCTCTCTGTTAGTGCACTACCTACTGGCAGGTTCATAGATATAACGCCTCCACTCTTTTCTGTCTTCCGCTTTCCTCATCATGACCACATTCGAGTGGATCTTTAAATCATCTAACATCTCGGCCTGCCTCTGCCTTTATTTCCTTCCACTCTAAATCCTATGACCTCTTTTAATAGACTTTCCCTCTTAGAATGTGTCCTATCCAACTCTTCTTCCTATTTCTTAATACATTTATCAACTGTCTATCTGTACCAATTTTCTCCGGAACTTCCTCATTTGTAACCTTTAGAGTCCAGCTAATCCTTGTAATTCTTCTCCTTATAAACAAATGGAGAAGAATTGCAAGGATGAATTTGAATGTTGATCGAGGGGATCGGGGAGAGGTTGGCTCAGTCGAGATTGAGATGGTAAGGGCATATTGTGACAAAGCAGATGAGGATGTAGTAAAGTGACTTTGGAGGGAAGAAGAGATGGATGTTAAGCTAGAGAGAGGTAGACCACAATTGATGTTGGATGCTGTAATTAAGAAGGACATGAAAAATAAGGGATTGTCTGATGATATGGTGTGGGACAGAGAGGACTGGAGAAAGTCTATTCGTATCCCAACCCTGATTAAACTGGGATTTAAGGGAAGATGATGATGATGATGATGACGATGATTTTCAGAGTAGCAGAAGCCTACAGAGGGTATTGTTGAAATCATCATTTTGCTGTATCTTTAATATTTAATTAACTTAATCGTACTTATGCATTAGTCTAACAGATAGCTTGTAACACTAAAGATCTTAAAAACGTGACCATTAATCTCTTTTTGTAACTCGTTCCTTTATTTTAAATGGTTCATGCGCATATATTTAGGCCTACTTCATAAATTCTGCAAACACATCTTTTTAACAATTAAATGTAGACCTATTGAAACCTGCAAATGTAGATTTGCTAAATCTAAATGTTGATTACTAAATTTATTAAAATCAACGACGTCTAATCGAAATTATAGAAACTTTCAATTATCGTTTTAACTAAATATTAAATTAGGCTTTCCTGGACGATCCTAAAATATCAGTCGAGGTTTGGGCGCACAAGAATTTTCTTCAGGAACGCAATAACATTCATTTAAATTTGCATCGATTCACCAGGGGAGCTGCTCACCAGTTTGGAGTGGCTCTAGCGCAGCAGACCGGAAATAATTCTGGTGTAAATCCAAGATATCGTCAGATTACTCTGCAAAATCTGAGGACAGTTCCATTCATCAACAGATACGTGACACAGGATGTTGAACACATTACAATTGCTGGTTGTTCTACAAATTACTACAACTGTTACAATTTACTATCACAAATTATTATTAATTAATTAATTATTTTTTGGACATTTTCAATTAATTTCGAGTATATCTACGTAGAACGGTTTGAAGTCATTTTAAACTTTAGTTGATGATTTGTGAAACGAACAAACTGAAACGATTTCTTAGCCACTTGGTCATCTTTGAAATTAGGCTGGGGTAAGATTGATTATTTGATTAATTGTTTGATTTAACTGATTATTTGATTAATTGTTTGATTTAACTGATTATTTGATTAATTGTTTAACTGACTATTTGATTCATTGTTTAACTGATTATTTGATTCATTGTTTAACTGATTATTAGATTCATTGTTTAACTGATTATTTGATTCATTGTTTAACTGATTATTTAATGGATCATAATATTTTATATTAAATTATTATTATACAAGAAACATTTCGGTTACCTGTTGTGTACAGCGTCACAGTGATGCTCTGCGAATCTTTATACTTAGAATTAGCAATATCCATGGATTAAATTCAAGAATGCTCATTCAAAAATGAAGGCTAGTATGAGATCTGAATTAGATTATATTTTTGACATTCAAATGACGAATTAACAAGTGTTTCTTACTTTAAGAACACTTTAGTGACTAAACCAATTAGTTCTGATATCCGAAACAAGGATCTTTGATCTTTAATCAAGGAACAAATTACTGATTCAGTGCCTCAGTTGGTTCAGTTATGAAAACGTTACTAACACTATTTTATCAATATACATTTAGGCCTACCTACATTTGCTGATTTTGATTTTGTCAACTTTTGTTCTGTATCACTTTAGCTTTGAGCATGGAATGTCTTAATAGCGTAGGGGTAACGTCATTAAGTTTTAAATGACAGATCCTGAGGTGAACTGAACCCTCGTGGGTTTGAATCCCAGCAACGCTGATCTGAGAGTAAAATCTCGGACATTCACTGGACTGATTATACGGAAAATGGTCTAGATTGTCTAACGGTTTAACATGTGGTATTAAAAGTGATGGATATCAACGTAGTTGATTATTTCATTATAATGTTTTTTATTATTATTATATTATCACATTCAATTTCAGGACTTAACGTCACGCTCGTATATCAACCAGGAGAGACAACCGATCACATAGCTGTGTGGCTACCGGATTCTCGAGTCCTCATGTCAGGGGATAACTTCTACCATGACTTCCCAAACCTCTCCGCCATTCGAGGAGTCATTCCTAGGAATGCACGGAGCTGGTTCGAGTCGCTTTTGAAACTTAGGAAACTCAGGGCTGAATATTTGGGTAAATATGCATAAAGGTTTTAAAACACGTACATTTATTATTCGATCTCTTTTTCTAGTAATAATAAATTCGTTTATTTGTGTTCAATCTGACAAACGCAGAAATTTATAGTACAGATATTCCATCAGAAACAGCAAAACAAATTACAGATATAGATAGCCTAAATATTGCTCTGCCAAGTGGCAGGTCCACGGTACATGTTTGTTGTTACTGATAGTCTGCTTTCACGCAACATCAAGAGCACTTAATAGGTCAACAAGTTAACTTCACCAAAGGCAATGCCTTATACGTACCATATGTGAGATGAGTTAAAATAATCTTTAGTTCACGAAATTCACAACGCACTCTTTACTTATCATGTTTAGAACGTTCATATCGACATACAGGTCAAAAGCACTTACGCCCAACAGAATAAAGAATGATAATAAACGCAAACAAAAATATAAATAGAATGCACATAAAAACGAATCGGTTTGTTTGTTTGTTAATTGTTAGTTTGTTTGTTAATTGCTTGTTTTTATTTGTTTGCTGTTTGTTTGTCTGTTTGTTAATTATTTGTTTGTTGTTTGTTATTTTTGTTGTTTGTTTGTTAATTGCATACACAAATTAGCAATTGAAAATTCATTGTACTATACAAGCTTATACAGAAAGTTTACATCTCTACATATCCTTAGATTTAAATTAATATTTCAAAACTCTAACTAAAAAGAATTCATTTGAACTAATTTTAATAAAACGGGAACTTGGATAAATCCTTAGACTTTAAACTGTTCTTAAAGAGGGGAATAAATTGGCTGAAACAGTTTTATCGGTCAACATATTCCAGACTTTTTAATGGTTCAATATAGAAACAAATGCATTGTTATATTTAGGCTTTTTATAGGCCACTTATACCGGTGAGAGTGACGTCGAGTATTACTGTTTAACGGTATCAATAGCTTACTAATGTGGCCTGTAGATTAGGAAGAATATGGATTCTGAGGTGATTTCTCGTTTTTGTTGTTTACATTTATTATTAACATAGATTATTGGATATCAGTAACATCGGAAAACCCCGATGATTTTACTACTGATGTCAGTCATTCAATTGTGACGACAGGGCAACAGATCTATCAAATCTTTGCAAAATGTAGTTAGAATTAACTTAACAATTGTAGATCTCTTCATATTTTTACTCATAGTAAATAATCACGTAATATCAGCTCTGCTCTCATTGGACCGGCAACGTTAAGCATCAAATTTCTATGTAACCTCAGTGCTTACATTACATGTATACAAAGCATTTACTGATTATTTATTTATCTATTATTTCATCACATCAAACATCTAAAAACGCAGGTAAAGCAAATAGAAAAGCGAATTATGTTTTTATTATTATTTATCATATATGTTTTAGTACCATCTCACGGTCGTCCCGTGACTGGAGAGCAGGAGATATATGATCAACTCACAATCTATTCCTCTGCCATCCAATTCATTCATGACCAAACCATCAGACTGATGAACCAGGGACTTCATCCAGACGAAGTGGCCACCAGGATTAAACTTCCGGCATCCATCACAAAATTTCCTCACTTTAGAGAAGAATACGGTCTGTAGATTATACATACGATTATTTTAGATTTTCGTCTGCAATTAAAGTATTAAGAGATTTAAGAAAACATAACACTATTCAATATTCAATATAGTCAATATTCGTATTTTTTATATACTTATTTTGATAGCGAAATATGTATCCGCTGGCTGCTTTCCACTCGACCTTTGACGACCTTTGATTGTTTAAATACTCACAATTTAACCACTTTAGTAACAAAAACCACAATTTAACCACTTTAGTAACAAAATCCACAATTTAACCACTTTAGTAACAAAATCCACAATTTAACTACTTTAGTAAACCATATACTATGAAAAGTGCATGCAGTCGGGTGAACGAGTTACCATCACCAGTAATTTAAACCACATTTAGTATAACAATTTTTCCACACACAGAATATCATTTTCATGGCCGAGAACTTTTTCATTGCAACCTATGTACAACGATAATACATGTAATTACATGTGATACTATAATTTAATTTAACTTCTTAGAAAAATTAAATATAATTCGTATCAGACCTACAAAGTATAGCACTTTTAATCTCTCTCTTCTCTATCTCTCTCTCTCTCTCTCGCTCTCTCTCTCTCTCTCTCTCTCTCTCTCTCTCTCTCAGAATTCCCAACTGTATAAATATTACACACTAGCTATCAGCACTACATGTTTTTCTTTATCGCTTTCATAAATACTTTACTTCATTCTGGAGATCGTAGGCTTAAACTAATCTGTCCATTGTACATATTCCTATTCGCACTCTGCAATCACGCTCTTCAAAATACCGTTGACCAAAAAGCATCACATCGCTAAGGCTAAGCCTTTTAAATTTATAATAATGCTACTTGTATTTAAGAGGTATCTCATTTTATTAATCCAACCTTTGAACTCTTTTGACACGTGCAGTTTACGATTAGTCTATTCTAAAAAGTCCCAGCACGCGTTGAATTAGCGAGTAGACTGTGTAGCATTATAGTAAACCACACATAAAATAAACCTGTTAAAAAAGTAAACACGCATTATAGTGAAATGATCAACTGTGTTGATATCTATCACTTTTTAGTACCACATGTTTAAACCGTTAGGCAATTTAGACCATTTTCCATATAACAAATCCAGTGTATGTTCGAGATTTTACTCTCAGATCAGCGCGGCTGGGATTCGACCCACGAGGGTTCAATTCACCTCAGGATCTGACATTTAAAACTTCATGACGTTACCCCCACGCTATTGAGACATTAGATTACCGATTAAAAACTCGTCTATCAAATCTTTCGCTTCTACTCATCAATGCAGGTGTAGTCTCTTGGTCGTCTAAAGGAGTATTTCAGCAGCAGGTGGGGTGGTTTAGCGGCGACCCAGTGGATCTCTTTCCTCACACACCTGGCGAGAGAGCTCGACGAATGGTCGACATGGTTGGAGAGAAGAACTTGCTGGAACACTCTGAGCAAGCTCTGAGGCAGGGTGATCCACAGTGGGCTCTGGAACTGTCGACGTTTCTACTCAAGAACAATCCTAACAACGCATACGCTATGGTTGATATAATTTATTGTTTAACCGTTCTTACAGTAATATTATTTGCTCATAAAATTAGTTTGCATTTAATTTGTTTTAAATAATTAATACCACTTTGCATTTAGTCTATTCGCTTTGGCTTCATCCTAGTATTGTTATTTATTAGTATTTGACGGAATTCGGTTCATCATATGCTAGAAATATATTATATATTCTTACTACTCCATGATACTGTTGGGTTCTCCAATCCTCTCTCCGTTATAGGAGTTCGGAAATGGAGTCGTGGGTTCGATTTTTCCAACTCTTCATGCTTTGGCGGTATTAATCTTGAGGATGTAAGGATCTCTTGCTCATATAGCCAGTTAGAGGCTAAATCAATGAGACTGGAGCTGCTATGAACAGAACTCATGCTTATTCGTTCAATGTATGCTAATTTATAGTATGTGTTTATTATTTGTGATTATTTCTTTAAATTCTATCTAAATTGAATATTGACACAAAAACTAGTGATTTATTATTTTAAACGATTTATTATTAACAAAGAAACACGATAGCAATATAACGAGTTAAAACATTAAACATAAAAATAGAATAGAATATTAAACGAACACTACGCAATAATTAATAAAATGCTAAAAATAGGCGATAAATATAAAGTCAGTCTACTTATAATCAGTTAGCTAAATGTCTGTATTTGCAATAAAAATAAGAGATAGAAAATGGGAAACGAGCTATTGGCTTCAAGGCACTTCTCGCTTATGTGATTTGATACTTTTCCTCTTTTCTTCTTTATTATGACTGTTAACACGTGAGGTGTTATTTTACAGTAGCTTAGCTGAATCTGTGTAAAAGACGCTTAACTAGAGTAGGCAACTAGTAAATTGCGCTTTTCATAGATTTTAGGATCTGCAATCGCCTGACTGAATTCTAGAAGGATAACGCTTACCTAGAGTGGACAACTAGAAAATTAGCGTTCTTCGTAGAACTTCAGTATTATTCTCTTCTGTCTTTTTTTCTTTCTTTCTTCTGACTGTTAACACAAGAGGTGCTATTTCACAGTAGTTTAGCTGAATCTAAGGCAAAGACGCTTAACTAGACTCAGGCACTAGTAAATCGCGCTTTCCGTAGAATTCAGGATTGTAGTCGTTTAGCTGAATTCTATGAAAGAAACACTTATCTAGATTAAGTACTAGAAAATTAGTGTTCTTCGTAGAAATTCGCTATATCTTGATTCCGTCTTCCTCTTCAATCTTCTATCTTCACTTCTTTCTTCTATCTTCACTTCTTTCTTCTATCTTTACTTCTTTCTTCTATCTTCACTTCCTTCTTCTATCTTCACTGCCAACACCAAGTGTTGTAATGCAGCTATTTCTACATGAATTGACAAGGAAACGCTTTATCTAGATTCAACTCTAGTAATTGCGTTTCTTGTACAATCAAGGATTTATACGTTCAACGAATTGAGATATTGAAATGGTGTCGTGATTAACCGACCTATAGAGAGTTAGACGACAATTCCACACAATATCTGTAATTCCGAGAGGCACAATCGTTCTAATATAGATTTCGTATTTTTCGTGCTAACTATCACCGACCTATAGGAGGTGCATAGTAGCAGTACTTCCTACGAATGCAGTCAGAAATTCAGAAGCTTATATGAAATCTATTAGTTTATGTGTTTGTCGCAATAATTCATTAAGAATTATATTTAGACAAGTTCAGCTAGTAATTCCGTATAAGCCAAACTTCAGGAGTGAACTAAAATTTTCTATGGCCTGTCCTCTGGTAATATAACATTGATCGAGGCCATGCTCAACAGCCAATCAGAATCAAGCTCTTCATAAGCATTTCTCCACCCAACTCCACGAGTGTTTGCTATGCATGCATGTCTCTTATGCATATAATTTGTATTATTGCTTTACATATGTGCTAGTTTTTACTGAATGTCATATCATATCTAGCTTAGTATCAGTTTTTACATAAATACACCAATAAACAAAAATCATATCTCAATATATGAAGGTTAAAATTCTAATTACATGTTAATTTGCATTTCCTCATTACTTAATTAAATATTCTCGTTTCGTAGCCTTGCAATTCTAACGCAAAATAAGTTCTAATAAACATACGCTGAAATGAATACAAATCTCAATGCACAAAGGTCAATTTAAACATCTAAATAGAAACTTGAGTGCAAATAAAATTAATTCCAAACATATGGGTGAGAAATAAAATATGTAACACATTTAGTTGCGCTGAATTACAGTAAAACGTCAAATCATCTTTTATTCCCACCTTACTTTAAGATTAAATTGCAAATCATATATCAGTTTACAATATACAATTTATTAAAATATCTCTCAATGCACAACTAGCGATTTGGAATAATACACATCTTGTCCATAGTACAGTTCAAAGCAATTTACAGTAATTTTTAATAGTAAATATAACTCAAGATTACTGGTTAAGTGCTATAAATTGAAGCCACTACTTGTAATAGTGCAGCAAAAGATAAATATTCCCGCTCTCACAGAGCCAGCCATGAATATTGAATAAAATTTTAATTTCTCAAATCACTTTAAATATATCACAAACGGAATAAACAATAGCACTAGAATGGCTTCAAAGTACTTAAACCAGATTTCTTATAATACTTGCTCCAACTATCTCGCTGTATAAAACCGCTGATTACATTTCAGAACTTAGATTCGATACTACACAGCAAACCAGCTAATTCGACAAGGTCATCAGCTTTAAATCAGAATGAGCTGCTTCTATTTCTATTCATTGTGTTGTGAAATTAAACACATGTAGTTTTTTCGAAGCAGTATTGAACAGAATTCCGTCAAATACTTTTAAGTAGCGATACTAGGATGAAGCCTAAGCGAATAGACTAAATGCAAAATGCTATAAATTCTTTAAAATAAATTAAATGTTAACTAATTGTATGTGATAAAAGCAGCAGAGGCCAAGTTTAACTTCAGTTATCCAGCAAGATAGCATGCTTGTGACGGTGAGAGCACTGGATATGAAACACCAACTGATTCGTTCTCGAACGACTTTCCAACATGCCACCGACACAGCCCTACAATTCTGATTGGAATTCATCGGCTATTAAAAATCCGCGCCATGTATATCATGCATTTCGCCTATCTCTTACTTGCCGTATTTCTATGAATAATGATCAATGTTAACCAGTGGTTAAAGAGGTGGGACGCAGGGGAACTCAGTTCCCCTAGCTTTCGTTTTTTCTGAGGTGCGTTCCCCTGCTAGGGGCCCATATTAGATACGAGGAACTCTGTAAATACATTACTGGAGCCCAAAAAATTCTGACCGATCCCCTGGCTCTCAATTCCCACTTTAACCACTGATGTTAATATTACAGCCTAGTTCACTTTACTTACTAAAGGCAGACACTGCCAACTGGGGTCTTGTCAGTTATTATATATAGTTATTATTATTATTAGTAGTAGTATTATTATTAGTATTATTTTATTTATTCATTAATGCCCTGGGCTGTAAAGGAACCTGGGCAAAAAATAAGATAAAAGATACTTTATTTAATTAAAAGTTAAAAAAGGAGCGATTAAAATAATTCCTCTACACTCTGGGAAGCCCCATTAGCCAAAGTGCCACTGAAACAGACTGCATTGAATCGCTGGAGAGCAATTGACAGTCAATTATTATTAATATTATTGTTATTATTATTAATAGTTATATATTTGTTATTATATATAGTTATTGTTATTAGTTTTGTTATTGGGGTCGTGTCAATTTGTGCAGGATGTCCACACGGAAGCATTGCGAGCACTAGCTGGACGTCAGACAAACCGAGTGGCTCGTAACTACTACCTAACAGCTCTGCTCGACGTTCACCAGCTGATTGATTGGAAGGCTATAATTGGGGAAGACGTCGAACACATCCACATATCGACTTTATTCCAACTCATGACCGTTAGACTTAAAGCTGAAATAGTAGACGGAGTCAATGCAACGATTTTGTTACATCTGACGGACGTCAAGGAGACGTATGGGCTTCAGATAGCCTACTCTGTACTTAGTACAGAGTTGATATCAGAAGATGAAAGTGGAGCTTTCACTGCTAGAAGCCAGTGGGATGTTAAGTTAGTGAGCTCCTCGGAATGTATGAAGAAGATTCTGGTCACTAAGTGTTCACCATTCTCACCATGTGATGGTGAGAGAGTCAAGATTGATGGATCACCAGAAATGTTGAGACAGTTTTTAGGATACTTCGATTTCTACATGTAGACATTATCGAAAAACAAATAGTCAATATCATTGCTATCTACAATTGCGATGAAGTCTACTAATCAGAAACAAACAATTAACGAGACAAATTGGACAAATTTGTTGAATGGCTTCGGTACAATTTTGACTTCTTGCTTAAACTTAGTAAAGTTTTATAGTTGAATTCGTTGTAAATTCAGTATACTATATCGGCTAGACATTTACAGCCATTAGCCATATAGTATTTCTAATACGGTTGATTGCGCCAGTATCAGTTTCTGAGGTAGGCCTACTTCCATTTTATCTTTGGGGCAACGGTATCGGTATTGGATTTTAAAGTTGGATTCGCAACCATTTATAGCTAAAGGTTTAAATCTATGAAATCAAAAAGCTAAAGTTAGTTTTAACGTCAGTTTCCTCACTCGAAAGCGATGTCAGTGACGGGCGAACCAAGGATTTGAACCCCGCACATACTGATCCGCGGTCGAATATGTTACTTACACAGCCACTGCTCCAGCCTGTACATCAATAATAAAAATCTAAAATAAAATAAAAGTCAGCATCATATTAAAGTCCAAACCTTCATAGTTTTGTTTTAGTCCTCTCACATAAAAAGTCTCCAGAACTTTAGCTTCTTCCACAGCAGTCAGCGAGGAAGAATTGCGCAGTGATTTCTCTCTGATTTCATTTTCTCTCAGCTAAAACAAAGAACTCGATAGTAGCTTGTAACAAAACTAATACCTGCAATATATATTTATATATATATATATATATATATATATATTATATAGATAGATATATATATATATATATATATACTATATATATATAATATAATATATATATATATATATATATATATAGTATATATATATATATATATAATAAAGGTTTAACGTCCGTTTCGTCATCCAAGGACGATGTCAGGGACGTCCCCAACAGCACACATTACTACAGATCAATTCACCCAAACCAATCTGCAAAAGAAAAGTGCTGAGGAGAAGTAAGGTCCTAAACGAAAGCCGGTCCGGTGATAAAAAATGGTTGGGTAGATCGATTATGTCTGTGGTGGGAAAAGGTAAGTCTTAAACTTACTAGAGAAAGTTGAAAGAGAAGAACATGAGCCCAGATAAGCAGGTTAACAGTTACAGATTGTGGGTGCTGCATAAGAAAATGAACGTCTGCCCAATGACGAATTTCAGATAAGAAGGCTTGCCAAATCGCAGAGTTTTGAAAGTTACTAGTGCTATTTTATATTTTATGCTTTGATTAACATTGAACCAGTGAAGACTGCGAAGTAGAGAAAGAGAGCGAGATTGAAGTCTAGAGGATTTGCGAACGACACGTGCAAGAGAATTTTGGACGTGCTGCACACGATTTAGAGACGAAGTAGGTAATCTATATAATAATGAATTACAGTAATCAAGCTCTGAATGAACTATAGGAGTTTCAAGGATAGAAGTTAAATTTCTAGTAAGAGATGGACATTTTTGCTTAATCTGACGAATCTGAAAGAAAGACCCACGTCAAACGGAAGAGATATGGGATTTAAAGTCAGGGTTTTCATTTGAACGTCAATTGAACGAAGGTAAGCTCCATCGTGACGGGTAGTACTTTGTGGGCGACCACCTTGGAAGACCGTGTTTTGACATCTGTGAAAGAAAAATAAATTCCCGAGGGTGTTCGAAGGTTATTCTTAAATCCGCGCCGGCTGCAATTTATTGCGCCAACAAAAGGCAACAACTACTAATAACCATGGAGCAGAAAGGAGGAAATATCGAAAACTACAAAAACAGCAAACATAAGAAAGCAAACTAAGTAAACACACGCGGTATGTCTTGTGTAACTATACGAACAAAAACTATATATATATATACATATATATATATACATATATATATATATACATATATACATATATATATATACATATATATATATATATATATACATATATACATATATATATATATACATATATATATATACATATATATATATATACATATATATATATATATGTATATATATGTACACTGTGAGTCATAAAATAACATGTGCGCAGTATTTCATCCACAACTTTGACATTTGTGAACCGATTTTGAAAATTGTTTTAGAATAATAAAGTAGAAGAAAAGTATCAATCTTAAATCTAGTTTTTGTGACAATTCCGGTATATTTTAAACAATAACAGACGATTTTACAAACATAGTCTGTCTTTGTTTAAATTTTAAAATGGTGTTTACTAAAGCAGTAAGAGTTCGCAAAAACTTGTACCTCTTAAAGGGTTGTGGCTCACATTGGTTGATTGCCGAATTTAAAAAAAAAAACTGGATTCTGGGAGGGCCAGATTGCTTATTAAAGAAATTACACCGAAAAGAAGAAAATAAATAACGTGGACGAGTTGAAGCAACGCCTGGTGGACGTTTGGCAAGACATGAAGCAATCTGTCATTGATAAAGCAATAGATGAGTGGCGCAAGCGTCTCCGAGCTTGTATTCCAGCTAAAGGAGGGCACTTTGAGCACAATTAAGCTTTGACAGTTGACAGTAGCAGTATAATACTGCTTGTTTCGTTTTTTGTTAAGCCACGGATTTGTAAACATTCTGTAGCGATTGATTTACTTAAACTGAATATTTCAGTCGCGCATATTTTCAAGCACTGCTTCAACGCAAAATTAATAATTAACAGAGTCACTTAACGTTATTTTATAGCAAATGTGTTCCTGATTATACCTATGCAAAAATTTAAAAAATCGGTTTACTAATACCAAAGTTATGGGCGAAAGACTGCGCACATGTTTTTCTTTGACTCACAGTATATATATATATATATATATATATATATATATATATATATATATCTGTGCTGCATGTTGGTAATATATATATATATATATATATATATATATATATATATATATATATATATTTTACCAACATGCAGCACAGACTTAGAAAAACTCCTTAATGTTGCAATATAAAAGTTTATTTTCTGCAGAAACTTAACAAGTTCTCTGGGGTACATATCACAGAAATTAACTCATTCTTCTCGAGAATATTTACAAACACCCTCATGTTAATAAGTTCACTAATACTGTCTAAGAATACTACTCGTGGCTAACATGCATCAATTAATCATTTACAAATTCAATTTTTAGATTTTTTATTATTTGAGCTGTATGTAATAAGATGGTCCAAATTAGCTCTCAAAGCTCTCTTGTACAGCATACGACTGAGTCTCCTGAAAATAATACAGATAATAAACATATATATGGCCTACATTACTATTAGGCAATTATTCGATTTTACTATAATAGAAAAAATACTAAATAAAGACTAAAAATACTGAATAAATACTTGAATTTATTGTTCGTATTCATCAAACATCATCATCATCTTCTTCCGTTAAATCCCAGTTTAACCAGGGTCGGGAAAAATACACTAGAGCAAATCAAATAATTTAAAAATAGTTCTGACTTTTAATACAATAATCTGGCTAAGAAAATTTATAAAATATTGAATATTTTCGTGAACTTTTTAAATGAAATTGACAATTTCAAAGAAAAGTGCTTTTATATGCTGTATTTTCCAATGATTTATATACTATACATTTCAACTTCTTGTATTTTAGCTTTGTATTTTTAGCCTTTTCATTTAAATTAATGTATGCCGTCAGATTTCACTTAGGTCGTCAAATCATAGCAATAGTTAGGCCTACCTGTGCAGTTGGTGAGCTCTCGCCGATGATTTCGTTAGGTTGTGAGTTAAGTTTTGCCTGGAGATCATCATATTTTTGTTGAAGTTTTCCAAATTCACTATTCAGAGTACTCATCTGCTGCATCAAGGAACTGTTTTCCGCTGTCATCAGAATCTTCTCATTTGCCTCTTTCTTCAACTGTGATAACACAACAAGCAAGAAATTAAATAAGGAATTACATGGCACTTTTATATAGACGTACTCTACGTCAGCATCATCATCCTCCCTTGAATCCCAGTTTACCCAGGGTCGGGATACAAATTGACTGTCTCAAATCCTCTCTGTCCTACACCACACCACCAGCCAATCCCCTATTTGAGACTTTCCATTCGATTAAATTTTTGTAGCAATTTCTGGAGCCTAGGCGCTCACCAACCGAATGCCCTTTCTGACGTTGGTATGATCTTAGTGCTTTAGTCGCCTTCTACGACACTTGCAGTCACCGGTTGATCAATTCTTCAAACAACCCGGACACAACACGGGCGGAAACATATAAAGAAATATATAGACCTACTGTACGTCAGCATAAATAAAACTATGTAATTTTGCGTTGAAAATGACAAACAGTTAGACAGGCTAGCCTGATTCTAGAAACCGAATGTTGTATATTGCGTTTTATAATATCTATAGCGCAGTGAGTATTGTAATTATACTATACAATTTCTATAATACGTACTATTTTGCTTTTGCTTTTATGAAAACAAATGCCTACAAGATTTTCAATTCAATGATACAAGATTTTCGAGAATTATCGCGTGGGCGCATAACGATTAGTTGAGATCTTGTGACTCAACCTCAGCTTCTGAGTTTAACACTTTTGAGTCCAATACTTTTGAGTCCAACACTTTTGCGTCAAACACTTTCGAGTCAAACACTTTTGAGTCCAACACTTTTGAGTCCAACACTTTTGAGTCCAACACTTTTGAGTCAAACACTACTGAGTCCAACACTTTTGAGTCAAACACTACTGAGTCCAACACTTTTGAGTCAAACACTACTGAGTCCAACACTTTTGAGTCAAACACTACTGAGTCAAACACTTTTGAGTCAAACACTACTGAGTCAAACACTTTTGAGTCAAACACTACTGAGTCCAACACTTTTGAGTCAAACACTACTGAGTCCAACACTTTTGAGTCAAACACTACTGAGTCCAACACTTTTGAGTCAAACACTACTGAGTCCAACACTTTTGAGTCAAACACTACTGAGTCCAACACTTTTGAGTCAAACACTACTGAGTCCAACACTTTTGAGTCAAACACTACTGAGTCCAACACTTTTGAGTCAAACACTACTGAGTCCAACACTTTTGAGTCAAACACTACTGAGTCCAACACTTTTGAGTCAAACACTACTGAGTCCAACACTTTTGAGTCAAACACTACTGAGTCCAACACTTTTGAGTCAAACACTACTGAGTCCAACACTTTTGAGTCAAACACTACTGAGTCCAACACTTTTGAGTCAAACACTACTGAGTCCAACACTTTTGAGTCAAACACTACTGAGTCCAACACTTTTGAGTCAAACACTACTGAGTCCAACACTTTTGAGTCAAACACTACTGAGTCCAACACTTTTGAGTCAAACACTACTGAGTCCAACACTTTTGAGTCAAACACTACTGAGTCCAACACTTTTGAGTCAAACACTACTGAGTCCAACACTTTTGAGTCAAACACTACTGAGTCCAACACTTTTGAGTCAAACACTACTGAGTCCAACACTTTTGAGTCAAACACTACTGAGTCCAACACTTTTGAGTCAAACACTACTGAGTCCAACACTTTTGAGTCAAACACTACTGAGTCCAACACTTTTGAGTCAAACACTACTGAGTCCAACACTTTTGAGTCAAACACTACTGAGTCCAACACTTTTGAGTCAAACACTACTGAGTCCAACACTTTTGAGTCAAACACTACTGAGTCCAACACTTTTGAGTCAAACACTACTGAGTCCAACACTTTTGAGTCAAACACTACTGAGTCCAACACTTTTGAGTCAAACACTACTGAGTCAAACACTTTTGAGTCAAACACTACTGAGTCCAACACTTTTGAGTCAAACACTACTGAGTCCAACACTTTTGAGTCAAACACTACTGAGTCCAACACTTTTGAGTCAAACACTACTGAGTCAACACTTTTGAGTCAAACACTACTGAGTCCAACACTTTTGAGTCAAACACTACTGAGTCCAACACTTTTGAGTCAAACACTACTGAGTCCAACACTTTTGAGTCAAACACTACTGAGTCCAACACTTTTGAGTCAAACACTACTGAGTCCAACACTTTTGAGTCAAACACTACTGAGTCCAACACTTTTGAGTCAAACACTACTGAGTCCAACACTTTTGAGTCAAACACTACTGAGTCCAACACTTTTGAGTCAAACACTACTGAGTCCAACACTTTTGAGTCAAACACTACTGAGTCCAACACTTTTGAGTCAAACACTACTGAGTCCAACACTTTTGAGTCAAACACTACTGAGTCCAACACTTTTGAGTCAAACACTACTGAGTCCAACACTTTTGAGTCAAACACTACTGAGTCCAACACTTTTGAGTCAAACACTACTGAGTCCAACACTTTTGAGTCAAACACTACTGAGTCCAACACTTTTGAGTCAAACACTACTGAGTCCAACACTTTTGAGTCAAACACTACTGAGTCCAACACTTTTGAGTCAAACACTACTGAGTCCAACACTTTTGAGTCAAACACTACTGAGTCCAACACTTTTGAGTCAAACACTACTGAGTCCAACACTTTTGAGTTTGAGTCAAACACTACTGAGTCAAACACTCTAAAACTTCTAAGAGCAACGATACAGTTAAATAAAAGTAATTTTAAAATTTCAGAGTTGAACGAAAAAACGAGAAATTTAATAAAAATTATTAGTTAAAGTAAACCTCTTCTTCAAGCTTTCTTTTGGATTCTTTAAGTTCAAATCTGAAAAAGATACAAATAGATAAAAATGAAAAGACTAAAAATACAAAACTTAAATACCGTAAATTAAAATGTATAATATAGGAAAATACACCATATAAAATGCATTTTTCTTTGAAACTTCCACTCGGAAACTTTTATAAACTGTACGATAAACCACCCACATCGTTTATCATTCTATCCACAAGAATCTAAAGGTGATGACAAGATAAATATATTTGAATTTGAATATATTTTCTCTCCAGTGCACTGGCAAGTGGCAGGTTCAAGGTACATATTCATACTCAAAGTCTGTTTTCTCGCTTCATAAGAGCACTCCTTAGATCAACAAGTTAATCCCTTCACAAAGTCCATGCCTTATTCAAACCTTATGTAGACTATATCTATATATTTTATCTCCACGAAAATCAAAATGACAATATACATTATGCAAAATACGACGTGAAAATTGGACAAACAAAAGGCTCTAAGGCTCTAAGGCTCTGGCATATGCCTATATCTAAGGCTACAATTAATTATATTACGATAAGAACAGTTCAAAGTGAGCCTTTGTAAATGTTCACATACATAGCTGGAGCCAGTGGCGATATCGGGTAGGATATTCGACCGCTGATCAGTATGTGCGGGGTTCAAATCCTGGGCTCGTCCGTCACTGACAACACTTTCGAGTGAGAAAACTGACGTTAATATTAGCTTTTTATTTCACAAAATATCTATATATGTAAAATAAAATTATAATAGAGATGTTTATAGCTCCATATACGTGTATGTTGCTCAGTAGTGCAATAAAATGTTTTCATATTACAGACCTTATAAGGCTTATGTAAATAATGAATGATACATAATTTCCTTACTGTAATTTCCCCACTTCGCCTTCTAGCTTCACAATTTTCCAATGCAAACGGTTAGATATTTCCTAAAAAAACAGACTACTAGTTACTGCTTATTTGTTATTTCTCCTAAATATTTATATATACATTTTTAAACTTCTTACATTTAGTGCTTTTAATTAAACAAATCTTTAACAAGCAAACATCTAGATAGCTGCTATTATAGGTTATTATTATATGAGATATTATTATATAAGATATTATTATATAAGATATTATTATATAAGATATTATTATATAAGATATTATTATATAAGATATTATTCTATGAGATATTATTATATAAGATATTATTATATAAGATATTATTATATAAGATATTATTCTATGAGATACTATTATATAAGATATTATTATATAAGATATTATTATATAAGATATTATTCTATGAGATATTATTATATAAGATATTATTATATAATATTTTATTATACAAGATTTTATTATATAAGATTTTATTATATAAGATTTTATTATATAAGATTTTATTATATAAGATTTTATTATATAAGATTTTATTATATAAGATTTTATTATATAAGATTTTTATATAAGATTTTATTATATAAGATTTTATTATATAAGATTTTATTATATAAGATTTTATTATATAAGATTTTATTATATAAGATTTTATTATATAAGATTTTATTATATAAGATTTTATTATATAAGATTTTATTATATAAGATTTTATTATATAAGATTTTATTATATAAGATTTTTATATAAGATTTTATTATATAAGATTTTATTATATAAGATTTTATTATATAAGATTTTATTATATAAGATTTTATTATATAAGATTTTATTATATAAGATTATATAAGATTATATAAGATTTTATTATATAAGATTTTATTATATAAGATTTTATTATATAAGATTTTATTATATAAGATTTTATTATATAAGATTTTATTATATAAGATTTTATTATATAAGATTTTATTATATAAGATTTTATTATATAAGATTTTAGTATATAAGACATCAATAGTTAGCATCCTTACGTCAGATGTTCATCGAACAAATTACTAATGAGCTCATACTTAAAGACCAACTCGTTAATGGACCATTAATTAATTAATAGTCCATTAATTAGCTAACACTAGCAAATACTGCTGTTTGTCTCAAGTTTCCATAAAAGACCTATTGCAAACATTTCCCGAGATTTTCTGTTCATCATCAATTGCAAAGATTTATTTATATAGGAGCAGGAATCTCTGTTTAATACGAAAAAATCAGAAACTACAATAGAAGTCTGCATGCATTTCATAATAGGCGCCCAAAGCAGTGCCTGAGAGACTATATTTTGATTATTCTCCTTAACGAACAGACGCGCATTATTTTTGGAACAGCCAATCCAAAGTCTCTGAACACAAGACCGACATGGTGTGCTCATATATGAGTGAGGAAGAGGTTGTGTAGACATATATGCGAGGCAGTGTATTATCCTGTATTATATTGTAATACATTATATTGTATAGTATTATATTGTAATATATATATATAGACCTATATACATATATATATATATATATATATATATATATATATATATATATATATATATATGTATATAGGTCTAATAATAAAATATAATATATATATATATATATATATATATATATATATATATATATTATATTTTATTATATAGTATTAGTATTATATTGTATTATATTTTGATATTAGCCTTGGACATATACCACCTGACAAGGTGAACAATTAGAAACAGCTATTAATAATAAAAATAATAATAAAAGTTTAACGTCCGTTTCCTCATCCAGGGATGATGTCAGGGACGTCCCCAACAGCACACATCACTACAGATCAATTCACCCAGACCAATCTGCAAAAGAAATGTGCTGATGAGAAGTAAGGTCCTAAACGAAAGCCAGTCCGGTGATCAAAAATGGTCAGGATAGATTGATTATATCTACGGTGGGAAAAGGTAAGTCTTAAGCTTGCTAGAGAATATTGAAAGAGAAGAACAAGAGCGAAGATTAGCAGATAAAGAGTTCCAGATTGTGGGTGCTGCGTAAGAAAAAGAAAGTTTGCCCAATGTTGTGAGAATATTTGGAACAGAGAGAAGATTGGCATCGGTGGATCGAAGTGAACGTGAGGGACGATAGGGAAGAAGAATTTCAGATAAGTAAGAAAGCTTGCCAAATCGCAGAGTTTTGAAAGTTAATAGAGATATTTTATATTTTATGCGTTGATTAACGGGGAGCCAGTGAAGTCTGCGAAGTAAAGAAAGAGAGCGAAATTGAAGTCGAGAGGACTTGCAAACAACACGTGCAAGAGAATTTTGGACGTGCTGCAAACGATTGAGAGAAGGAGTAGGCAATCCATGTAATAATGAATTACAGTAGTCGAGCTTTGAATGAACTATAGAATTAGCAAGGATAGTGGCTGAATTTCTAGTAAGGATGGACGTATTTGCCTAATCTGACGAATCTGAAAGAAATAAGCGCGACAAACAGAAGAGATATGGGATTTAAAGTCAAGGTTTTCATCAAATATGACTCAAAGGTTTTTGGCGGATCGAGAAGGTGAAAGAGCAGGATTCTGAAAATTAACTGAATTATTAGTAATTTTACTTCTTTGCAAAGGAGTGCCAATTAAAATGTATTCAGTTTTGGAGGGAATAACAGCAAGACGGTCAGCACAAAACCAGGAATAAACCTGGATGAGAGATGAGCCAGTTTCTGATCGGAATCATGATTAGAAAAGGAAATATATAGTTGTGTGTCGTCTGCATAGAAATGAAAATTTATGGAGGACTGAGCAAGCACGTAGCTAAAAGGAGTGATATATAAAGAGAAGAGCAATGGACCTAACACTGAACCTTGAGGAACACTGCGTAGGAGGGGTAGTTCAGAAGAGCGATTTTGACCAATAACAACAGATTGTGTGCGACATGAGAGATATGATGTGAGAAGGGAAAAAGCAGAATCAGAAATGCCAAAACAAGATTTAAGCCTATTTATTAGAATGCCATGGTCAATTGTATCGAAGGCAGCAGAGAGATCTAGAAGAACCCAGGCAGAAACCTGTTTACTACTCGTGGCCAAGCTAAGATGTATACGAAGAAGAGCGGTTTCAGTAGAATGGAGTTTTCTATAGGCAGATTGATAATGAGAGAGACAAGGGAATGAATCAAGATGAGTGCATAAACGGGTATAAATTACCTTTTCAAGAATTTTAGAGATGAAGTTAAGATTGGAAATAGGACGGTAACTGGAAAGATCATCTTTTGGTAGAGAAGGCTTTTTTAGCAAAGGAGATACAACTGCTTGTTTGAAGGAGGTTGGGAAGATATCTTCTGAGAGTGAGAGGTTGATTAAGTATGTAATAGGAACAACTAAAACATCAATACAGGATTTCAGTAATCGTGTAGCAATAACATCAAGGCAGCAAGATGAGTCGGTTGAGCGAAGAATAAAATTGCGTATTTCTTTCGGTTTAGCTGGTTCAAAACTAGAAAGTAGTGGTGGTTCAGGCATATTTACAGAAATGGTGTTGTCCAAGTCAATAGAGTTGGAGGGTATAGAGCTACAGAGTTTATGTAATATATGCAATGGTATTACATAATATCTGTTGTGTACTGCTAGATAATAATATGTTTACTAAGTACTATGCAGCATCATAGTACCGTGTAGTACTACTGGCAACTACGCCTATGTTGCATTATTTTATAGTACTAACAGTACTATAGTATAATAGTGTTTAATAGCACTAATTTAGATTATATAGTACTGTGAATACTAAGAAATGAACATTTAGTGTTGTTCTAGTAAAAGGACGACTACAGTTGTAAGCGCAATGACTCCTTACAGTAGCCTAAAAGTTAAGTTTAACTTCAGTTTCATTTTAAGAGGGGCTGATATCAGAGACGGTACTACTGAGATTCGTACCATTGCCTCCCGCTTGTCAACCAAGCTTGTTACCTACCATTTCAACATGCAATATATACTACCCGTACATTTAGATAATATATATACCTATAAGTAGCAAAGCCTACTGCTTCCTTTACAGCCTACAGCTAACCAAGTAGTGTAAGGACAAAGAAAGATTAAGCAAAACCAACGTAAAACAATTCATCAAACATGTACATAGTACATATACAAACATGTACAGTGATATGTAACACGAAAACTGCATCATACAATTCATAACAAACTCATTTCAATAGGGTTAAAATGAATGTAACAAACACAAGTTTTACAATCATCCGTACACACTGATCTTCAGAATTACGATGGTTTACCATCTTTACACCTGATACTAAAATATACATGTAGAAGCTGCGAAATGAGTACATAAGATAGTTATTTTGAGAGAACTATCAAATAAATAAACTTCGAGGCGCGGTTTAGAGCACTTAGTTCAGCATGCACATCAATGAATGAAGTTAAGCAACGTCAGGTCACGTTAGTACTTAGATGGTTTATTATCTTTTAAGACATATTGCTGGCAGCATTGAGTGGAAAGGAACTTCAGGTTATTAGAAGGTTATTATTAAATCCACACTAACCGCAATCGATGCGCTATAGAAAAGGCAACGATTAGGCCTATTAATAAATTTATGATAAACATGGATAGAATGAAGGACATAATGAAAACCACAAAAACAAAAACTAAGCAAGAAAACTCTGTAATATGCATATGGGGTATATAATGCAAATACGAGACTAAAAAAAAAAAAAAAAAACACTAGGGGCTTGCTATGCAGTCAGACCCTAATTATATGCATTTAATTAATACTGAAGCATTACCTTTTAGTAATTGATATGAATTTTAAATAAAACCATTAAAAAGTACGAACCTTTTGCATATCGCGCTTCTTAAGAAGTTCATTTAAGCCTACAAATGGCGTCAGACCACACTTCGTATCTCGGGTGTTCGATAATCTCGACGTCGAAGATTGCATTACCACCTTTCTAATTTCGTTTCTCTGTCTATCACTGCCTGTCATTATAACATCAGCGTCTTGAATATCGTCGTCGCTACCGCTTAGCTCAAAGTTCAGCAAATTGTCCGGAGTACCTTCAGGTGTTTGACGAAAATTTCTGTCATAAGTTTCCTGCAAGTCCTCATCCTCCATAAGATGAAGAACACCTGAAGACGAGGTGAACTCGTCTTCACGTGGTCTCCGATGAGATGCTGACGTTTGTAAGTCTTTACTGTTCAAGACTTTAGATTCAGTTTTGAATTTGAGATTTTTGATTTTTGAAATGTTGGATTTTTTCCTATTTCGTACTTTAATACCTGGCAAATCGATCCCACCGGAATGTTTGTTCACATCAACAGAAGCAACTGCGGCAGCTACGGCCGCTGATCCAATGTACGGTGACTCAGGCGAGGTAAAGTCATCATCAGGAGACGAACTATTTAACTCAACTGGAAGGGTTCCGCCCTCACAGAGGTCCGAACGGATAAGTTCCATCCTGGAAAGCTTCTTCTCCTCGTAACTTTGCACAGCTGGTAACAGAAGTGCCTCGAGTTGAAGAGATACGGGAATGATTAATTTCTGATGAGAATATGTACTGAATATCTTGCTACGCTGCCAAAGAATTGGTCTCAGAGTTTCTATCTCTAAACAGCGTAGTTCCTCTAACTCTTCCAAAAGTTTTCTCTCCTGCCATCTCTCTACCTCTTCACTGTCCCAGCTATACACTAGTTCTTTGTTTGGCTTATATTTTCTAAGCATTTTGACTAAAATTCATACATTGCATTTAATTTCAATCCAAATAATGCGTCAGTTTAACTATTCATAGTGCGATCCCAAAAATAGATTGGTTTATATACTGTATTAGTTAAAAATTAAATAAGAACTATTTTTTGGGCAGCTGAGCAGCTTCGGTTGCGCTAGGATCAATATAGATTTATATAAATATAAAAATTTGACAGAAAACTATCAAAAGAGAATTACGGATTCAGTAATTTTTTCGACTATTGTAACATAAATTATGCCAAAAATACAAGAAGTCTCCAATCAAGTTTAGTGAGGATATTTACTTTATTCTTTAAATAAAATATATACGCAATTCTGTATGAAGTGCATAGGAGCCCTTGAAAACATTGCATTAAGTGGCTGTTATCTATAGTTGTCAAATGTTATCTAGTATTCCCTACTAAAATAAAACAAAAAACATTTAGATTCGCGCAGCTGTTTGGGAAAATGCAAACATTGCATTTAATGTGCACCTACAACGTTTTTAAAATTATTGTTTTTTGTCATGATTTGAATAAATTGCAAATGTTTCATTTCAATGCGTAGGCCTATGCCTACTTAAAACGTTTTTAAATTTACGAATTTTGACGTTAAATTTTGAAGCATTTTTACATTTGTAAACTTTTATATTTTATATATGTTTTGTAAACATCATATTTTGAATGTTAGACTGCAATAAGGCCTCCGATATGATGTATTTTAATATTTAAAACTGTTGATTTTTCAGTATTCAAGCAGTCTGGTGAGTATCGATCAGGACTACCTTATGTTTGTTGGACTAAGAATGAGATAGGCCTAATGATAATTAGGCTGATCGAAAAGGCTATATATCGTCAAATTCTAAAAAGCAAAACAATTCATTAATATGAAATGCTCAAAAATTCATCAGAAATGTGTACTGCCTACGCTCCTCATATGCGTACAGTGTATGTGAGGGTATGTTTGCGTGCTCGTATGTGTGCATGTGTGTTTAAATTTTGTGTGCGTGTAAGTTGAACCCAACCCAGAAAAAAACTATGCCACTGGTAATGGCCAGCCTGGACCTTATGCTGATAATGCACACGTATTAAATATATGCCTCTTATAGTTAAATGCGTTAATCTAAATGCCTATGATCGTAAATTGCATGCAATTAGGCATCTAATACGCATACATAGGCCTATGTACATGCATATTCAAATTGCAAAAGTCTAGTAACTACAATAGTATACAAGTAGTTAAAAGTACTGACCAATGCAGCTTACTCTTAACTTTATTATTGTTATGGTGTATATTTTATATTAAACTATATTTCTGAATACGATAACGGTATTAAAATAGCAAATATTGCATCCTAAACGTTTGTATCTGCAGACGTAGCTTTCTAGCAGACTATATATGTTGTACTGTTTGGTCTAACGAAGTCCGATAAATGTGTTATAACATGATTTACTTTAACCAATCCTGTTTTAGTAGAAATTTCTTGAAAGCTTGATTGGTTTGGGTAATGGTATTAGGACCATAATGTCTAGAACGCGTGGACATTAGTTCATAGACGAATTCCTACATAATCCTCGATCATTGGTCAGGACAAAATACTTGAGTAAAAACCCAGCCATGTTTTCAGCCATGGGGAAACCCGTGAGTTTCTGATGAACACGAAAGATATTGGACGAGATGCATTGACATGGCAAAATCCGTTAGATAATATAATTCATATATTAGTTTAAATTATATGCAATATGACATACCGCAGAAAACGTTGAAACATTCATAGAAAAAATGCAAATGGGAAGTTCAATAATCACATATAGTCCACGATGAAAGATTGCGAATTAATCTACTCATAAAACAAAATTGATATGTAGGGCCTAAGCGTGAGAATATGAACTACAAGCAAGCCTGTATACATGATAAAATGATTAGGGGGCCTACATAAGATGATATAGTTCACTTTTAATATGGCACGTTTAAACTTTAGACAATTAGTCAATTTATCGTCCATTATTAATTTATTATATCTATACTTACCGGTTGTGAGAATATAAGAACGTTTAAAATTTTATTGACTGATACAAAAATTAAAAAAAGTAATAATTGCTGTCCTTCCTTTTTATTCTCATTTTTATGTTTGCCTACATTGCTATAAGTGTGTAAGAGCTTTAGGTAACGTCATGACGTTTAAAATGGCTGTTCTCGAGGTGCTGGAATCAAATTCCGATAGAGATGGTAAAGGTTAAAATCACAGGATATTTAGAGGACTGGTAAAATGGATAATTGATTAAACTGCATACTGATTAAGCACGTGGTATAGAAACTAGTGCTATATCATCATGGATGATATCACTGCACTATAATGCGTGCTTAATTTATTTAAATCTCTATAGTAAATTTTGCTTCTAGAAATAAATAATTCGTAATAATAGCGTTAAACAATTTCTCATCTGCCAATGCAGATGAGAAATTGCTTAACGCTATCATCAGTAACAAACAGCATGTCCTGTACCGGCTTCTTCCGCCGCTTAAAGATAATGTTAACTTTAACCTCAGGGAGAGTGCTCACCCTTTCTCTTTACCATCTAAGCGCACATCTTTGATTGATAAGAACTTTATAATTAGAACTCTATATAAAGACTCCTATTAAGTTTTTTTAAACAATGTCTGCTTATGTTTATTACTTTCTATATTGCCATTTGTGTGTGTGTACGTTTTCTGCGGTATGTCAGATTTCATGTAATAAACGTATATAATATATATAAAACTTTTACTTAAGCCCTTGGCGTACTGCCTGAAATATGACAAAATCTCTCATTTTGAGTTAGGCTTACCTCACTCCTAAAATGAATACACCTATACGTCTATCAAACTAATAGCATGCACACTATATGCAACGATGCCCTCTGATTAGATCTTTCTTCATTTAACATAATGAGTTTTAGTCGTAATGCAGCTTATAGTAAATTATATAGGCCTATTTATTTATGGGCTCAGTCAGAGTACGAATGTCTGAGGTTTCACTTTTTCTTCTCTATTTTAGGAGATTTTACTGTTTGGCGATCTCTGATAGGCCTATCTGTCGATCGTCGAGCCTATGAGAGTTAAGTCCGCTCAGATCGGTCAGTAACGCTATCTGCCGCTCAACACACTGACCTCTATTTCTAATTCTTATTTCTAACATCAATATATCACGTGCTGCGTATTCTATTATCTCTCTTCAGTGCACTGCTAAGTGGCAGGTTCAAGGTACATATTCATACTCAAATTCTGTTTTCTCGCTCCACAAGAGCACTCCTCAGATCAACAAGTTAATCCTTCACAAAGTCTATGCCTTATCCATACCTTGTGTAGCCTATAGCTTGGGAAAAGTGTGGCTTCTGAGGTGATTTCCCGTTACCTTCCTCAGTTAGATGGAGTAATTACAATTTAATCCTGGGGAAAAAATTTCATGGTGAGATGGGTCCCCTTTTGCCATCCTCAGCTCCTGCCTATTCGCCTCGTACGTACACGCAGCAAATTGTTTGCGGTTGCCCTATTCTGCAGTGGTCCAACCACACCCGAGCACAATACGGCTCCGTATTATAATACTAATAATCTAATAATAAGCTATATTAATCTTTTTTTTCTACTCACATAAATAATCACTTATCCTCAAGTTCCAGCAATATTTTTGCTTTGTATAGTCTACGCACTAAAGTACTATCCAACGAACTCATTCAGAGAGTATTTCAGGCATCTATATTAAATAGGCTTCTCTACGCATACCAATTCTGGTGGGGTTTTACCACTGCGGAAGATAGAAAGAGGCTTGAAGCTTTTTTGAAACGAGCAAAAAAGGCAAATTTCTGCAACTTGGACTCCAGTTTTGAAGATTTGTGTGCTTCAGCTGATTATAAACTTTTTAATAATGTACATAGTGATAGCGCCCATCTACTTACCCCGCTTTTGCCTCCACTTGCCTATCACCCATATCTAACTAGAAGAAACGTTGCCGGTAGAAATTTCACACTTCCTACTAAACGAAATAGTTTAAGTGACAAGAACTTTATTACCCGTATTATACTTGAAGATGCTAGAAATTATTAACTTTTACCTTACAATGCCTACCCGTTTATTTTTAAACTGCTGAAATTGTTTTCTACTACTGTTTAATAATGCTTAGATAGCTATATGTGACTATAGAACTCTTAAAGTAGTATAAGTTTGCCTTGGTCAATATTTTTTAATGTTATCTTATTATTTTCAATCTTGTATTTTTGATTTTCTGCCTGAATCTGATGCATGGCTATGTTATCTGTCATATTGTTACAGTCTGCGATTTGTCAGATTGATTATGGAAATAAAAGGAATAGTTTATTAGTTTATTATTATATTTCTCTTTCATCATCAATCTGACAAACCGAAGATTGTAACAATACGGCAGAGAACATAAACAATGTAAAGATTAGGGGCATAAAGATAACAGATAAAATCAAAATATGAAGTCGAAAAATTAAAAGATAGAACATTTGAGTGATCAAGGAAAAATTAACCTATTTTAAGAGCGCTAAAGTCATATGGCTAGTATCATTAAAGAGTAGCTGAAAACAAATTAAACAATTAAAAAGTTAGTTTAGGAGAGCAATGAAAATGAAGTTTAAAGTTAATAATCGCATAATAAAGTATAATTGTCACTTAAATTGGAATAAAATATTTGGAATAACAGTAAACACGCATTATAGTGAATAATCAACTATGTTGATATCTATCACTTTTTAATACCACATGTTTAAACCGATAGGCAATTTTGTCCATTTTCCGTGTAACCAGTCCAGTGAATGTCCGAAATTTTACTCTCAGATCAGCGCGGCCGGGATTCGAACCCACGAGGGTTCTATTCACCTCAGGATCTGTCATTTAAAACTTCATGACGTTACCCCTACGCTATTGAGATATTCTAAAATATATGATGTAGGCTGCAAATTTTACAACAATCACAAGCTTCACAATCTAGACCTATATCTAGGCCTATAGACTCGCTCGAGCTACACCGTGAAAGAGACAGTTCAATCAATCATATATCCATAACAGCATCGAACATTGCAATAATGCAATACTTTTTAGTCCATAAACCATTTGGTTCGACAAATAAGCACAATGCCGTTTCAATTTAACAGTGTGATTTCGTAATATGGAAACTTCTCCTCGTGTTGTGTCCGGGTTGTTTTAAGAATTGACCAACCGGTGGCTGCTCGAGTCGCAGAAGGCGACTAAAGTACTAAGATCACAACAACGGCAAAAAAAATAATTAAACACAAATTAAGTATATCTAAGAAGTTAAAAAAATTAACAATTAATGAGATAAAAAAGGAGGATAAATCTATGCTTTACTCATAATATTATATGATTTACCATTCGTGATTGTCAAGAGATTAATAAAGGTAATGAAAACCTTACGATCAAGAGATTAGTAAAGATTGGAACCTCAAGGAGGATTGGCATCTGCCTAGGTCAGATTTTGTGTTGTTGCTCTAGTGCTCTATGTAACAGTTAGAGCCTTAATTAAGTGATTATACTGCTACACTCATATGTGGAAATGAAGAGGAAAGCGGAAGACAGAGAAGAGTGGAGGCGTTATATACCATGGACCTGCCAGTAGGCAGTGCACTATGAGAGAGACCAATACACTCTAATTATAATCTTCATGTGACGAAAGTTTCTCTCTTAACTTCAGATTACATTTAAGCATGTCTACGTTTAGAACAATTTTCGGCAGTATCTTTCATGATTGATGGTATCTTAACCATTACAACTAGTGAAGTTACACCAATGCCTTCGTTATTAACTTTAATAAATACTTTTTAGTTATCGATGCTAGGGGTCGAATACAGACTCAATCTATAACTGTTAGCTTAGCATCCCAGGCAAGAAGATTAGCTTGCCGATCATTAGAAAGACATATGATCAACTCCGCACTCTTGTATCAATCAATCAATAAAAATTTAACTTCCGGTTCCTCGCCATAAGGCAATGCCAGAGACGTCGTCAATCTTTGTATCAAGGTCGGTGATAGTTACTAGAATGTAGTTATGACTTTGAGATCATAGATAGGTTTATGGGTATTATTAAAAACATATTTATTTTACTGTACCTCTTTTCTTCTTTCTACTCTCTACTCATCTTCAAAGCAATTTATTCTGTCTCTGTATAGTCTAAACGGACAGGTCCAAGGCTATAATTATTTATTTCTATATTTATTTATTTTAGTTTTTAGTTTTTACTGCTGTGACAAACGCTAAGCATACCCCGTTGAACGAAATTAATTTACCAAATTTTATTTTTCAATTGAGAATATAAACTTGCACTTAATTTTGTACAATTTTCTTCTCTCTCCCTCATTTTCTCTTTTAAATATATATATCTTTCTGACATTTATTCATTCCTTTATGGTTTTTCGCCATATACAGGCTCATATATAAATTCATAATATGTATTTATTTCTACTCTCATTCTCGTTGAATAACATTCCATAGAAGGGACGAAGGACAAACTAATTGAAACAAATGATATAAAACAAGTAATACGAAATAGCAATTTAGCAGATAGGTTTATAGAAGAAGATTCATCCGATATGATTTCACGTTATCACGATTTATATTTGCTTTATATTTTATATTATATATATATATATTATATTTTATATTATATTAGTAGTCAAAAATTTAAAGCCAAAAATTGTAGTCTCTTTAAACAATTCTCCTATATTTAGAAAATTGCAGTAACCACACCAGAAGCAACAGACTAATTTACTATTGAGTAGAATGAATTTGGTTGAATCGGAGGCAATCCTGGAGAGGGTTAAGGGTTGATAAAACTCCGTTGGGGGATGGGTCTCAGAGGAACAGAAGGAAATGGATGCTCACATGTAGTGGGGGCGAGATCGGAGGATATCACATTTTATAATTGGTATGTGCCCGATATTTAATCAACTTTGATATGCATATACTGGTTAATTATTTAAATTGTATCTTTACTAGTGTAATCTTCTGCAACTAAAAATTGTGTTTAAGAAAAGATATAGTGATGCGGCATCTGCCCTCTGACTTTATATGTGTATACGATGTACTTATTGGGATTTATTTATTTAATATATTTTGTAGCTTACTGATGGCAAGCTTATTTCAAGCAAATAATGTGATAATAATGTGGCAATAGTCAGATATTTAAATCTAAACTATTAATCTTCAACTTTGGCAATGCCAGAATATAGGTCTGCATCAATTTAATCTGGAAATTACTAAATTAATGTTAAAAATGTATTAACAAGCAACTATAAAAGAGCAGTAATATATGATCATGTGAAGCTATATATCTGTATTTTTCATATTGTTAAAAATAAATAGTATGAGATTAGGTGATCATATAAACTTGTGAACAACTAAAACTACTAAATGTTTTTTAAGGTAACATACTGTACATAAAAGAGTCAGCAAATAGTAAAGTATATCGATCCGAAATTTATTCCTGAATACTTTATGGTAAGCTATTGCATCAACAAAGTTGATTTTAAAAAATCAAGTATAAAATATAAAGTTCTAAATTATAAATTAAATTAGTAATAATTTCAATCCTTAATTATTCTTCCATTTCATCCAGAAATTTGAATGCATCTTGAATTCTTCTTTCTACAAAAAAATATTAAAATTATGTAATAAAGTCCAGTCTATAACTCCAACTATATAAATATAAATGAGACGACTAGAAGCTATCGGTCCATCAATACATCAATCAATCAAATCAATCAATCAAGCAGTCAATCAATCAACTTACTAATCAATCAATCAAACCACTAACCAACCAATCAATCAATCTACCTACTAATCAATCTACTAATCAACCAACCAATAATTCAAGCAGACGAGTAATTTATCGATTAATCCATTAATTCATCGACAGACCTATTTATTTATGTATATATAGTCCGGTTCTTGTAAATTTATCTCAGTAGCGCTAACTGGTTGATAGCCTAGTTGATAGCCTAGTTGATAGCACGCCTGTCTGAGAAGCAAGACGTCTCTGGTTCAGAACTGCCTCTAATATAAAACTTGTCGTACAGAAACTAAATTTACGCTAGTCTTTTTAAATGAGCAATTGAGAATTATCGTAGCATATCAATCATAGGCAGGCCGTATATCATTGCCGTAATTTAGTGTAATAGAACTGAATAAAATTTGAAATTTGAGCGATACATTGATATTGAAGTGGTCAATTAGTTCCTCGTTTCTGCAGAAATAACTCAAATGCACAATCAGCTTAAAGCTGGTAAAGCTAATGTTAACTTCAGTTTAATCACTCGAAAGCGATGTCAGTGACGGGCGAGCCCAGGATTTGAATCCCGCACATACTGATCCGCGGTGGAATATCTTACCGACATCGCCACTGACACCACTCAGTTGAATTCTTTCTTTAAACACATGCAGTGGTGGATTTAGCGATTAATAATCTGTTTTCAGAATTTAACACATGGAATTACTCCACGAGTTTCTTAGGTCACAACACATCTCAGATCTTTGTTACTAATCTGGTTTAATTAGTCTTTACGCATTTTACGATGCCAGTAGAGCAAAACTACTACAGCGTGCTAATTAACAAAGAGACAAATTTGAAAACAAAGACCATCTATCTAACGGTTCTATTAATAATAATAATAATAATAATAATAATAACACACATTATAGTGAAATGATCAACTACGTTGATATCTATCACTTTCAATATCACATGTTAAATCCGATAGGCAATTTTGTCCATTTTCCGTGTAACCAGTCCAGTGAATGTCCGAAATTTTACTCTCAGATCAGCGCGGATGGGATTCGAACCCACGAGGGTTCAATTGACCTCAGGATCTGTCATTTAAAACTTCATGACGTTATCTACACCTCTAACCATTGCGCTATTGAGACATTCAAATATAACACTACAGACGTATAACCTCTACAAGTTTAAAATATGTCGAGATTTGAGTGCAGCTTAATTATCGACTTATATTAACAGTAAAAGATTAAACGTATAATTAACATTTCAACAAACCTTCCTGGTAGTTGTTTAGATAGCTAACATATCGAGGCTGACTTGCCGTCAAGCCTCCAGCAGTCGCGTATTGGCCTTCCACAAAACCTTCATTCTGCTGCCAACTCTCAGTGGGTGTCCGCGATACACCCTGAGGATTATACATGGGGGTGTCCGGACGAGTGGGGTGCCTTCCAGCCGGAGTTTGGTTGACGGAAACCACCTCATGGTGGACATACTGCGATGTTGTAGGCTTGCTATTGGCTGCAGGGTGTGTCGTCGATAGAGGCAGATGATTTGAGGAGACACCAGTGATTGTCTTGTCGTCCGGTATTGCACTCACGCTGCACTGATTTCTCAAGTCTCTAGGCGACAGGTATTGCCCTTCAGAGGAGGGTCTAGAAGGAACGTCTGCAGAAGTTTTGGATTCAAATCGTCGGATTAAAGTCTGAACGGATCGTAAATTGTTAATACTGGCTTCAATGGGCAGCTCGTTTCTGTTTCCACTTACCTCAGCCCTACTCGCCTGTAGGCTGCCTTCTCTTTCTCTATCTACCTGCGTCTTACCTAATCTCATATCTCTCTCCAAATCATATCGCTCTGACGTCATGTTCTGTCCGGTGACGTGAGCGTGATTGGCAGAACGATAACCACGCCTACTACGATCCTGACTGCGTGTGACGTCATCTGCAGGAAGTAGAGCAGTCTGAGAGCCATAGATGACGTAAGCGTTGCCACTGGATTCACTTGATGACGTGGACACATATCTGTCTATGGTAGAGACCTACAGTAACAGTAACAGACAAGAACATCAGTGCTGCAATGACTGATTTGTTTAATTTTGTTATATTAACTAGTAAGTAGAAAGCGTTTCACAGAATTGACACGTCGGATTAATTAATTATTAAAAGTTGAAGACAAAATTGAAGTTGAAGGCAAACAGATTGAATGAAATTTAAATTTGAAATAGCAAATTCAACGATATTAAGTGATGTTCACGAGTTTATCGTGCTGCGTTATTTGGAGAGAGAGAGAGAGAGAGAGAGATAGAGAGAGAGAGCTAGAGAGAGATTTCAGCATCAACACCAAATCACTGACAAATGCAAACAGAAATAAACACTTAAATGAAATAAAGTTAAAAAAATTCCCAGGATTTGGACTTAAGTTTCTTTTACAGAGAATTGGAATCGATTAAAATTCATTATTGATTATCATTACCTTTTTGTTAAGTATCGTTTATTTGTTCATCACAGCACAGATTAAACAAACAATAGGAAAGTTCATATAGTTAAATAAACAAATAACAATACAGAAGAGGCTACCATAAAAAAGCCATAGGTCTGTTCGGTAATAACATAATTAGTAGGCATAGCAGAGTCTACTTGAGTCTGAAATACAAAATATTTCGGTTACACTATCAATTAAAATAAAACCGTTGGTAGCCATACAATTGAATATTTTCAAATTAAGAAATGGCCTATACAGGCAAGTGTGAAAACTTCGATTACATTAGAATAGCCTTTTTGTTAACTAAGATATTTTACCGCAGACAAGTTTCCTTGGAGAACGATTTTATTTTTCTTTCTTTCTGAACTTAACTGAACTAGCATCTTTCTGAACTTAAATTTCATAAATAATGTCTGAAAATTATTAGAGAATGAATGACAAGCCTGAGTTTAAACATCCTTAATAAATAAATAACAAGGATTGTTTATTTTCTAAAGGCTTTTTAACGTTTACGGCTTTTAGTTAGACGTCAATTCGAATTAAATAGTAGGCCTATTTCTTAAATATCATAAATCCCTTGAATCTAATAAAATTAGTTAGACCTATAGTTTTATTTACTTAACTACTTAAGTAATAATAATAAATTATTCATCTCTACCTGTTCATGAGGATTAGTTAAGGAATTTATCCCCTGAACTCTCCGAGATCTTACTAAATCTTCTCGGCTGTCTGCAACAAAATTTATGAAATACAAAAAGACATTCATAGGCAATAGAGTGAATTATTGTTAATCAATCATTAATTGATAAATAAAATGTAATCTATGCCGATCATAACTGCGAAAATTCTTATGCCAATTTCAATGACAATAATTATTACATGAGTTATTTTTCATTTTTTATCAATATAATGCCATACTGTTTATGCAAATCTACGAAATTAAAAAATTGCTAAAACGTTTACGATAGCAAACACTGTAAATAAAATTTGTGCAGATGAACTTTGGTTACTTTTTCCTAAGTACTCCATTAACCCCACCTTCCATGATTTCTATATTTGAACCACTATAGTAGCTTTAACTAATGAAGATTGTAATCAAATATATTGCACAAATACCCTAAGATTATAGATAATTTTTCATTTCTGCCTCTTTCTCTGCCTGAAGTAGGCCAAATCCGATGCGTGATAATTGAAGTTCATAGACATCGTTTTAAATGTGATCATAACTAATTATTTTTCAATGCTTAAACATAATTATTTAACAGTAAGATGATTATCCAATATAGAAGCTTTCATTGACCGGTGCAGATCACCCAGAAATCGATACCGTGTGTGTTCAATGCAACTCATGCGTAAAGTCTTAAAATTCACGAAGTTATCTAACTGAGGCTAACTCTCTACACACTGTGCTATTTGGGCGTTCAAATATTTGGTGCTCGGAACATGCCTTTCAGTTTCAATACTATGCCAAAGAGCAGCCTGTAGGCCTATGGATATTTAAGCTAGTAGTGTTAACATCCTGTAGGCGTATTTAAGTAGTGTTACTTTATTTCTTTGGTTCAGTAAAGTCACGACCATTTTCCTCGCATAAATCAAGAAAGGTTTAAACTAAATCTCCTCAAGTATATTCCATCGGACACGCTGTAGAGAAACAATTATACAGCGAGTAGTAAAGAGGAAACATTTTGACTCGTGAGATTTCAACGTATTTTAACTAATCGAGAAAAGATCAGCGAAACGTGACAAGGAATAAAGAAACACTCTGTGTTCAAACTGCCGTTGTCGAAATTGTTAGCATTAGGATGATTGGCCACCATGTGAATGTTTATTTAATACAAACATAAGTGAAAACTTTACTGTAACTAGTCCGTTAGTTTCTGCAGAAGCATGAAAGTAAACTTTGCGTCGTCCAATTTTTATCAATATGGAGCAAATAATGTCGTGCACGTGAGTTATGGAAGGGAAGATTGCTGCAAAATTTGTGAGTTAAACGTTTGTAAACAAATAACATTCCTGAGATTCACATAGGCGCCTAGCTTCTAAAATAACAGAAAACAAAATTGTATTTATGAAATTTAAACTTGAGTTCATATTTAAATATTTAAAGTTATAATTATTAGAAATTTTATCTTTAAGGTTCATATAATGCTAATGATCTTGATGAATTTGTGAAACAGTATAACACTACTCTTTCATCTCTATTTGATAAGCATGCACCTCTAACTACCAAGAAGCTTAAGAAATATAACCCTTGGTATACTTCTGGTCTGAGAAAGCTAAACTTGCATGCTGTAGAGCTGAAAGAAAGTGGCGTCATACCCATTCAGATTTTTGGAAAACTGTTTCTAATTTGCAACACAAGATTTATCGTACTGCTATTGCTAATGCTAAGAAAGAGTACTACTCCTCTTTGGTCAGTAAGGCTGTGAATGTCAAGAGTTTATGGAAAACCGTTAATGATCTTTTACATAGATCTATTTCTCCTTCTCTTCCTTCTACTCCTGTGGAGTCACTGCCTGAACAGTTTTCCAATTACTTTACAGATAAGATAAGCAATCTTAGAGAATCTATCACTCCAGCTCCTAACTTTAATCCTCATACTCCAGTAGAGAATCATTCCAAAGATGAGCTTTCTAATTTCATTCCATTTACAATTGATGAGATTACTACATTAGTTTTAGACTCTCCAGCCAAACATTGTGACTTGGACCCTATCCCAACCTTTCTTTTAAAGAAGTGTATTCACATACTTGCTCCAATATTAACATTGATTGTTAACCTCTCTCTACTGGTAAATTTCCTCGCGCTTTTAAGCGTGCAGTTATTACTCCATTGCTTTAAAAGCCCACACTGGATAAGAAATCATTGTCGAATTACAGGCCTATATCTAATCTGTCATACATATCTAAGCTCACTGAAAGAATTGTTCTTCAGAGGCTCTCTACTCATCTCTCTTACAATGATATATTTAATAAGCATCAAGCTGCTTATACTAAGCATCGTTCAACTGAAACGGTGCTTCTATCTGTGTGCAATTCTATTGTTAATGCCATGTGCACACAACGCTTAACTGGATTATGTATGCTTGATCTTTCGGCCGCTTTTGATACCATTGATCACAATATTCTTCTGGAACGTCTTTCTTCCTGGTTTGGTGTTCGTGGAATTGTTCTTGATTGGCTTTCCTCCTATCTGACGGATCGTTCTTTTAGTGTGAAAGTGATGGAGTACATCTCTTCGCCTTCACACTTAAAGTATGGTGTGCCTCAAGGCTCCGTTCTTGGTCCTATCCTCTTTAACCTCTATACAACACCCTTAAGCACTCTAATCTCTTCTCATTCTCTTGATCATAAACTGCTGACACTCAAATGTACACTTGTTTCACCCCTAACTCCTATTCTAATGCTGAAACCCTCCTGCAAAAAAGTTTTCAGTCTATATCCTCTTGGATGTCTGCTAATTTCTTGGCACTTAATCCATCTAAGACTGAATTCTTGTTGGTCGGGACACCTCAACAGCTTCTGAAGCTGAATGGGAAAACTCTTTCGTTATCTTCGTGTATTAAAATATCACCTGTTTCTTCTGTGAGAAATCTCGGTGTTATCCTTGATAAACACCTAACCTTCCACGAACACATAACTAAAACTTCACAAGCATGTTTCTTCCATATCCGTGATCTTCGTCGAATACGTCCATATTTGTCACGTGAGACAGCTGCTACAATTGGTGATGCTCTTGTGCAATCGAAGTTGGACTACTGCAATTCCCTGTTTTTAATTCTCCCTGGCTGTGAGATTGATCGGTTGCAGTTTGTTCAGAATTCTCTTGCGCGAGCAATTTTTTGTAGTTCCAAGTACTCACATGTTACGCCTATTTTGAAGTCTTTGCACTGGATAAAAATTAAAGAGCGTATCATCTACAAAACAGCTTCGTTAACCTATAAGTTCATCACCATCCCTGGACAAACTTGTATGTCTCACTTGATTAAAGTGATGCAGCCTGCTATTGCTCGGTCTTCTAAGTTAATTACTCTTGTGAGACCTAGCTTACCTTCACGCTCTAAGCTATCTAATCGTCCTCTCCAGCATGCTGCACCTCAGATCTGGAATTCTCTTCCAGCCAATCTTCGGAAATCTTCATTTGAATCGCATCAGCCTTTGCTTTCCTATGAGCAGTTCCATAAGCAGTTGAAGACCTATCTTTTCCATCTCTCTTTTCCATCCAGTGTCCATGAGCAGCGACCTGCGCCTAAACCACCTTTTCTTTAACTCCATTTACTTTGGACTGAATTTCTGGATTTTGGAATTTGCACCGTTTTTGGACCTTCTTTTTTGCTCGCCGGCTTGATTTTTGTCTCAATAGTGCTCGATGTTGTCATTGATGATTGTAGCACTCTAATTGTTGTTATTATATATTAATAATATATAATATATGTTCATATATTTAAAGTTCATATTTACCAGTTGTAGAGTTATACGAGGCAGGTCTTTGAATGGCAAAGTTACCAGCTCTGGCAAGAGTTCTTTCGTACCAAGGAACTGAAACATAAAAGCAGAAAACAAACCCGTTATCATTGCGATTGCCATATATTTATCTGATCTACAAATATACGAGAAAAACTATCATTAATTAGACGAGACTCGCCATTGGTCCGAATGAATATTTCGCATCCAATACCTCCGAAGGTATGAAACGAATTCATTAATGAATCAATCAATTAGCGACGCATTAACAAGTTGACCTTTCTTTTAATGAGAAATGCGTAATTAAATTTTGAGTTATTTAGATTATAATTAGGCCCATAAGTTCTCTATTTAAATAGTAAGGCGGTATATAACATCAATTGCACGGAGGCAAATGTATCAATTGCATATGTTATATATATATATATATATATATATATATATATATATATATATATATATATAACGTGTTATTTAAATGTTAGCAAATATATGCAAATATAATATTCGGAAGCGAAAACATGTAAATGAAATCAGATAATAGCAATTCTTATGATTATTCATAAAAATCCGGCGTGTAACAACATGGACAGCGAAATTCTGATTTAAACTATTCACGGGGATTTTTGATGCCATATCACTGTATTGCTTAACCATTGGTTGTAAAGAAAAAATGCTTTATTAGGGTAAGCGAAAAGACAAAATTACAGTAAACAAGACACCGTATTGTAACTGCATAGGCCTATATCGTAACTAATTGAAGTAAATATTTACATATATCGCAAATAACGTAAACATCTGAGCTATTCTAAAGGCATGCCGAACCTCATCTGATTATAGGCCTATATGTGTGTCCAAGATAACACGTTCTAGTGCTATCAACTGTATAGGCGCTGAGCGTTAGAGATTTTTAAACGTAAACCTCCTTTCTTTAATTCTCCCCCTTTGGACTAGTGTTCTGTTTTTTGCGTTTGGCACCGTTTCTGGATCCTTTTACGCCCGTCAGCTTGGATGCTATTGAATAACGTTCAATATTGTCGTTGACGACAGTAGCATTCTAATTGTTGTTGTTTTTGTTCTTTAATACGCTTTCTGGCTAGAGCCAGGACGAAGTCGGTAAGATACTCGACCGCGGATCAGATGGTGCGGGGTTCAAATCCTGGGCTCACCCGTCACTGACATCGCTTTCGAGTGAGGGAACTGACGTTAATCTTAGCTTTTTCTACAACCGATACGTCTCCCAATTAATATTTATTATCCCAGTAATGCTTTTCCTATATTTGCATATACTAAACAAGCTTGTATGGATGTGAGACATGGACCTTAAGGAAGAGAGATATTAGGAAACTGGAGGCGTTGGAAATATGGATTTGGAGAAGAATGGAGAGGATTAGCTGGACTCAAAAGGTTACAATTGAGGAAGTTCTGGAGAGAGTTGGCACAGATAGACAGTTGATAAATGTATTAAGAAATAGGAAGAAGAGATGGATAGAACACATTCCAAGGGGGAAGGTCTATTAAAAGAGGTCATAGAAGATAGAATGGAAGGAAACAGAGACAGGGACAGGCCGAGATTAGGTATTTTAGATGATTTAAAGACCCACTCATATGTGGAAATGAAGAGGAAGGAGGAAGAAAGAGAAGAGTGGAGGCGTTATATACCATGAACCTGCCAGTAGGCAGTGCACTAAGAGAGAGAAACAAGCTACGAGCCAGTCTCTCTTAACGTCAATAACAAAATACCTGAGAATAATATCACAGTGTTAAAATAGCTTAGACTATTTTAGGGCTTCTTAAATAAGTCCGATGCAACAAATAGAGCAGCAGTTCATACCCGGATGTTGAAATTGTAGAATATGTTGAATAGACGTGTTTAAAACTAAAGTCTCAAAAAATGGCGTATCATTTAAGAATGTAGATTATCACTGAGATTCCATCAATAGGAATAGTTCACAAGACATATTGCACCACAGGCCATGTCAAAAAGTATCGAATGATAAACCATGAAACAAACATATCACCTATAAAACTACATACACAACATCCGAAACCAAGCATCATATCAACATCTGCATAATATTCGTATAATATTACAATAGCAAGTTGATGCATAACTTCAATATGTGCCAAGAACTAAACATCTGCTTTTCCAGTAGAGTTAAGCTGTAATTAACTTATAGGCTTATATATCCGGCTTCAGTTGCATAAAAACTTTTAGACGATAGCTCGAGTGTGTCAAGCAGTCATGTAACCCCGTACTTCTAAACCTTAACTCTAATAGATTGAAACTTAATTCATTTGAGAAACGTTAATAATGATGTACTAACGTTTATTAGATTTGAGATTGCTTTGTGTATTTGCAGGTTTTATGACATCACGCTGATCTTTCAGATCGTCCGGTTCTTCCAATCCTGCCGGAATCTTATCGATGGTCGCCACTCCAAGGGGAGAAATGGCGGCCAGGGAAAGGTTGGTCCTCCACAGCTGACTGCCAGTCCGGGTGAAGTGTTTGAGATCTCCAAGGTTGTTGTTGGGCCCTTCTTTGGATGTTTTATCTGGATCACACTCCAGTGATACCTTTCCAGTACATTCAACGCTATTCCCGGGCTTCTTTCCATTGGATTTTCTGCGAAACAATAAAAATAAAGCTTGAGTGCAATTCAGCCATAAATATCATAGTATTGGACTTCAAAAGATAAGTTTCAAAAACAGACTACAAAAGAGAGGTGCTTAACAGCAGACTTAGTTGTGTATTCAATGTCCCTGACATCATCCTTTGTGAAGAAATAGACGTTAAACTTTTATTATTATTATTATTACTACTATTGGCATTAGTATTTACCTGCAGTTACAGTAACAAACAAAGGTCGATAAAATAGTTTATATCTTAATTTTTTATTATATGAACAGTTGAACACCCTTCGCGGGTGTCTTTAGTAAAACAGTCTGGGGCACACTTAATAAAAGTGTGCTTTTCTAATTGAAGTTGTATTATAAATTACATAGTTTTATTGTTAAATAACTAAATAATACATTTAATATTGACAATCGTTGCGCAAAAAGCATATATCGTCAGTATTCGTGTACATATACTTTATATGCGCATATATTATAAGCTAAACATAGTAAATAGACAGACTGACTACTGGAACACGCCTACACTTTAGTGCAGCAAGTTTACATTAGGATTGCAAATGCAGCCAACAATAAATCCCTAGGTACATAAAAGAAGCGTAATTATTATTTATTCGTATCAAAATAGCAATGAGGAAGAAATGCCTTCCCTTCTAAATAGAGAAATCTTCAACAGAGCATGCTATAGATTACTATACTATATTACAATAAAATAGTCTTCACACTACTAGCTATGGACAGGAAGGTCTCAAAAGCTATATAGTCAGCGATTTTCTTATGCTCATCGACAATCAGTTGAAAACGTAGAGAGGCCGAAAGGATAAGGATGCGAAACCCGCCCCATAGCGGCGGGACATGTGGATGGAAGAGCAGGTGTATAGCAGTGCCTGGCCCAATAGTCTCCTGAACCTATGATGATCTAAGTCTCACAACCCATACCAACAATACGTGGTCGCAGTCCACATGTATGTGTAGATAATGAAAACAAGCCTTTTATTTTTATTTTAGTTGAAAAAGCAAGACTATTAAAAAAGAACACAGTATATCGATTGGATAGCTGAGTGGATTGAGTGTTAGCTTGAAAGCATGAGATTATATGTTCGAATCTCAGTCGAACCTTTTCTGAAGATATCCCTTGCAATACTTTCTAGACGTTTGACTAAGATGTATGTTTTAGTATATTTTCATATTTGAAGGAAGACAATAACCGTTAAATAGACATATAGCCTCAACCCGTCAATGACTTGAATTGTAACTTTTTTCAGAAATCACCCACTTTGCTTTCACATTACCACGTCTATAACGTGGGTGTACATAAGCGTCAGCTACTACAGTACTGCAAAGCTATTATTATAAGAATCTTAACAATTGAATAAAATCTCATGACAATTTTGAATGAAATCGTTTAGACGGAGCGAATAAGTGAATAAGTGCAGCTAGCATCATACTCATCAAATCGAGCAAGATAAGTGCCGTCTTATATTTGTACGTGATGCTTACGCCGTCGATACGACCTCATAAAACGCGACCAAGGTTCAGATTTTGAATCGGTATAGGATAAAAAGGAGCAGACATTCGTTTGGCGACCGAAGTACACACCTCACGTAGAATATCTGCTACAGTTCTGTCAGGTGTGGGCGGCAGAACGAATGTATGCGGATTTGATAGAGGCTGCATGTGCTGCCTTCTAAATCGTAACAATAGACAACGGTAAACCGCTTCCTATGCTGACGAGAGGCCTATGATTTATTGTGACGGCTACGCATCTGTGAGAGATTATTAATAAATTAGACTCGTTTGAAAGCGCAATAAACTTAAGGTAATGTTTAATGTAAATCTTATGATTGTATTTTGGCATATGGCATATGTCAGATTTCTCTGACTTAAATAAGATAGAATCATGGTGCGCTTTTACGCCAATCGTAAGTGAACCTAAAACAGTTCATTTAGATCATGAATCTCAAAGGGAAGTTTTTTTATTTTAAGAATTTGAATTACTTTATCTCTCTCTCTCTCTCGCTCTCCAGTGTACTGCCAAGTGGTAAGTCCAAGGTACATATTCATACGCAGAGTCTGCTTTCACGCTCCATAGAGAGCACTCCATAGAGCATCAACAGGTTAATCTCTTCACAAAAAGCTATGAAGTATTCACATCTTAATGTAGCCTAGAGATTGGGAATAGTATTGCTTCTGAGGTGGTATCATATTCATCAGTTCTAGCGTAGTCGCCTCGTACGAAATGTGCAGTTTACGCGTGGGTTTTTTTCAGGTCATATTCATGAGTTTGTGTAATTATTTGATATTAGAATTCTATTATTCAAACTACAAGTAAGCAGCACTTAACTTAAACAAAGTAAACAAAGAGATATTTGCACTATAAAGTTGCGCTAACATAGTTTAATTAAAATTACGAGTACAAATCCCGGATATAATGTCGTATTTATGACACGCATGTCAAACAAATCAATAGCGGTGTGACTAGCAAATCGGCTATACAGCGCTATAGGCCTACAGTGTTCCGTTATATTTCAGGCTTTTGATAAATACATGTAGCTATATAGTATCTCAACGATATAGTTTTTCCTTGAATAAAATTTAATAATGCTAAGTATACCTTGTGTAATTTAATAATACCTAAGTATACCGCAACGGCTACAATTGGTGACTACCCTGATGGGAATTGAATTAATAACCTCTTGTTTATTGGATAAGAATATTTCTAATTCAGTCATCAATTCAGTGCAGGAAGTAAAAGCGATCAACCTAATAAGCTGAATTTATATTAAAAATTTTCCCTATCAAAATGCGCAAAGACTCGATTGTTAAAGTAGGCCCACATAAAATTCTTGCCTCAGACGATTGGTGTTGAATTGCTTATAGGGTTTGCATTTATCTCACTATCAATAGTTAGTGTTAATATTTACAATGATCGATTCTTTTCTAACAGTACGTCTTCGACGACTCAATCAATTTAAATTTACCGACAAAAATGGCAAGCACTGACCTATGTAGGGCTTAATTTAAAAAACAAGTGTATTCCTCCAGCGTAAACACCAAATCTTTAAAATTTTCATGGAAATTATTTTTGAAGAAACCTGCAAATTACGCAAGACATGGTATCGAAAGTTAATAGACCAACGAGCCTTTAAAAAACTCACTAGTTCCAAACTGATGCTGTGTCTTCGACCAAGTGATAGTAGAATTAATGTAACGAGCAAGTCTAAGACCAATTCTAATCTACTTTGGACTGATTATCTGCATATTGGAATTTGCACCGTTTTTGGACCTTATTTTTGCTCGCCAGCTTGATTTTGTCTTAATAGTGCTCGATGTTGTCATTGATGACTGTAGCACTCTAATTGTTGTTATTTTTTTAATCCTTATATACATATATATATATATACATAACCTAATGGCACGCTGGGTCAGGAAGCACAGATGCTTGTTTGAGACCCATTTCCTCCTTCCTCTCCACACATGTATATATATATATATATACATGAATACGCGAATTTAATATATTTAATATATTTTTAATTTATTTTATATATTTTATATATATTTAATATATTTTTAATAATTTAATATATATATTAAATGCAAGCTGAACAGATTTTCAATATTGTGAGCTCACAATTACTCCAATATCTATCCAATGTTCATGAAATGAGACAAACACGTAAGCCTCCTTTCTTCTAGTACCCTGCATTGGACTATATTTCATGATTTTGGTTCGCACCGTCTTTGGATCCCACAGTCTGCTATCGGTTGAATTTGGTTCCACAGTGCTCAGTATTGTCATGTACAACAGTAGCACTCTAATGTTGCTAATGTTTTCCGCCACTACTCATGATAATTCACAATTCGTGCACACGATAAGCCGCTACAACATCTTGCTTTACACAATGCTCGCTTTTATTCATACACATGCCCCATTTTAATAGGACCGTTCACAAGATGTATACTTGTATATAATATATATATATATATATATATATATACTGTATATATATATAGATACATAGATAGTGAGTGAGTGAGTGAGTGAGTGAGTGAGTGAGAAAGAGAGAGAGAGTGAGAAAGAGAGAGAGAGTGAGAGAGAGAGATATAGAGGGGGGATAAGAAGAGGGCGAGAGAAGAAAGAGATACAGTAAAATAGTTTAATATGCAGTCACAACCAAGTTTGATCATAGAGCAAACAAACGTGAGTTCGGTCTCTGTAGAGACATGAATACAAGCACTATAGACTGCATATCATATCACACAGCCGTGATAGCTAATCCGCAACAAACATCCGATTTACCCGAGTAAGCATAAAATGTAATGTCTCGCATATAGGTTTCATAAAATTTTATCTACATCAAATTTTACCTACTCAACCAAATTGTGAATATTAAATGCCGCTTTGCCTTTAGTATAACTGATTCAGTAGCGTACGCGTCATTCTAGTGCAAGAGATCGAGAGTTTCAGGCCTGCCATCTTCAGAAACCGGGAACTTTCAACAACAAAAACAACAGCACTTAGAGTGCTACAGTCATCAATGACAAAATCGAGAACTGTTGAGACAAAATTATGCCGCCGAGCAAAACAAGGACCAAAAACGGTGCAAATTACAAAATCCAAAAAATCAGTCCAACGATAAAGGGAATTACAGAAAAGGAGGTTTAGGCGCTGGTCGCAACTCATGGAGACTGGCTTGAAAAGATACAGTCTATGATTGTTAAGTATGTAAATTAGATTAATTAGTAAATTATTTTAAGTAAACTGGATCTTATAATAAACAAAGCAGAGAGAATATTTAACTTTGTCTTTAAGGTTTTGCTGACAAAAGGCAATTAATAGTTTGTTTTAATAGTTACAATGGCAAATTTGTAAAAGAAAAATAATGAAAATTTATCATGCACTTGTAATTGGGTAAAATGGAACTTTTATAGTAGTAAATAGATTAACATACATGTGTAGTATATATTTTTTTATTTTATATATACACATATATATTTTATATACACACATACATGTATATATATATATATATATATATATATATATATATATATATATATATATATATATATATATATATATATATACTTCGCCATGGAGCCAGTGGCGAAGTCGGTAAGATATTCGACCGTGGATCAGTAGGTGCGGGGTTCAAATCCTGGGCTCGCCCGTCACTGACATTGCTTTCGAGTGAGGAAACTGACGTTAACCTTAGCTTTTAGCTTTAGCTTTTATATATATATATATATATATATATATATATATACATATATAACATGCATACTCACCAACACACTATACCTTAAGAATAAATATTATTTATTGTAGCCTAGGAATATAAACGCAATTTAATAGCACGGTTCACGATTGACTACTTGATTGATTGAATGATCAATATCTTCAATAATTGACTGAATGACAAAATCATAGATTGATTGATAGCATATACAGTAGAGACCTACCTAGAACACAGACAAACCATTAGAAGCACGACGATGAAGATGAGGGCAGCTATACCCAGACTGCAGCCTACTATAACTCCTACTTTAGTGTTAGCGTCCATTTCTTTGTTTCACTCTAATCTAAATCATTCTCGTTGTACCAACATACTTTATCCAGAGCAGGGTAAACGCTGTCCATTCCACTGAAACCATAGAAATACATATACCAATCAATGAATTGAAACTATAGATATACAATACATGTACAGTATATATATATATATATATATATATATATATATATATATAGGCCTATGCATTATGCATGTATTATACATGATATATAAATAAGTATATGTTATACGTGTTTATATATATATATATATATATATACACGTACACTATATACTTACTTATTTATATATACAGTACATTTATGTACTGCATATATATATATATATATATATATATATATATATATATATTATATATATATATACATATATACAGTGTATGTATATATATATACTGTATATATATGCATATATATAGGGCCTATGTACATATATGTATATACTATTATATATATATATATATATATATACATATACATATACATATACATATATATACATATAAACCAAACAAGTACAACTTCCATTTAACAATTGAATACTTCAATCACTAAAACAGTCAATCAAACAAACCATAATTAAATTAATAAATCATTCAACTGAAAAAAGTAGAAAGTGCACATTATTAACTGCGCTTAGAAGTTTTAATAACAGTGAATAAATTTTAGCGAATTAATACAGCACATAAAAAATGGAGAAATATTTCCGTAAATTTGAAAGCAGAGACTGTAGAGCGATCAATTGGTTTAATGGATATATATACAAACTTTACGTACACCGCTCGTACAATTTGCAAAAAGTACACCTCGTATGAGTAAATGAAATGGATGAAAAACCGCATAACAGCATATCTCAGTCATTACATTTTACTGATTGCACCACAGTGTTGTTAATATCAGCCTATTAACATCGGTTCGCAGGTAGACAACCAAAATCTGCTCTTTGTCCCGATTTAATGGCTATATCTTAAATCACACATATATCATCTAATTACAGTGTATAAGCAGCAGGCCACATTCGATTTACAGCCGCACCGCCCCTGATAACGTTCAAGCGGTTAGAAAACTGACGTTAAATTAGGCTTGAGAACTGTGACCGAGTCAATCTGTAAGTACAGCCCGTCCGAATCTGAATTCCAGTACAAGTACACCGTTATCCAGTCATAGACCGTTATCCAGTCATAGACCGTTATCCAGTCATAGACCGTTATCCAGTCATAGACCGTTATCCAGGCATACAATGTTATCCAGTCATAAAATGTTATACAGTCAATGTTACCCAGTCATACAGCTATCCAGTCATACAGCGTTAACCAGCCATACACTGTTCTCCAGTCATACACTATTATCCAGTCATACAATGTTATCCAGTCATACACTAGTATCCAGTCATACACTGATATCAAGTCATACAATGTTATCCAGTCATACACTTTTATCAAGTCATACAATGTTATCCAGTCATACAATGTTCTCCAGTCATACAATGTTATCCAGTCATACAATTCTATCATCCTGTCCACCATATACTCTCTATTTTGACGTCTCGTTTTGGATAAATTTTAAGGAAGGAATATTAGTATCATTAAGCTTTCTATTGTATAGTATAAAATCTACGTTTAGAATGCAATAATCAATTGAATGCTTAGTTGATTGATTCCTGACTTACCTTGCGCAAAGGCCGATAACACCCCATACCAGGATAAACAAAAGAATTACTATGCTCACACTGCAACCGATTATAAGTTTGAATTTAATGATTGGGTCCATTTTAATTCTGTTTTCTCATTCAGAAATTTAGTGGAAAAGTTAATAAAATAAAGACAATCCATTCTTCCTATGACTATCGTTGAGTTACTTACTGAAATAAGTATACAACTGTCTCAATATGGTAACGAATAAAATACACTCAGTGCGCTCTACAGAAATGAGATAGTCTAATGTTTTGTTGAAATTAAACGAATTACAAATAAATAATCGATGTGCATCTTATATTCTGCCTTTATATATTGTTTTGTAAAACGGCAGGTTCGATCTACTTTTTTATATCAAAAGTGTATTTGCGCTTACTTAATTAATCGTTTACTTAATTAATCGTTTACTTAATTAATCGTTTACTTAATTAATCCTTTACTTAATTAATCCTTTACTTAATTAATCCTTTACTTAATTAATCCTTTACTTAGTTAATTAACTAATTGAACTGAGTCGGTAGGAAGTTCCTTAAGATGTCGGCTGTTGATTAGTAAGACTATGTCGCTAAATTAGGCTTTGTTAAGCATGCCTAGGCCTAATTATTCAACTATGACAATTATCGACTATTAATAGAGAAGCCAGTGTATAAAAATTAACATTACTATACAACAGTTAGAAATTTAGCAATTTTTAATTTAGAATTCGCATTGCAAACAACGAATTTTCAGGCGACGATATGTCAACGATTTCCTGTTGAAAGCGTTCAAGTGAAAATATAGATAGGCCTATAGCTATAGCTTCAATATTCTTAACAATTTTCTTAATTTACATAGGCCTATAGGTCAATATATATTCCATAATAAAATAGTTATAATCTATACTATGATTTTGTTTAGCCAATAAAAATGTAATTATAATATTTATAATATTTTTAATGATAACGTATTAGTTTTACGACTAACACGGTACTCGCAGTTCGTTAAGTCAGTGTTACTGCGTACAAATAAACACGAAATATGAATTACAAATATTGCATTACCGTTGTATCAGAAAACTTTATTTCACAAATAGTTTTACTACTGAACGATACGGTTCAGTTGCTTTTCACTGATGTCAGCCTTTTGAAACAAAAACGATTGCGAAATAAAATTTGAGTTAACTCTTTAGCTTCTGAAAGTGTAATTAGTTTCATATAGGCCTACCCAAGGGTTTCGACGATACGGTGTTTAGCGACATAGATATAAACTTTAAAGTATTCTGCAAATAACAATTTTGTAATTTCTGCAGCAAAAAAAGTTACAGAATGTTTTATTTGGCTGCTGAGTCAGTAAACTGTGATGTGATAGTGAATATTGGTGGAGTATTTGTAAGGTATAGGCTATTTACCTTAGATCTACCACTTCGTAGTGCAATATATATATATATATATATATATATATATATATATATATATATATAGGCCAATATACATGGATATACAGATATATATATATATATATGTATATATATATATATATATATAAAATTTACAGCACGATTATTATAGGTATACATATGTCCAGATGCGATTTACAAGAATTTACTCGAGGTTCCGAATACTTTAAACTTTAAAGAAAAATATCAAAATCAAGTCAATTGATCCATAATAAAAATAGCAGATGATCTAAAAGTAAGCGCTAATATAAAAATTACATTTTAAAGTAAATTGTTAGCCCATTCAACAATGTGGCCTATTACACAACCTATTATACATATACTCTATATATACAAGTAATTGTGTATAACTGTTGTGCTAACGGCCTCAAAGAATCACGAAAATATGTTTGTCTTTAGTAAATCACACTCCATCAACGCTAATTTGAAGACGTTAGGATAAACTATGAGAGAATAAAATTCCTTCAGTCTGTTGGTTTGCTCTCCCCTCACCCCAGTGAATCTCGATTTTCCTGATTTCTAGTGGTGCATCTAAAAGTATTTGAAGGTAAGAACTTCGATAAAAAAGGACATTCAAAGCATATATCTAAAACAGGAAATTTCAAAGGAACATAAATTTCCTCAATTTTATTATATTTTTCTATAAAATTGAGATTTAATTGATATTACGTCTCTTCTTGTTGCCTTCACACTGAACAACTTTCAAAAGAAGCTTTGCACTCTTTCGCATATGCACAACTTTAAATTTATTACTCGTGCTAAACCATTGCATTTAAACTTGTTTCATATACTCAACTTATAACTGAATTACTCGTACTAAACTACTGCATATAAACTTGCTGCATATACACAAATTATAACTGTTGTACTAGCACTAAACAATTGCATATGAACTTATTGCATATGCACAATATAACTGTAGCACTAGTACTAAAACTATTGCAAATGAAACTATTGCATATACACAACTTATCACTATATGACTACTACTAACCTATTGCATATGCACATTGCACAACTTCTGTAGTGCTAACCTATTGCATAAGCAGCATAACCTATAAAGAGCTTCAGCCAGCCACTACGAAAATATTGACTAAATGTTCGTTAAATCTGAGTTTTCTAAGTATCCACTTAAAAATTTAACATCCACTTAGTATTCTATACTATCCACGCCTACATATATGAGCTGAATTCAGTCGAGAGTTGAGCGTGCTCTCAAACAGGTCTCTCAAATTTCAGACCATTAGAAGAAACCTAATGTGAAAGCTTTCCACTTCAAATAGACTCTACATCATGTATATCACTAGATAGCCGACTTTTCACAGCTTCAAATCCCATTCAGAGCTTTTCAGCCAACGTCTTTGTGAAACGCAACAAACATTTTTAAACTTTGCTATACAGCTTTTTATACTTCGTATCGAGTCTATTAGGCAAATTATTTCTCAATGCGCTGCTGAAGCTTATAAAAAAGTTTCCGTTTGTTTAGTTGAATGGAATATAAATTACGGGCAGAATATAGTGTTTAATACTCGCTACCTGATCAACTAGATGATTTAAATAACACAGAGGCTACAACGGTGAGGCCTACATCTGAATGATGTCATCGGAGCAGTCATTTACAATTACTTTAATATATTCTATTTTGATAACAGCCAGATTGTCACTTGCTGAAGGCTGCAACACTACTTAGTTTCGACTTTTACATACACTTTCTACTACGATTAGATCTTAACGTAGGGCCGACATTTGCAAAATAAAAATGGTGTAAGACTCATTCCGAAATAATGACTGAGCCGGTGGCATGATGAGTAAGATGTAGAACTGTGAATCAGTAGGTGCAGAGTTCAAATCGACTTCTCATCACGTCACTGATATCCATTAAAACAGAAAACCGAATCTTACTAGTCTTAGACTTTAACTATTAAATTATTTGTAATCTTTAACTCAGTGTATATACACAAAATTTACGAATAATGGATATTAAGTTACCTGCATTATCAGAGGTTGTTCGAGTAAACCGAACTTTTAAGTCCTATCGCATTGATGAACCGCCGCTATCACAGTTCTGTTCGTTAGATCAACAGTTACCTGAACTTTCTGTGTCAGCTATAGCGGTGAAGATTTACCGTTAAACATGAATATTCATGAGATGCTGCGATTTGTCGTCACGCGTCAATGAACGCGTCACGCACGACTGGTCAAGCAAATCAACGTCAGCCGTGACGACATTGGATTGTCAACCTGACGACTAAGCTAAAGTTAAACTGACTTAATCTGGGTTGTAAGAATAAAAACTATTGCGGAAACTGGCGGGCGATGAAGTTTAACGAAAACATTGTTTAAAAAAGTCTATTTCAAGTATAATTTCTACATGATTACTAGTCACCTCAATGTCACATCTACCATGGTCGTCTCTTACAGACAGGTAAAATGAGAAAAAATAGGGTTTGCTTAAAAAGGTCTATTTTATATATAGCTGATTGTAGCATCTACGAATGGGCAATTATTTCTCTTAATTCTGCTACACCAATATCAAAAAGTGACACTCTCTAGCGTACTGTCAAGTGGCAATCTTCCCCATGATTTTTCTGTTGCGCGGATTTCTAAGTTACTCTAGTACGATACATCTTCTCAGCATTAGAAGATAAAATTATCAGAACCTTTACCCCTCCACTTTATAACTCGTTCCTTTCTTTCTTATCTCTCCCCAAGTTGTTCAGTCTACTGCGCCCCCTGAAGTCATGATATAGTACGGTAAGATCACGCCGGCTTTATATTATTTGTACAGGAACACTGAACTGACCTGAATACATCAAGGAATAGAAGAGACCCAAAGTTTATATATCACGACTGATTGCGAAATACACGACCGCTATATACTGCCTACGACAGTTGGAAGAGTGGAAGGCAAGTGAGATTGACATTAAAACAGCCGAAAGCAACAGCCTTTGTGCACTTCCTACTGGCAGGTCCATGGTACATAATGCCTCCACTCTTCTCTGTCTTCCGCTTTCCTCTTGTCCACATGCGAATGAAGTGGATCTTTAAATCATCTATTTCATTCTTAATCTCGGCCTAACGTTGATTACGAATATAAATACGAATAGTCTGCATATCCATGGCTCTTGATTATACTATTAGACAGTATCTTAGAATATCATTTGTTAATTGTCTAGCACACCCATGCAGAAGCCTAGTACTGAACAATGTCGAACTCGTTAATTTAAAATGTAATGCATTTAATTGCTATATTTATTTCATAGTACACCAAATTAGTTGAAATTTCAAAATAAATTTCAAAATATTTCACCACATCGGAACTATATTATGGTTAAAATAATTGAGGCTGCCAAAGGATTGTTCAACATTCCTCACATCAGCTTCATAGTGCCTGAGAACTGCACCGCTATGTACAAATACAGTATGTTAATCATCATCATCTTCCAATGAATTCCAGTTTAGCTTGGGTCGGGATACGAATTGATCTTCTCCATTCTATTTGTGGGGTGAGGAACTTTTCTATCCGTTTTATAAAATTTTGTAGCTATTTCTGGAGCCTAGGCGCTCACCAAGCGAATGCCCTTTCTGACGTTGGTTTAGGACTTAGAGCTTTAGTCGCCTTCTTTGTCGTCTTTTATGACACGTTAGCGGTTGGTCTATTCTTGAGCAAAATAGACACAACACGGGTAAAATCACAAATACATTATATTAAACAGCAAGTAAATTAATATCACATTTGATATGTCAATAGATTAGAGAGACTACTTTTACTCATCAATGAGTACAACAAATCAGTCAACCTGATGCTTATGAAGTTATCACATTTCAGTAGCATCGTCAGTTATTTATTCTGCACAAATCACTTTAACAACAGAAAAAAGATATAAAACAGTACTTTACACAAGACAACGACACATGGCACTAATGACTAGTTTATTCTACGTGTTGATGGCTTTAATCATCTCATCGCAGTCCGTTATCTTCTGCCTACACTTGCCCACCCGCTCACCCCTCTCTGTCTCTATCCGGTCCAGCTTCTCCCAGTCTGAGAAACTGATCAGCTGAAGGCCTGGGTATCAAATAAAGCAGAAACAACAAGTCAGGATCAAACGAGCAATGCCAAAATAAAGATATTTATTTATTTTATAACAACATCAAAAGGTGTTAATATATCTTTATTTCGCCACTTGGGCACAATGATATACATATATATGAATAATATGAATGAAGTTGGGAAAGTCATCCTGTTCACAGACAATAGTCAATCAAGCACAAGCAACAGTTAAACACAAACTAATAGTGAACCCTGCTGAACTTTAGATTCTAAGTGAATACCTGAAATACCATATACGACAGATACGTAAGAAAAATAATCAATCAATCGACATAAAATAGACTTTATCAGACTAATTTATATTTATTAATAATTACATTTATTAAATCTTGAAGCTAATGACGCACATTGTAGCGCTATTCTTCTGTAAAATCTTTATTTAGACCTATGCTTTCAAGATTAGCTTTAGTATCGTAATATAGATACATCTATATTACGATACTTACACATATACTGTTGCAAATACATAGTATTTATCAATGACACCTTATTAATTATTTATCGATTTTCGGTTTGGTGCATTTTTCATGCGCATTCTAAAATAAGTGAATTTTGCCATTGTTTTAGGCAGTACATGAAACAATACAGTACACTAAATATACAATAAACATGAAATAATTATATGTACGATTAATAAATATTATGTATTTGTACATAATATTTATTACAAAAATACACCTTTTAAAGTTTACAACAAAAAATGAAAGACACAAGATATAGACCTAAGGCACAAACATAGCACAAATCTTTCAAATTTCTGTAGGCGCAAAGTTTTTCTGAATTTTTCTGAAAAAGTTTTTCTGAGTTTACAATATAAATAACTTCAACGTTTAAATTTAGATTTAAGAAATACAAGGATTAGAATGCTTACATTTCACGATTGAGTACATAGTGGTAACTAATTAAGAACTACTAAAAAATGTATTAAATGCAAATTTCAGCAAGAGTTACGCTCTAAGTAAATGCCAGATTTGACAGCACTCGTAGTTTCGTTACACTTTAGAAGTAATTTCAAGATAAAGATATTTGAAGGGTGATAAATTAAAATATTCATGAGTAATTAAGAATTTTCTAAATAAAAGACAATTTTAAATGGTATAGTTGCTTGCGATCAGAAGGCGAAGAAATTGTAAACTAGCTTCGTTAAAGAAAAACCAATATAACTTACACAAGTATACACGGCGTAGTAATTTGAACATATCTAGCCTAGTTTAACTTAAACTAAATTAATTTAAAGCAAATTTAAATTTAAAGTAAATTTAGAATAAATTTAAGAGAAGTTCAGTTACCCTGCTGTTTTAACTTGTCTAGAACCTTCTCTCGCCCTTCCACCTCTCCACTCAGTGCCCCACTGTTCAGATCATCCACTAGGATCTTGCCAGTCTCGAAGGCATCATTCATCGTCGTGGCGAGAACCCCAATAGGACCTCTTTTGACCCACCCACTGCAGTATAGGCCCGGCTGACCTATGACCCGACCCACATTATTTGGCACAACGCCAGCGTCGTCGTCGAAGGGTGTGGTCGAATCGATGCGATGACTTTTATATCCGATGCTTCGCAGCACCTGGGGAGTAGAGAGAGAGTAATTATTTGCATCAAATATTGGACACCTTGCGAATGAAATAATTACAGGAGAAAATAATTATAAATATTAACAGGATAGCGCAGCTATCTTCAAAACTGTCCATAAAATAGTAATACATGTTCACTTTTACCATTAAATCATAGCAACATCAGCAGGACCATAGGAACGTGTAGTTGGTTGAAATTGAAATGCAAAATATTAGACCTATGAACAACTTTTTAAATCATGCGTTCACTCTTTAATAATAATAGAGTAGGCCTATGCCGGCTAAGATTGATTTAATTTTAGTTTCATTTCCTAAAGAGACATCAGAAACTCTTTTATGTAGAGCATCAGTGACGAGTATGCCTTGAACATGAAACCTATAGAACTAGACGAAGAAAAGGACGCTGAGAATTCTAACACTCATTTCCACTTCTTTGCCTAATACTGCTCAATTTGTCAATTCCAATACGAAACGGTTCTTAGATAGCGCTCACACAAACTTCCTATCAAATTAGACACACTTAAAGTAACACTAAGTTAATGGATATAGCAAATAATAAAGCAAT